>CM062613.1:47539043-47760775 GCA_025617555.3 Puccinia polysora | reverse complement strand
ACCTTCAACGTCACTCGCTCCTATCCCAATTGGTCATGCAATTGTACGCTCAGATTCTATTGTCTTGCACTTACGTTAAGACCTCGGATCTATACCACTGCTTCATTTCCTATTCCGTTCCTGTCATTCATTGCCTCACCGCTTCACCTGTAGTTAGCTCATCACCAGGTTGTATCTAGTCACTTTGGATTACCTTATAAGGGCTATCCCCTTGCCTGATGATTGTCTCCTCAGTTAGTTAATTTCATACGTTCTTGCATTTTGCTGCAACCTATTTATCACATTGGACTCAGGTTGAGTTTCCTTCTTTGGAACACATTCCATTCATCTCGCCATTTGTTGAGTGGCATAACCAAGTTTGCACTTTGCAACTGGGTCTTGCTATTCACACTTGCCCTTGCACTTGGTATTCCTTTGCGCTCACAATCATCTAAGAATTGCCCTATAGTACGTGGGGTGGTCGTTGTGACAGGAAGCAATTTTGAGCAGGCCGCAGCAGAGGCAATCAAGCATGGAGGGGTTTAGATGCGCAAGGGATTGGTGGAATACATGTCAAAGTTTTGAGCGTATTTATGGGTACCTGTCAAAGAATGAAGTTGTCGTGGGGCAAACAGGGGCAATGAAGCAGGCTTTTTTGGGCAGACTTGCAACGTCACTCTTCTTGCCGGTGCAGAAATACCTGTACAATCATGGCCTTGTGAAGAGATTTTTGGACGGGAGCGTTGCAATCCTTCCAGACTTGTTGGTCATCCGGCAGGCCATGGAAAGCAAAATCAACTTGGACAAGATCATTGTAGACACAGAACAAACATACTTGGCGGTTTCAAAGAAGTCAGTGATGCTCTCAGCACTGGCTCCGGCAAAAGCACCAGCCGCAGGGCTGTCAAAATTTCCTTGCACCCCAATGCTTCAGCAGGGTCTGGATCCAATTGTGGGGGAGATGGCGGAGATCCTCTGGGATTTGAAAGTCTTTCTTAACTGTACCAAGGCCCCTATTACCACTCTGGATGCCCAGGTCCAACCGCGCGCCATGCCGCCTCACATGGCAGAAGGCTTTCAACCTACCAGCAGGTCTTTTGGGGGTTCCACGGTTTGTTCCCGCACGTATTGTGGAGAGAAGGGGCACTGGAAGTTGTTGTGCAACCATCTCATGCAGGAAATGGCCAAGGGATTGGTGCCATCCGGCTTCACGTACATATTTCCAATGGTTGAAACAGTGGATTCTGCAATGGGCCAACCCCCCCCCAATGGTACAAATATGGGAACAGGGGAAGGCCCAGCCCAACGCTGCCCAGGTTAAGCTTGGGATTTTCACTGCGCCTGAGACCTGGGAAGTGCCAAGGGTGGAAGCCAAAGTAAGGGCACTGGCAACAAACCAGCAAATTTCAGTAGAGAAGATGGACGTTGATGTCAGCAATCAATCACCGGTTCCAAGGGCAAGTGCGCACGCACCCTCCAGAGACAGACAGTCAGAAATTGCCGTGGGGAAGAAGAAAGCTGCAGAGACTGTGTGCAGGGTGATGGGGAATGAGGCACCGTTACCCCTAACGCTTCAAGAACTAGCAGCGGTGTCCCCGGTGGTTGTTGAGGAGATGGTCCAAGCTTTGAGAGAGTGCAGAAAAGGCCAGGTTCCAACAATGGTCCAGCATGTGAATGTGGCGGAGGAGGAGTTGGGTCACAAACTGTACCAATCAAGGTCCGTGTTGGCTCCACTTGCTTACTTTGCAATGATAATTGCAGGGCAGAAGGTATGGGCAATGGTGGACAGCAGGTCAATGGTCAACTTGCTTTTGTCAAGGCTGGTGGATGGGCTTGGATTGGTGAGGAGGAAGTGCGCAATGGGGCTCTGGGAGTTGAACGGCAGAGAGTGCCATGTGGATGGGGTAGTGGAAGGCAAGGAGGTGGAGGTTGCAAAGGTTTGGAAGCCTTTATCTTTCCTTTTGGTTGAATGCAGCAATGTGATACTGGGTTGGCTGTTCATGCTTGTGTTCTGGTCCCAGATGGCTTTCAACCTGGAAGCAGGAACAGAAGCATTAACTGTCAAAGACGCGTTTGGTGCAAGGTTCAAGACAACAATCTGCAACCACAGAAAGGGAAAATGGGTGCGGACGCCGGCAAGTCTGATGTGGGGGCTGACCGTAAGGGTCACCCTGCAGAGGATTTTGCCTAGTAGGCCACGGTTACCGCGTGGGCAAGCTCTGGCCCCACGCGGGCGGTTGAATAGCAAGGAGCAGGTGGGAAACGGAGCAGGGCGGGAAGGGCCGGTAACAGAAGTAATTTCCCTTCCTCAGTGTGCATCTCTGGGAGGTTCTAGGTTTCAAAATACCTACCATCATGCCACAGTTTTGAGAAAAGTCAAAAGCCCTGGTTTGGTTATCGCTAGGAATTGCAATGATGACAGTTGGGTATGGATGGCAAGATGCAACGCTGGTAATTACAAGCCAGTGGCGCAGAAGGTCCGGCTGCAGAACAAGCCAATGCTGCAGGGACTGAACAAACCCTTGCGCCCAATTGCTTGGTCCCGGGACCTGTGGGAGATGCCCTTGAAGAACTCCAAATGGGTAACGTGGTTGGGGCGGATCACCAATGAGTGGATTGATACTCTTAACTTTGGACCCGCAGGGTGGCTGAGCACAGACAAAAGGGATTTGCTGGCGTCTGTGTTGGTACTATGGGAGAAGACCCTAGCCTTTGGCCCGGACAAACAAGGGCTTCTGAAAGGCAAAATTGGTGATCCATACTTTATCCCCATGGTTTTTCACAAGCCAATTACAATACCTCAGACCGTTTGGGAACCATTCTTGGAGTTGGTGCGCAAGCACGTAAGGAAGGGTCTCTATGAAAAATCCACGTCAAGTTACTCTAGCCCAATCTTTGCCGTTGTCAAGCAGGACAGGAAGTTGCTATGGATCATTCATGATCTGCAGCTTCTCAACTCATTCACTATCCATGAATCTGGTTTGCCCCTGCAGGTGGAGGAATTCCGGGATTCAATGGCCGGGCACACGTGTTATGGTTTGGTGGATGTGATGGGTGGCTACAATCAGCGGGAACTCCATCCTGATTTGCACCCGCTGACTGCATTCAAGACTGGATTGGGAAGGATGCAGCTGACGTGGCTTCTTCAAGGCGCAACAAACTTGGTGGTGGTGTAGCAAGCTCTGATGACATGGATACTGAGCAAAAATCTTCCCAAAGGTGTTCAGATCTTCATCAACAATGCCGGTATCAAGGGCCCAAGAACGGATTATGGAGGCAACTATGGTAAGCCGGTTCATTTGGGAATATGTGGTAATGCTAGAAAGGGTCCTGTTCCGGATTGAGGAAGCGGGGCTTGAAGTATTGGGGAAGAAAATGGAGGTCTGCGTTCCTGAACTTGAGGTCTTGGGGCACATGGTGGCTTTGGACAGGAGACATATTGCAGAGAAAAAGCAGAACAAAGTTCTTGAGTGGCTGACTACGCAGGCGGTGTTGCATATTCTCCAGTTCCTGGGGTTGTGTAGTTATATTGGCATGATCATCAAATGGTTTGTGGAGGTGGTGAACCCCCTGAAAGCCTTGACACAAAAGGACCCACAGTGGAAATGGAAAACTGGATGCAACAACGCATTTGAAAAGCTCAAGGAGATAGTCGGGCACAAAATTGTTCTCTGTGAACTCAACTATGACACCGGGGGGATACAACTGGTGGTTGAATCTAGTGAGTTTGGCGTGGGATGTGTCCTGAAGCAGGAGGAGGATGGGAAGGATTGGCCAGTGTTGTACAAGTTGGTTACCTTTACCGCAACAGAGAGTTGCTATTCTCAACCAAAGTTGGAGCTGTGCGGAGTTACTAAGATTGTGCAAAGGCTTCAACACCTCCTTTGGGGTGTTCATTTTGAACTCTTGGTGGACACAGAGGCCCTGGCGCAAATGATCAATTCACTGACGCTGCCAAATGCGCCAATGACCCGTTGGGTGGTGTTCCTTCAGTTATTTTCCTTTAGCGTGGTGCACATTCCAGGGAAGGTTTTTACAATGCCGGATGCTCTGTTGCAGTATCCTTGGGAGGATCCATACAAGGGAGCGGAGCCGTTAGACTTGGAATCTCTGGTTACTTGAGTAGGGGTGGTGGAGGCGGGGGTTTTCTTGCCCCTGCCTCAGTCCGGACGCTACACGGTTTTGTGTTCTTATTTGCAAGATCTCTGGTTCCCCAAAGGCATGATGGATACAATCATCCAATGGGCAAGGCGGCGCGCGGTGAACTTCTACCTCCAGGATGGTCAATTGTGGCAGCAGAGTGCCCTTGTTCCTCTTGTGGTTGCAAAGTCTAAAATGGATCAGGAAGTGATCCTGGGGTCTTTGCATGACAACCTTGGCCATTGGGGCAAAATTGAGATGCGGAGGAAGGTGAAGGTGCGTTTCTGGTGGCCAGGAGTTTTGCGCCCAGTCCAGGAGTAGGTAAATTTGTGCAAAGCCTGCCAGCCGTGGAGTTTGAGGTTGGTCAACCCACGGGGGAGGACATGTTGTTTGGGAGGGTTTCTCTTGATGTGGAGCACATAAAAGTGGGAAAGTTTGCATACTGTCTTAATGCGCGGGACAACCTGTTGGGATGGGTGGAGGTGCGCCCCTTGGTGAAGTTGTTGGCGGAAAAGGCTGCCCAGTTCTTGGAGGAAGATTGGTTTGCGCCCTATGGATACCTCTGTCTGCTTACAGTGGACAGGGGTGCGGAGTTTTGAGGCCGCTTGATGATGTTGGTTTTGAGTTGCAGGGAAAAGTATGGCCCCATGAAAGAGTACTATCCAGAAGGCGTGGGGATGATTGAGCGGGGACACCAACCCATCAAGGATTCCCTGGTGAAGATGTGCGGAGAGGACGGCAAGAAGTGTTGGAGTTAGAGTAGAATGCTCCGGTTGAGAGTATTGAAAGAGGCAGAGGAGGAATATTATGATGCCAAGAGGAGCGGATATGGGGAGTCAAGAAGGGCACTCCGGTTCATAGTGAGTCAGAACAGATGAAGATTCATTTACTTGGAAACCAGCAGCTTAAATAGACTAAGTACATTAAGGCTGACTTGTGGTTGACAAGATGAATGAAAAGGATAAGTTTGATAAGCATAACTGTGAAACAGAAGATGTCACAAGATAAATAAATATTAGGAATTTGGGCCACAATAGATGAAAGATAAAGAAAGCACTAGAGATGATACTTGTGGAACAACATGAAGACTTTACTAGACTAGCACACTTAGGGCAACAGCCACTGTAGGTTTTGATAAAGATTACACTGGAAATAAGACCAACAAGCTTATTATAGAGATCATACAAGACATAACACATAGAGAATAACAAAAAAATATAAAGCTTGAAAGATGATTGCACTCAAGAATCAGGCAACACACAATACAAGACTAGAATTCTAACAAGAAGTGGCAGGAGACTCTTCTGCTACTTCTCTTTTCTGATTGGATCTCTGTGAAGCAATTAATGGGTTATTTGCCCTACAAGCTGCTCTTTGGGAAGCGGCTTGTCCTTCCAGTGGACATCAACCTGGAAACTTTTTTGGGTGTTGAATGGTGGAAGGGCAAGACCTCCCCAGACCTTATCAAGGCCCATGCCAAGCAGCTTCTTCAACGCAAGGAAATGTTGGAAAAGGCCAGAGAACGGCTTCAGAAAACCTGGATGGCATCAGTGGGGTATTGGGACAAGCACTTTTCCCACTGCCTTGGCAGCCTGGTGCTGCTGTACAATCAGAGTCTGGAGTTTCAATGGGGGAAGCTTTTTGCTAACCAATGGAACGGCCCGTACCACGTGGCCTCTAAGTTAATGGGCAGAAGTTATCAGCTTGTGGAGTTGGATGGGGTGCCTCTTAAGCAGAAGGTTGTGGCTTTGCATGTGAAGCGCTTTTTTGCGCGCAGGTCCACCTCTTTTGATGAGACAGCGGGGGACAACACAGACTCAGGGAGTGGTAGCGCGGCTTTGGAAGCAATGGAGGACCCAGTTCACTCAGACTTTTTGGCTTCTGAGGAGCCCGCACCTGACGCGCCGTTCCCAAGGAGTAGACAGCTGAAAACCGCTGGGGACAGCTGCCAAGCTGGGGGGGCGCTAGGAAAGAAGGGGAAGCCTGATTTTGTGAGGGGATGCTCTAGCTGGTTCACAGCTGGAAAAACTAGACACCCCAGAATGCTTGTTTTCTTATTTCTTTGACTTGATTGGGATCTTGGATTGGTACTGGATTTGGGTTGTAAAATTGCAGGAACGCGGGGGAAGCACAATGCCAGGCCCATATACATGAGGACAAGCCCCGTGGAGGAAAAAAAAGGTGGAGCAGAAAGTGGCACAAGGAAGCGGCACAAAGAGCGCTGCAAAAAAAATCTGTCTCTTTCTATCTGTTTCTCTTTCTACAGATTGGCCTAATTGGGTGGAAGTATGGTTGAGGTACTGTGGGAAAAGCTTGAATTGGTGAGGGGTTGTCCTATCTGGTTCACATCCGGAATAACTAGGCACCCCAGACTGTTTGTTTCCCTTATTATTCCTCTCTCTCTTTTGGATGGTTGTGTGCACGCGCTGGCGGCTTGTCTGTTTATATTTTGTAGAGAGGGTATGGGGAACTGTGTGGCAGTTTTGTCTGGGGCGGTCCAGGTGCCCCTTTCTGGAAACGTTGACAATATGGGGCAAGGATCACAGGGCTTTTCCTCTCAGGCTTGCGCGCAGAGGCAGAGCTAGTTGTTTTTCTCACTCTTACTCAGACTCAAGGTTGTTTGCGGGGCTCACACACAGGCAGGCGCAGATTTCCAACTCAATCTCAGTTTCACTTCAGGCCCAAGGGCGCTCACTCAACTAAAAATAGTGCACCAAAAGTCTATTTCTTTTGGAAGTACAGAATGGCACGGTTAAAGACAAAGAAAGAGAAGAAGGGAAAAGGGGGAGGGGGTGATCCGCCTAAATTAGGTCCATAACCTCCACCATTTCTGACTGCTCTGCGTCCACAAGTCCTTGGAAGGCTGCCAAGAGTTTGAGTTGGGATTTGGCTTGATGAGCACCCGGAGAAAAAAGGAAAAACTGTGGAAAACAGAAAAGGACTTCTCCTAGAATGGTTCCCAAGTTTTTAAGTTATTGATCCCTTGCTTCTATAAACCCTGAGTGCAACTGTTCACCCTTTGACCAAGAGATAGAGAATAAAAGAGATGAGTCTAAAAGAGACTTGCAACCCCAATGTGATCCTCTGTGATGCTCCCTCCTCCATCCAGGTCAAAGGTTCAGTTTAAGTAAACCTCCCCCTCAACCCTAACCTAAGTACAACCAGAAGCAAGCAAGAATAATGAAATATAACCCCTAAGTACAGAACCCTAGGCAACTATATCCTTCCAACCTCATCCCATACCCCATATCCATCTGTATTTCCTGCCTGCCATCATGTCCACCCGGTTCATCCTTCTCATGACGCCGCCCTTGAGCCGCGCCCAACTCAGAGCCCCCCACGCATGTCCGCATCCGCCCAATGCACCTTTCCAGATATCCAAGATACATCTGCCCATCTTGCAATCCAATCCACCGCATGTCTCCAGATGCCAAGCCCAATCTGAATGCTGCTGAGCCTGCAGTGCAGATTGCTGCGGAGAGGCCGCACCCATTGCTGAGTGCGCAGCCCGCAGCCCATTCCAACTTGTGTCCATAAAAGAGCACAACACCGCCACAGGAGATTGTCCAACTTGGCTGCAAAGTCCTCAAAGCTTGCCTCCCTTAGTGCCAGACCAGTAGGGATGTCTGGGATCTCCAGAGTGGCTGCGCAAGGTGGAGCTGGGGAAGAGGAGATAACAACCCGTTCCAGGCACGCCAGAGTTGACGTGCGTCCCACAAGGCTGGTGATGGTGATGCCAGAGGAGGGGTTCCAGGGGCTGGTGGAGGAGGGGGCGGAGGACCAGGAGTTGGGCTGGGGGTTGGAGGAGGAGCCAGGCACTGTCCAAAGAGTTCCTCAACTTGAGGGTCAGTTGCCCCTTGATTGACGTGGACTTGGTTGGCCCAGAAACAAAGAGCTGCTTGCCAGTCTGCGGGGTTTGCAAAGTCCTCCTTACGCAGAGGTCTGGCATGGAAAAGCAGAGAGGCAAAGGTTGGTGGAGGCAAAGTGCGGGAACAATGAGATGAAGGGGATCCAGGCAGGGTCCATGATTTCTCCAAGATTGACTTGTTTCTAGAGACTACAAACAAGCCGTGGCAAGCCCTCTTGCATGGGTGAGCCGGGTTAGGTCTGGGAAAAGCTTGTGGAATGGTGTTTCTAAGCAAGCAACGTTGGTGAACGGTGCTGCAGGAAAAGCATGTGCAACAGCTGGAGAGGAGGGTGCAGGGCAACCCTTTCCTGGAACAGAAGTTGAACAGCAGAACCATGATAAGATAGGGAAAAGTAGGGGAGGGGAGTGACTTTGGTAGTGGGTGTGGTAATGGTTGAGGTAGCAATTGGAAGACCTCTGGGGACAGAAATCAATTTGGGGGGGGATGTGGTGTTGTTAATTAGTCTTGGATTTGGAACCACGCCGCAGTTGGTGCACTCAGCATTTGGTAGGTCAGGCTCAGCACTTGGATGGGCATGGTCTTAGCAGTGGCCGCTGCGGGCTCAGCAGCAGCCACAGCGGGCTCAGAAGTAGGCACCATGGGGCCCGGCATACCAGGCATGGTTTGGGCTTGATTGGATGTGGTGGGCGGCAGCCCGCTTGGACATTACAGACCCAGGAATGGAGCCCGTCCAACCAGGTTTGCAGGCATCTAGTTTGGGGAGGTAGGGCTGGGTGCGCGCAAGCGGGGGCCAACCCCTGGGGCAGGAAATAACGCAGCGCGCAAGGCAGGAATGGACAAGTGGGGGGCTCCAAGTAGGGCACGGCGGAGGGCTGCATAATGAGAAGGACAAACTGGTTGTAAGTAACAGTAAGCAGTGTGGTTTCATTATATAGCCTTGGATTGGGAACTGCATCACAGCCTGCGCTCTCAGCATTTGGTGGGTCAGGCTCAGAAGTCAGGGAGAGCGCATTCTCAGCAGTGGCTGCTGCGGGCTCAGAAGCATTTGCTGCAAGGCTCAGCAGAAGCGCAGCAGGACCAGCACACGGCTGTGGGTTGGGCCTGACTAGGGGGGGACGGGCCGCAACCTGTTTGGATATCTGACTTAGGAATGGAGCTGGGCCAATCATGTTCTTGGGCAGCTAGTTTGGGGAGGGAAGAGCGGGGCAATTGCGGGGCTATGTGTGTGGATGGGCGCGCGCAAGCACAAGCCGGCCACAGGACTGGGAAATTCACAAAGGCCCTTTGGGCAGACACGGGCAGGCGCGGTGAACTTCAAGTAGCATGCGGCGGAGGGCCGCGCCATGGGAGGACAAACCCAATGAGTGTAATGGCAGGCGGGCTGAAGGGATAGGGTATGGGTTAGGGTTCTGGGTCTAGGGTTTCTTCTTCAAATTGTTGTCAGGTTGTTCTTGTGCTTGTACCTAGGTTAGGGCTGAGGGAAGGGGATGTAAAAGGCCTCTCCCCTGAGCACAGGGCAGAGGGGGGAGGACACCGTGGAAGGGGGGGGGGAAAAGAAGAAAAGAGAAGGAGCATCCTCAAATCTTACAGATGCTAAAACCATCAAATCTGCAATCAGGGAAAACCTCAAAAGTTTCCACATCTGGGGGTCTTTCCGGGAAACCTTTGATCCGTTCTCAGTCTCTTGAAGACAACGCAGGATGCTGCCAACAACCGCTCCGGGATTCAAAGTTCCCCCTTCCTATCCTCTGTGCTTGACTCCTGTTTCTGCTACTCAACCCCCCCGCCACCATCTTCCCAAGCTCCTAGAGCTAGCGGTTTTTTCCCTCCTGTGGAGTGCCTGTTGGACATGGGGGTGGAGGTCCCTTGCCGCATGTGGCTAAGACCAAGGGACTTTTCTCATCTTTGGTTCAGTACCTCAGATGTGGAATGGTTCCTTTCCAGGTTCAAAGGCATTGCAAATTTGGAGGGCGCAACAGGTACGGACAAGGTTTGGACTATTGTGCTCTTCATTACAAAGGAGGAGAAGCTGGGGGATGTGGAAGAAATGGTTGGTTACAAGAGGAAGGCTTGGGGGAAGTTGAAAAGCAAGATGTTGGCAAGGTGGGGAAAGCCCAAACCCCAGTTCCGAGAAAGCAATTTCAAACAAGCCGCAGAGGAAGCAAGCAAGTGTGGGGGGGGGTGGGATCACGCAAAGGACTGGTGGAATATATTTCAAAGTTCAAGTGTATCTACGGCTACTTGGCAAAGAACAAGGTTGTCGCAGGTCAGACGGGTACTATGAAGCGGGTGTTTTTGGGGGGTCTTGCGCCCCAGATCTGTTCCAGGGTGCAGCAGTACCTGTATGACTGTGGCTTGGTTAAGAGGTTACTGGATGGGAGCGTTGCAATTCTTCCAAATCTCTTGGTTATCTGCCAGGCCATGGAGAGCAAAATTGATTTGGACAAGCTCATTGCGGACACGGCACAAACGTACCCAACTTCCTCCAAGAAATTGGTCATGATCTCAGCGCCGGCTCCTAATCAAACCTTGACCGCGCGGCTGCCAACGCCCTCTCATTCCGGACCTTACCAACAAGCTCCGGGACCACTGGTTGATGAGATAACGGAGATTCTGCGGGACCTAAGGGTTTTCCTCAACCAAACATTGGCTCCTGTGGCTCTGATGGCCACTATGTCTCTGGTGGCTTTTGCTCAACTACACGCAACACGGCCTCAAATGGTAGAAGGGTTTCAGCCTCCCAGCGGACCCTCCGGGTCATTTGGGGCGCGCACTTGTACGTATTGCGGGAAAAAGGGGCACTGGAAGTTGATGTGTGAAGGCCTCACTTGAGACATGAACAAGGGGCTGGTTTGCACATCTGGGATGACGTACATATTCCTGTTGGGAGAGTTCATGGATTTGACCAAGGACCAGCCGCCGCCAATGGTGCAAGTGCGGGAGCAAGAAAAGGCTCAGGCCGAGACAGTCCGGGTTTTGCTTGCAATTTTCACCGCACCTGGGACCTGGGTAGTGCCAAGGGTGGAGGCCAAAGTCAGAGCATTGGCAACAAACAAACAAATTGCGATGGACGTCAAAGAGCAAACAATGGCCCCAAAGCCAACCGCCTGCGTACCAGCAACGGACGTACCGTCCGCTAATCCCACGGGGAAGAAGAAGGCCACGGAAATTTTCCAAAGGGTAATGGGGAATGACTCACCAATACCCCTGACCCTACAAGAGTTAGCGGCGGTGTCCCCGGCAGTCATTGATGAGATGGTCCAGGCCTTGAAAGAATGCGGTCAGAACCGGGCACCAACAATGATTCAGTGGGTGAACCTGGCAGAGGAGGAGATGGATTGCAAGCCCCGCTGGTCAAAGTCAGTATTGGTCCCGCTTGCTTATGTTGCAATGTCTATTGCAGGACAGAAGGTGTGGGAAATGGTGGACAGCCAGTCAATGGTCAACTTGCTTCTGTCCGGGTTGGTGGACAAGCTCGTCTTGGTGCGGAGGAAGTGTGCAATGCGTCGCCAGGCATTAAATGGCGGCAAATGCCGTGTGGACGGGGTAGTGGAGGGGGAGGAGGTTGAAGTTGCAAAGTTTTGTAAGCCCCTATTGTTTCTCTCAGTAGAGTGCGGTGACGTGATATTGGGTCAACTGTTCATGTTTGGGTTCCAAGCTCAAATGGCCTTAACCGCTGAGGAAGGAACAGAGGCTCTGACGGTTGAGGATTCACTTGGCGCGCAGTTTGAGATGATGATCTGCAATCACGGGAGAGGGAGATGGGTGCGGGGGCCAGTGGCTGGCGTCAACAAGGAGTCCAATGTGGGGGCCAACCATAAGGGTTAACCCGCGGAGGATTTTTTCGTAGTCGGCCGCGGTTACCGCGCGGAGCAAGCTCCGGCTCAGTGCGGGCGGCCAACAGTTAAGGAGCAAGTGGAGGAGGGCACGCGTAGGGCGCAGGCGCCAGAAGTAAGTTCCATTCCTCAGTGTGCATTGCCAGAAGGTTCTACGCTTCAAAAACCCTATCATTGTGCCACAGTCGTGAGCAAAGGCAAAAGCCCTGGTTTGGTTATTACTAGGACTTGCAACAGAAATGGCTGGGTCTGGATGGCGCAGTGCAACGCAGGCAAGTACAAACCGGTGGCACGGAAAGTTTGGCCATGGAACAAGAAGTGGCAGGAGGCCCTCCCAGCAGTTATTTTTGCCCATCAGATCTCTGTGAAGCGTTCAATGGGTTACTTGCCTTACAAGCTGCTCTACGGGAAGCAGCCCATGCTTCCAGTGGACATTGAGTTGAGCACGTTCTTGGGCGTGGACTGGTGGAAGGTCAAGACACCCGCAGATCTAATTGAGGCGTGGGCCAAAAAGCTTCTTAGGCGTGAAGGCACCTTGGCAAAGGCTGCAGAACGGTTGAAGAAGACCCAGACAGCATCCATCTGCTATTGGGAAAAGCGCTTTTCCCATTGGCTCCGGGACCCGCTGCGGAAGGGGGACTGGGTCCTGCTGTATAATCAGAGTCTGGAGTCCCAGTGGGGTTGGCTTTTTTCCAACTTCTGGAACGGTCTGTATTGCGTGGCTTCTAAGTTCTTGGGCGGCAGTTACCAGCTCAAGGAATTGCACAAGACTCTGCTTAAGCGGAAAGCCGCGGCCTTGCACGTGAAGCGTTTCTTTGAGCGCAGTTCCACTTTTTTCAATGAAACGGTGGGTGATGGCATGGGGTCCGGGGGCAAGGAGGACCCAGGGTTAGTTGACAATGCAGACCGTTTGGACAATGAGGAACCGGCGCGCAACATGCAGCCCTGGAGGAGTAGGAGGTTGCAGACTGCTGGGGGGGACACTAGGTTAAAGCTTGATTCGGTGAGCGGGTGTTCTAGCCGGTTCACAGCCGGGATAACTAGACACCCCAGAATGTTTTTTTTCTTATTCCTTGGTTTGGACTTGGCTTTGGATTGGTACTGGCTATGGTTTACTTGTTTCAGGAATGCGGGCGTGGCGTGATGTCAGGTCCGTTTACGCAAGGACAAGCCCTGCACACCGGAGGCAGGACAAGGAGCTCTGCACAAAAAAAAATCTGGGCTGTTTTCCTTGTTTATCTGTTTCTCTCTCTACGGTTGGGTGCAATAGGTTGCGGTTGGTTATACAGTTGGAGTGGTTGCGGGAAAAGCCTGATTTGGTCAGGGGGTGCTCTAGCTGGTTCACAGCCAGGACAACTAGGCACCCCAGAATGTTTGTTTCCCATTGCTTCTCTCTATCCCTCTGGTTGTGGGTTTGCGCTGTTGGTGTGGTGTTTGTTTGTTATGTAGCATGGGTGCTGGGAACTGTGTGGCAGTTTTTCTGGGGCAGTCCAGGTACCTTTTGGAACAACCAGTTACTTAGGGGGCAAAGCGCGCAGGCAGGACTCATGGTTGCACGGTTGCGCGCAAAGCGGATTGGATCCCAGATCTCCTTTTTTTTCATCTCTCTCAAGGTTCTCACAAGCCCAAAGGCTACTAAGGATGGCGCAGCAAAAGTGTATGGTTCTTTGCAAACAGGCACAAAGATGGATACAAGGTGAGATGGAACAAAGTAAAAAGGCAAGGGGGTGATCTGCCTACAACAGGCAAGTCCTCATCACCTCCTCTGCGTCTGCGCAAGCTGCCGCTGCTAGCTCTCGGAAGTTTTCTAGAAGTTTGTGTTGCGCATTGGTAGTGAGAGCATGGGGAACCACTAGGAACCGTTGCAGCAGGCTGTCTGCGTCATTCACCATTGTGTTGAACCTCTCTAGCAGAAGCTCCGGGATGACGGGAATGTCCGGGATCTTGTGGGTAGCCACGCAAGGGGGTGCCGGAGTTGGAGCGGGACTTGATCCAAATGAACAAGGAGGCAATGAGGGGGCTCCCAGGGCATTGTGCGGGGGGCTTGGCTCAGCTGGGGGAAATGATGGGACAAGGATTGGTGATGGTGGAGGAGGGACCTTGGGGGTTGTAGGCCTCTGTTCCAAGACTGGTGGTGGCCTTGCATTAGGATTTGCAACGGAAGGGGGAGCCGGAGGAGGAGCCAGAGGTGGGTCCGCGTGCGGCCTGAGCAATTCCTTGACGCATGGGTCCCTTGATCCCTGATTGACTTGGGCTTGGTCAGCCCAGTGGAAGACGGCGGCTTGGTAGGCCGCAAAGGTTGAGTTACTCTCCTTGCGCGGCCGCCCAGTGCAAAAGAAAGGCAAAGCGGAGTTGCAACCCTCACTTGGTGGAGGACGGCAAAGTGGGGAACCCAGCAGAGTCCACAAGTACTCCAAGATTGTATCATTGTCCAAGACTACAAATGGGTCCGGTGTGGAAAGAAAAAGGAGAGTTACGCTCCTAAGTTGTCCGCAAGTCCAGAAGTTATTGATCTAGGCATCTGTAAGGAGGTTGGATGCAATGAGTTCTTAAGTGTAGTGAGATAAAAGAGGAATGATGAGATGTATTCTTCTTCCTCCAATCCTTCCTCTTCCTTTCCTTTCCTTCTCCAATAGATGAATTGATTGATTGATTGATTGATCAATAGATGGATCATAACCCAACCCAGAGTTGAGGGTGAGGACTTGGATCCCCTCCCTTCAACCCTAACCTAAGTACAACCACAAATGGGAAAGAACAATGAAACACAACCCCTAAGCACAGAACCCTAGCCCAACCCTACCCCTCCATTCCTTGCCCCATAACCCGTGCCCCTCAATATCAACGTACACCCGGTTTGTCCTTCTCATGGCGCGGCCC
The DNA here is from genome assembly GCA_025617555.3 of Puccinia polysora. Lineage (NCBI taxonomy): Eukaryota > Fungi > Basidiomycota > Pucciniomycetes > Pucciniales > Pucciniaceae > Puccinia > Puccinia polysora. The sequence goes on along the minus strand of CM062613.1, from coordinate 47,746,071 downwards.
TCCGCCGCGCCCTACTTGGAGCCCCCCGGTTTGCCCGCCTGCGCCCACCTAACCCCCCATTGCCCCACCCCTGCCTTCCGGACTAGCCACCCACAAGCTTGGTTGGGCCGGCTCCATCACTTGGTCCGCGTTTCCTGGGTGGGTCGCGGCCCGGCGCCCTCAGAGTAGACCCGACCCGCACCAGGTGCGGAGCCCCGCAATTCCTACTGCTGAGCCCACAGCGGCTGCTGCTGAGCCCTCAGCAGGCACTTCTGAGCCCTCAGCAGGCACTGCTGAGACCGCGCGCACCCAAATGCTGAGCCCGACCTACCCAACTGCTGAGCGCGCAGCCCGCAATGCAGCTCTCAACCCAAGTTTATAAATACGACACCACATCCCCCCCCAAGTTGAGTTCTGTCCCCAGAGGTCTCCCATTGCTGCCTTGCTTCCATCAAACTACCAACCCACCTCTCCCCCACCCACCCCAGCTCACCCCAGCCCCTCCCCCCCTTCCGCTCCGTCGCCACCATGGTTCCCTGCAACTTCTGCACCCAGAACGGGCTTGCGTGCTTGATCGTTCCAGGTCAACGCGCTTGCACTTCCTGCCGTCATGGCCATTTCCCCTGCTCGCTTGGCAAGGGAATGCCGCATCCTCCTCCTCAATCCGGTTCCCATCCCCGGCTGCGCAAGTGGGCCCATCCGGACCCGTTCGTAGTTTTGGATGATGAAACGATCTCCAAGGACTTGTGGACTCTGCCTGGATTGCCTTGTGCCCGCCCCCCCCAGGACCACTTTGCAACTCTGCCTCCCCATTCCGCCGCGCAGGGCCCCCACAGAAGGAGGACTATCCAAACTTCGCGGCTTATTGGTCCGCCTTACGGCTCTGGGCGGACAACGTTTGGGTCACACAAGGCGCGAGGGACCTGCGCATCAATGAAATCCTCCAATGCCGCGCTGGCCCTCCTCTGGTCCCTACCCCAGCTCCGGCTCCTCCGTACTTGTTGGACTCGGACAAGAGGCCCCCAACCCTGCGGGGCACCCCTCCGCCACCCGCATTGCCAGTCGTTATCTTGTTGTCGCCTCCTGCTGGACCAAGCCCCCCCGATGGTCTGCCGGGGACCCCTTCTTCACCGGTCCCGCCTCCTCCCAGCCCACCCAAGATTCCGGATATCCCTGTTTTCCCGGCTGTTCCGCTTGCAAGGTTTGATGCAATGGTGGACAACGCGGACGGACTCCTTTGGCAATTCCTGGCGGCCCCTCGCGCCCACACCACCGGCAAGTGGCGGGAACTCTTGGCGGCCTTCCGGACTTTAGCCGCAGAGGAGGTGATGAGGAATTGTCCGACGTAGACAGATTGCCCCCCCCTTTTCTTCCTTCTCCTCTTGTATCCTTTTCCGCGCCTTCTTGAAAAGAAATAAAACTTTTGCCGCGCCGTCCTGAGTAGCCTCCAGGCTTGTGAGAACCTTTGCGCACAAGATCCGCGTCTTGAAAGCAATCCGCGCAAGTGAGAAAAAGGTCCGCGCCCGCATCCTGAGTGAGAGTGGGAGTGAGAATAAAGGTGTAGTTGAGAGTGAGGATGAGTGAAATTAAAATCCACGCCCGCATCCTGAGCCAACAAAGTTCCCCGGAAGGTACCTGGACCGCCCCAGCCAAACTGCCACACAGTTCCCCGTACCCAATCCTGCAACAAACACAACAATCCTACACCAGCACGCACACAGTCATCCAAGAGAGGCAAAGAAGGAAGTTGAGAAAACAAACATTCTGGGGTGTCTAGTTATTCCGGCTGTGAACCAGCTAGGACACCCCCTTACCAAATCAGACCTGTCCCGTACGTGTCCCACGCCAAGAGGAAACAAGGAAAAGAACCAAGCCCATAAAAAAAAGGAAACCAAAACCCCAAGAAAAGCGGAAAGAAAATTCTTTTTTTTTTTTTTTTTTTTTTTTTTTGGTCCTCCATAGGGTCTCCGCTCCTTTGTCCTCTAAGGCCTCCATAGGGCCTCCGCTCCTTGTCCCTCCTTGCCCAATCCACGGGGCTTGTCCTTGATTTTACGGACCCGGCTAGCGCCACGCCCGCGTCCCTGTGATCAATTATAACCAAAACCAGTACCAATCCAAGAGCCAATCAAATATAAAAGAAGTAGGAGAACGGACATTCTGGGGTGTCTAGTTATTCTGGCTGTGAACCGGCTAGGACACCCCCTCACCAAATCAGACCTTTACCCTACTCGCGTCCCCCCCCAAGCTGACAGCTGTCCCCAGCGGTTTGTAGCCTTTCACTCCTCCAAGGTGGCGCGTGGCCCGCGGGCTCCTCCTCAGCCAAAGGATCCGGCCCTTCCAATGATCCTGAACTTCCAATGCCATCCCCCGCGTTTGCGCCATCCCCGGCCGTGTTGTCAAAGTAGGTGGAACCGCGCGCAAAGAAACGCTTCACGTGCGAGGCCGCGGCCTTCCGTTTGAGCGGCGCCCCGTCCAATTCCTCAAGCTGGTAGCTCCCGCCCTCAAACTTGGATGCCACGTGGAAGGGGCCGTTCCATCGGTTGGCAAAAAGCTTTCCCCACTGAGATTCCAGACTCCGGTTGTACAACAAAACCAAGTCACCTTTCCACAGCGGATCCCGGAGGCAGTGGGAACAGCGCTTGTCCCAATACCGGACCAAAGCCTTCCTTGTCTTCCGCAACCTTTCAGCGGCCTTTGCCAGGGTCTCGTCCCGTTGGAGAAGCTGTTTGGCCTGGGCTTCCACAAGTTCCCCGGAGGTCTTCACCTTCCACCAGTCTATGCCCAAGAAGTTTTTGAGCTCAATGTCCACCGGAAGCACTGGACGTTTTCCGTAGAGAAGTTTGTAAGGCAAGTAGCCCGTTGAGCGTTTGACCAAGATCCTGTCCGCAAAGAGGACCGCCGGGAGGGCCTCCTGCCACCGTTTACCGTCCTCCCCACACATCTTTACCAGAGTGTCCTTAATGGGCTGATGGCCGCATTTGATCATTCCGGCGCCTTCTGGATAGTATTCTGTGACCCGCCCAAACTAATCTCCGCAACTCTGGACCAGTGCCATCAAGCGCCCCCGGAACTCCGCGCCTCCGTCAACAGTGACCAAGCAAAGCAAACCGTACCGCGCAAACCAATCTTCCTCAAAGAACTGAGAAACCTTCTCTGCCAACAACTTCACCAGAGGACAAGCCTCAACCCAACCTGACAGATCATCCCGCGCAACCAGCAGGTACGCAAACTTCCCTGCCTTTATGTGGACCACGTCAAGGGAGACCTGCCTGAACAACGTGTCCTCCCCCGTAGGGTGACCCACCTCCCTGGGCAGCCTAGAACTCCGCCGTTGACACGCTTTGCAAGACTTCACCCATTCCCGTACCGCGCGCACCACACCCGGCCACCAGAACCTTGCCTTCACCCGCCTCCGCGTTTAGATCTCTCCCCGGTACCCAAGGTTGTCATGGAGACACCTCAGAATCATTTCCTGGTCCCTCCTCAATGTTGCAACCACCAAAGGCACCGGGGTACTTTGTTGCCACAGTTTCCCGTACTGCATGTAGAAGTTGGTCGTCCGCCGCTTTGCCCACCAAATTTCTGTTCCTGACGCGTCCTCGGGAAACCGGAGATCCCGCAAGAAGGAGCACAAGATTGCGTAGCTCCCGGACTGCTGCAGCGGAAGGGTGACCTCCGTCTCCATCATACCAACACAAATAACTGGAGACTCCACGTCCAAGGGCTCCGCCCCCTCAAGTTGATCCTCCCGCGGATACCGCGACAGCACGTTGGGCATTGTGAACGCCTTCCCTGGAACATGAACCACGCCAAAAGTGAAGAGCTGGAGAAACGCCACCCACCTAGTCATAGGAGTGTTTGGCAGCGTTGGAGAATTGATCATCCTCACCAGGGCCTCCGCGTCGACCAGAAGCTTGAAGTGCACCCCCCAGAGCAGGTGCTGAAGCCTCCGCACAATCTTGGTGACTCCGCATAATTCTAACTTTGGCTGCAAGTACCAACTCTCCATTTCTGTAAAAGTCACGGACTCGTAGAGAATCGGCCTATCCTTACCATCCTCCTCCTGTGTCAGGACACCGCCCGCGCCAAACTCGCTAGAGTTGATGGCCAAGCAGATCCCTCCCGCGTTGTAGTCAAGGTTTCAGAGGAAAATGTTGTGGCCCACAATCTCCTTGAGCTTTGCAAAGGCAGCGTCACACCACGCCATCCATTCCAATGCCGCGCCTTTCTGGGTCAGCACCCGCAGCGGACTTGCAACTTCCTCAAACTGTTTGATGAACATGCAAACATAGCTGCACAGTCCCAAGAATTGGAGAATATTCAAGGGCGTCCGCGGGGTTTGCCATTGGAGAACTTTGTTTTGTTTCTTTGCGGCAATTCTCCTGCGGTCGAAAGCCACCACATGGCCTAGCACTTCCAACGCTGGAACACAAACTGCCAACTTACCCCCCAATACCGTAAGCCCTGCCTCCTCAATCCAAAACAAGACCCGCTCTAATGCCTGCGCGTACTCCCAGATGAAGCGGCAGATCTTTGGGGCCTCCTCTAGCACCGCACCCCCGTAATCCGTCTTTGGTCCTTTGATACCGGTGTCGTCAATGAAGATCAGAACCCCGTCCAGTATGTCTTCCCGCAGGATCCACCTCCTCTGGGCTTGATAGACCGCCACCAAGTTTGTTTCCCCCTGCGGCAACAGCGTCAACTGCATCCTTCCCAATCCTGTCTCAAAGGCGGTTAGCGGCCGCAAGTAGGGATGGAGCTTGCGCTGATCATACCCTCCCATTACATCAACCAAACTGTAACATGCGCGCCCCGCCATCAATTCCAGGAACTTGTCCACGCGCGGAGGCAATCCCGCGTCTTGGATAGTGAACGAGTTAATCCGCTGCAGGTTGTGAACAATCCTAAGCAACTTCCCATCCTGTTTAACAACCGCGAAAATTGGGCTAGAGTAGCTTGATGTCGACTGCTTGTACAACCCCATTCTCACACTCTCCCGGACCAGTACCAGGAAGGGTTCCTGCACGGTCCAAGGGATCAGAATTGGCTTGATTTGCCAGGGCTCGTGCGGCACCATGGGGATTACATAGGGGTCGCCAACCTTGCCCTTCAGCAATCCATGCTTGTCGGGCCCAAAGGCAAGGGCCTTCTTGCGGAGCACCAACACCGATGCTAACAAGTCCTTCTCCTCCATACTCAACCACCCCGCCGGCCCAAAATTCAGCGCCTCGATTTGCTCTTCCCTGATCCGCGCCAACCACGTTACCCACCCGAACTTCCTCAACAGACTCATCCAGGGATCCCAAGACCAGTAGATTGGCCTCAGAGGCCTGTTCAGCCCCTGCGGCATGGGCTTGTTCTGGGGCCCAACCTTTCGGGCCACAGGCTTGTATTGCCCTGTGTTGCACCTAACCATCCTTACGCACCCGCCATCATTGTCGTGAATCCTGGCAACAATCAACCCGCGGCTCTTGCCTTTGCTCACAAGCATTGCACTATGGTAGGGTTTTCAAAACGCAGTACCTTCTGGTGGTGCATACTGAGGAAGAGGACTTACTTCTGCCACTTGCGCCCTCCGCGCACTTCCTTCCGCCTTTTGCTCCTCCCTAGTTGACCGCCCGCACAAGGCCTGAGCCTGCCCCGTGTGGTACCCACGGTTGACTAGGGAAAACCCTCCGCAGGGCAACCCTTGCAGTCGTCCCCTCCGTTGGACTCTGACCCTTCACCAACCGCTGCCAATGGCACCCATTTCCCCTTCCCATGGTTGGAGATTGTCTTCTCGAACCTTGCCCTGGATGCTTCCTCCACCGTCAGCGCCTCCGTCCCTTCCTCTGCGTTGAACGTCATTTGGGCCTGGAATCCAAACATGAACAGCCAACCCAGAATCACATCACCGCACTCAACCAAGAGGAACAACAACGGCTTCCAAACCTTTGCGACCTCCACCCCATCTACCCAACATTCCCCTCCATTGAGTGCCCGCAAGCCCATAGCACACTTCCTCTGCACCAAGCCCAACTCATCCACCAGTTTTGAAGGGAGCAGGTTGACCATCAACCCTCTGTCCACCATTGCCCACACTTTCCTTCCCGCAATCTTCAGTGAGACATAGGCAAGCGGCACCAACACGGCTTTGGATCGGCACAACTCCCATTCCGCTTCCTCCGTCGCCACATTCACGCGCTGCACTGTTGCCGGGATCCTGCCGGCCCCGTTCTCCTTCAGCGCCTGAACAATTTCCTTGAAAACCACCGGAGAGACCACAACCAGCTCCTGTAGGGTGAGAGGTATTGGTACTTCACTCCCCATCACTTGCCAAACGACTTCTGTGGCCTTCCTTCTTCCTCCAGAGCTGATTGCCGGCGTGTTGCCCCCCGACCCTTGGAGCTTGATTTAATGGCTGCTCCTTGGCATCCACGTCCATCCTTTCCGACACGATCCGCTTGTTTGCCCCCAGCGTCCTAACTTCCGCCTCCACACGCGGTACCTGCCACATTTTGGGCCCAGTGAAGATCCCAAGGGACACCTGAGCGGCCCCTGCGGGTTGGGCCCTTGCCCTAACCTGCTCCACCAGCGGTGGCTGACCGGCCCCCAGGTCCGCCGGTTTGCCCAACGGCAATATGTAGGTCCCCCCGGATGCGCAAACCAACCCCTCATTCATGTCCTTGGTCAGATCCGCGCAACCAGACTTCCAATGACTTTTATTGCCGCAATATGTGCACTGACAAACCAAAAACCCCCCCGTCGGTCTGCTACTGGGCTGAAAGCCCCCTCTTGCATGGGGTGGCAGATTGCGCAAGAAAGCGTGAGGCGGAGCCGTTGGATGGGCCGCCATCCGATTCATGAGTATCCGCAAGTCCTGTAGCATGTCTGTTACCTTGTTCACCAGTACTCCCATTGACTGCAAAGGGGCCACGGGCCTTTCCGTTGCTGGAGGATCCGCAAGCGGTACCAGCGTCGGGGCCGGGGTGGAAAAGGCTGTTGGCTTCCTTGAACTCGCCGGGAACAACCGGGCCGTATCCTTGATCAGCTCTTCCAAGTCGATCTGGCTCTCTACCGCCTGGTTGATTACACCCAGGCTTGGAAGGAGAGCAATGCTCCCATCCACTGACCGCGTTACCAACCTGCGCTCAAATAGGTAACGCTGGAGCCGCGCGCGAAGTTGCGGCGCAAGCCCGCCTAGGAACGCCCGCTTCATGGCCCCTGTCTGACCCGCCACCACCTGGTTCTTTTCTAGGTAACTATAAATTTGGTCAAACTGGGACTAGTACTCAGACAGATTGCTCCGCGTCTGCACCCCACCTTGGGAAATTGCCTCACCCGTCATTTGCTCAAAGTCTGTCTCCCAAAAGTGGGGCTCGCGCTTCCCCCACCTCGCCATCATCTTGCCCCGGAGCCTTCCCCAGTTGCGAGCCTTGTACCCTTCCAGGTCCTCCACGTCCCAAAGCATATTCTTTTCCGCAATGAAGAGAACAACCGTGCCGACCTTGTCCTCACCCGTCGCGTTTTTGGAGTCCGCAATATCCTCGAATCTTACCAGAAAACGCCCGATGTCTGCGGTGTCAAATTGGAGATGGGGGAAGTTCTGCGGCCTAAGCCACACCCGTCGCAGAACCTCAGCCGCCTCCAAAGGCTCCAACCGAGGAGGAGCAAAACCACCGGACCAAGTAGTCAGCGGTGGTGGAGGTGTTGGCCCGCCAGCTCCTGGCCGGAGAGGGAACAAGGGTGGAACATTTGATCCTGGGGTAGTTGTGGGCAGCATTGCACCCAATAGCTTTGAGAGACCTAGACAAAAGATTACTTCCGGGCCAGACCCCCAGATGTGGAAAGAAAAAGGAGATTTACGCTTTTAAGTTGCCTGAAAGTCCGGAAGTTATTGATCTAGGCCTCTGTAAGGAGGTTGGATGCAATGAGTTCTTAAGTGTAGTGAGATAAAAGAGAGATGATGAGATGTATTCTTCTTCCTCCAATCCTTCCTCTTCCTTTCCTTTCCTTCTCCAATAGATGGATTGATTGATTGATTGATTGATAGATGGATCATAACCCAACCCAGAGTTGAGGGTGAGGACTTGGATCCCCCCCCCTTCAACCCTAACCTAAGTACAACCACAAACGCAAAAGAAAAATGAAACACAACCCCTAAGCACATGTCACAAGGGCTGCTGACATGCAAGCAGGGCTTGGCACAGAGGGGTCTCTACCCACAGTAGGCTTGGGGTCAAGGTTTACTGAAGGAGGCTACAAGGAGCAGAGGAGGATTGGTTGAAGGGTGCTGAATGACACTTGCTGGGAAAGATCTCCTAGTAAGAAGTAGTAAACTGATTTCTTGGTGAACCATCAGGAAGAGGGAAGAGGAGGTCTGTTAAATAGACAAGAGGTTGGAACTACAACAGAGGTACAAGTGATTGGGGCTCAGACTATACATATGATGTCATGGGAACAGTCTAAGTAACAGAGAGGGCTGATCAGGTATGCTACTACATTAGGTTAGGCTGCTTCTACATTGGGGCAAGGTTCCAGGTCTGAGCTGTCTAAGTTGGGAGAGTACAGTTGAAGGATGTAAAGTGTACATGGGGGTCATGACACTATGTACTAAGTAGAGAGAGTATGTAATACAATCTTCAAGAGGATGTACATAAAGATTCCCAAAGGATAAACCACACAGAGGAGGTATGGGTTAGACAGAGAGATAACCCAAAGAGGTATGGGTTAGACAGAGAGGTAACCCACAGAGGTATGGGTTAGACAGAAAGGTAGAGTAGAGCCTGGGAGATTGAGTATGTGCAAGCCTATGGAATCTATCTGTGTATAGTATGAGGTTAGACTATATGTAGATATGTACTGCATGAAGATCCTGAGGTATATAGTTACTGGAGACATATTGATGTAAGTCTCCTGAGCCCTGAGGTTGAAGTTCCTGAGAAAGTAGATCAGGCCTGAGGGTTAGACTGGGGTTAGACTGAGTTTGGTGTCAGTATGACAGTACCCCCTGGTGAAGAGGAGGGCATCTCCTGATTACCATAAAAGGAGAGGTTGAAGAGGCCATTCAGGTTGTCCTTCAGCCATGTATAACTTGAGTTTTCCTTCCCCTTACCCACAACCATCACCACCATCCACCCCATTACCACCTTTATCTCCTTACCCCAGATCACCTACACCAACCTATCCAATGGAGAAGACCAACAATTATTATCCAGTCCAGCAATACTACCCAAGTTGTGATAGGTGCATCAAGCTTGGAAGAATCTGCACTACCAGTATCAAGCATAATTCTGCTAAATGTGAAAGTTTTAGGCAGTATGGAAGAATGTGTGATATGGATAAGCAAGGCAGAAAGGCCTTGGGGCCAACCTTATGGGTCCTGGAGAAGAGTCAACCCTTTGAAGTGAAGGAGGCTCCAGATGATGATGCCATGACCCTGGGGTATTCATCCAGACTCAATGAATCTTCAGGTAAGTGCTTCTGGATTTATTATTTGAGGTGCTGGAGTGCTGATACAAGTTTTGGAATAGTCCGTTTGATGCAGGAGAGGTTGAAGAAAACGCAAGAAAAGAGGGAGGAACTGCGTCAAACTGGCAATTTGGCCATAGATGGTACGTCGAGGCGTCCGCAGGAGGAGTGCGGTGAGGCATTTATACAATGGGGAACCCCTCACGTAGATTTGGACGAGGAGGTGGTCGAGGTCCCTCCAAAAAGAGTAAGAAACAAGGGCATTCTGGAGTCCGTCAAACCCGTCAAAGGAAATCCTCAAAGCTTCAAAGGGGTTTGTTGAAGCATCAAAGGGATTTGTCAAAGCGTCAAAGGGGTTTGTCAAAGAGTTGAAGCAAACCGTTGAAGCGTTGAACGTCAAAGCGTTGAAGCAAACCGTTGAAGCGTCAAGCGTCAAAGTGTCAAAGCAAACCATCAAAGCGTTGAAGCACACCGTTGAAGCATCAAAGCAAACCGTCAAAGCGTCAAAGCGGATTGTCAAAGTGGGGACAATGATGAAGACACCAAAGGGAGTTTGGAGATGGAATTGAGTGATATAGATGAAGATAGAGAAACTACTAAAGAGACAGGCAAAGGAAAAGGTAGAGAGATCATCGTTGAAGAAGGGGGCAGATCAGATGACTCTTTGGAGTTAAAGGATTTAAGGAACAAGATGAAGGATTTGGAGGTGAAGATGAAGGTGGTGGAAGACAGGAGGAATAGAAGGAAAGGAATTGAAACAAGAGGTGAAACTGAGGTTTGGTTGGAGGAATTGGAAAATGGAGAAAGGTTATTGGAGATGATTGAAGGAAGAAGATTCAGGGAAGATTCTGTTTTAAATGAAGATCAAGTCAATCATTATTTGGAGATTTATAGTAGGAATTCTAGGACTTTAAATTCAAATTTTCAGGAAGGTTTAAAGAAGGGTTGGGGTAGTGAGATAAGAAAGGAGAAGTATGTATTTTCAGAAGCTAGAAAGAAAAAATTTTTAGAGATAAAGAAAAGACTAGCTGATATTTTGGCTTTAGCTGGAAATACTTTTGAAGTAGGGACTACTATAAGTGGGCCAAATTCTTATCAAGTTGCCAAGTTAAAATTAGTAAATACTTGGATGTCTAGAGTAAAAGAGTTGGAAGAATTGATGTGTGAAGCTATCTAAAAAGTTTTTTATATGAAATTTGTTTTATTTTATTGTTTATTTATTTATATTTTCTTTGGAGGGGAGTAATTGATATTTTTTTTGTTAAAGTTGAAAAAGGGAAAAGGAGAAAGAATCTTTATTTTTTATCATGTTATTGATATTAATTATTTTTTTTTTTTTTGAAAAGGAGAATAAGGTTTATACTGTTTTTATTTTAAGGATGTCTTTGGTTTTGAAGGGTAGAGTGTATGGAAGTCTTGAAGTAAAGTAGGGCAGTTGGTAAGATTAGAGTGAGTTTCCCAAGTAGTGCCTTCCTTGTCATTCTGGAAGCCTTTCCATTCAACTAAGTAAAATAATTTCCCTCTCTTAAGTTTGGAATCCAATATCTGAGACACTTCCCATTATTCTTCACCATCAATTTTGACTGGCTCAGTTGGTGGTTGGTGCCTAGAGGATAGTGAGTTGTCCTGATATGGCTTGAGTAAGGAGGAGTGGAATACAGGGTGAATGGTGGACCATTGCTGAGGGACTTGAAGCTTGAATGAACTTTTTCCAATCTATTCTGTAATCAAAAAAGGACCTAACCATTTCTCTGAGATCTTATCAGTTGGACAATTAGTTTTGATATTTTTAGAAGAGAGCCAAACTTTGTTTCCAACAGCAAATGAGGTAGGAAAGTCACTTCTTTTTAGGTCAGCATATCTTTTGTAGGTTTTAATTGCCTTTTACAGTTCAATACCCAATAGCTTCTGATTCTGGTGAATCTGGGTTATGTAGTGGCTTGCAGGTTTATCATCTACTACATGGAGACTGTCAAAGTTGGGGTGTTGTCCATAGATGGTGAAAAAAGGAGATTGCTTTGTAGAAGTGTGAGTGGAATTATTTTAAGCAAATTCAGCAAGGGGGATCCAGGTATCCCAGTCATCTTGGTGATAACTGACATACATCCTAGGAAATTGTTCTAGGATCTGATTTACTCGTTCCGTCTGTCCATCTGTTTCAGGGTGATAAGCTGTGGAAAGATTTCATTTTATCTGTAATTTTTCACATACAAGATTCCAAAAGGAAGAAACAAATAAAGATCCTCTGTCACTGACAATGTCAGTTGGAAGACCATGTTTAGTAAAAACATTAGAAATTAGTAGGTTAGCTAACTCCACAGAGGAGATATCAGTTCTGGTTTTAATAAAGAGTGACATTTTTGAAAAACAATCAACTACCACAAGGATTGAGTCAAATCCATTGGATAGTGGCAGTTGTGAGATGAAGTCCATAGAGAGTGAAGTCCAGGGAGAATCTGGAATTGGTAAGGGTTGGAGGAGTCCAAAATTTTTGTGGTGACTGGCTTTGTTTCTGCTGCAAAGGTAACAAGAAGAAACATAATCTTTGATAAAGGAAGTCATATTTTCCCAATGGAAATCTCTTTTGACTAGATCAGCTGTTTTGTCTTGTCCAGGGTGGCCAGAGAGGGGAGAGTCATGTCTTTTTCAAAGTAATTCAAGTTGGAGTTGTTCATCCTCCTTGGGGATTGCTATCCTATTTTGGAAAATAAGGAGTCCAGTGTCTGGGTCTATAAGATAACTCTTTACTTGTTCCTTTTTATGTAGCTTCTGAATAATCTGCTGCGTTGATTTGTTGGAGATCTGGGACTGAATTAAGGTTTCCAATTTTTTGTCAACCTGTTTTGCAGATATAAATAAAATTCTAGAAGGTTCAAAGTCAGCCTGTTTCAAGAGTTGTTTTACATTTGCTGGATTCTTTTCTGCATAGGGCATCCACCCCTTGGGATAAACGTTGTCTTGACGTGACAAGACATCAGGCACTATTGATTGCTTTCCAGGTCTATAGACTATAGTGAAGTCAAATTCAGACAGAAACTCAGCCCAACGGGCTTGGCAACGAGTCAAGACTTTGGAGGTCATGAAATATTTAAGAGACAAGTGATCAGTGAGAACTTCAAAGGGAGAAGAAAGACTGAGGAAGTAAGCTCTCCAGATCTTGATGGCCCATACAATGGCCAGGAGTTCCTTATCATGGATTTCATAGTTCAGTTCAGCACTACCCAATTTTCTGCTGTCAAAAGCGATTGGGTGCTTGGATCCATCAAGGGAGACTTGGGTGAGGACAGCCCCTAGGGCATAGTCACTGGCATCAGTCTCCAAAAAGGTTTGTAAGGAAAAATCAAAATGTCTGAGTACAGCAGCTTTAGTAAAGGCTACCTTGAGGTCCTCAAACTTCTGCAAAGCCCCTGGGGATAAAGGAAAGATGGGATCTGCCCCAGTTAGAGCAGTGAGGAGGTGCACCTTTCTGGAATAGTTAATGATAAACCTGCAATAAAAATTAGAAAAACCCAAAAACTGTTGCAAGGCCTTTTTGTTTGTTGGTGGTAGCCAGTCCAAGATCTTCTGGACCTTGGAGTTGTCCATTTCAATGCCACTTCTGGAAATGAAATATCCTAGATAGTCCACTGAGGAGGCATGAAATTCACACTTAGAAGCTTTTGCATATAAGTTGTTCTTCCAAAGTCTGTTCAAGACTTCACACACATGAGCTGTATGTTCTGTTAAGTTTTTGGAAAAAATAAGAATGTCATCGAGGTATACCACCACACAGATGGTCAGAAGGTCTGCAAAAATGTCATTAACAAGACATTGAAAAGAGGCAGGAGCATTGGTGAGTCCAAAAGGCATTACCAAATATTCAAAACTCCCAAACTGAGTTCTGAACACTGTAAGATGTTCATCCCCTTCCTTAATTTGAAGGAGATTATAAGCACCCCTGAGGTCAATTTTGGAAAAAATGGTAGAACCAGAAAAGACTGTTAATAATTGAGTCATGGGAGGAATGGGATACCGGTTCTTTTGAGTCACATAATTGAGTTTGCAATAGTCAACACACAATTGCAAACCACCATCCTTCTTTTTTACAAAGAGGACAGGTGCTCCAGTGCTGGAAGTGCTGGGGCGAATGAAACCTTTCTCTATATTTTCCGCTATATAGGCTTGTAGGGCCTCCTTCTCATGGTGACTGAGGGAGTAGATAGGCCCAACTGGAGGCATAGGGCCTTCCAGTTCAATATGATGGTTGTAAGCGCGATGAGGAGGGAGTTTATCAGCTTTGACCTTGGAAAAAACATCTAAAAAGGCAAGATAAGCATCAGGAACTCTCTCCATCACAGTTTCAATTTCATCAGCTTCCTCATCCTCATCCAAACCTTCTGCAGTAGCCTGCTTTTGGGTCAGAGTCAGAAGTGGAAATAATCATACGCAAAACTTGAAAGGATAGATCATCCTCCATATCCTCCAAAAATTTCAGAGAATTTCCAAAGAATATCCTGTTCACAGAAGTATTTGTTGAACTCAAAGGAAAGTTTTGTCAGTGCATAGATTCTGAAAAGGGGACAGGAGCAGTGACCTGCAGGTTCACTGGCGGAAAGGAAGTAGTGGCCAAGGAGAGTTCAACGGAAGAGGAATGATCCAAAGTTGGTTGGTGTCTTGGGGTGATCAATCCCAGTTGCCAATTTACCTCTGGGTTCCAGAAATGGAGGAAGTCAATACCTAGAATAATGTCTTCTTTGGGGGGAGTATCAACAACCAAGAAGTCCCATTCTAAGTTGGGAAAAGAGGGCAAAGAGAAATTGAAGGAAACCTTATGGGTGATTTCCTGGGAAGGTGAGTCAGAAGGACTGAAGGTAAATAAGAAGATAGGAGTGGTCAGAGGTTTGGGTGACAGAGAGAACTTTGAAACCATAGATTTTGAAATAACAGATTGAGTTGCTCCAGAGTCAACAAGTACACTGTAAGCCTGGTTATTGGACAAGCAAACAAAACGTAAGTCTTTAGAAGGAGGGTTAGAGTCTTTTCTTTCCAAAGTTTGTACTTGAATATTGGGAGGGTGATGGTCAAGGAGTACCACATTCCCATCACCTAGTCTTTTCCCTGTTTGGGTTTCATAGGATTGGGCTTCTGGCCAGGCTTAAAATCTGGACGTTTCCTGCAGAGGCTAATTTTGTGAGTTCCTCCACAGTAGTTACACAAACCCTCTCTTTCTCTCCTAGCTTTTTCTTCAGCCTTGAGGTGTCCATCCTCTCCCACGTTGGGATTGGGAACATAGGTTGGAGTAGAATTAGTAGGGGTTGCCTTTGCCTTCCCCTTAAACCTACCTGGTTGGCTGGTCTGTTGAGATTTCTGAGGATTGGGAAGACTGGGTCCAGGTCTTGAGGTCTGATGGAGAGTGAAGGACTTCTCCCAGATCCTTTCATGGTAACTAGTATCATACTTAAGAACAATATCCATTAGGTCTTGCAAGGTTTCTTGAGGTTCATCATAACCAGCTAGTTGGTCCAGTAATCTGGCTGGGAGACCCTGTCTAAAATGAAAGAAAAAGGCTTTATCACCCCACCCAGAGACCTTGGTCATAAGTTTCCTGAATTCAGTGATATAGTTAGTAGCATAACCACTGTCTTTCATCTTAAGAAGGGTTAACTCCTTCTCAGCACGCTGGATTTCCAGACAATCCCCAAAAAGGGTATGAAGCTGTTGAGTGAATAGAAGCCAGGAGTTAAGTATGAAGTCTGGCTCATGATTACCAATGTGAGAAAGATAGGGTTGGATCCATCGACTGGCATTTCCTGAAAGGTAGGAGACTGTAAAAAATACTTTCTTTCTGTCATTAGCAAAAACTCTCTCATCATTTGAAAAGATTATTTCACAAGCTTGAAGGAAGGGTCTAAGCTTGGTTGGGTTAGTTCCATCAAATTTATCTGGGGAATTGATAGATGGAGTTTTAAAGTTAGCAGAGGGTCCTTGGTCAGCAGGCTTAGAAAGATGAGTCATTGCAGTGGTCATTTGCTGAAGAATGGCCAGCAGGGCAGGGTCAGTTGAAGGAACCTGAGTGGTGGAAGGAAGGTTGATGTGTGGGGAAGGTGAAGGAACTGCTGTTGCATTAGAAGTTTGACTAGGATTACCCTCTGGGGATGGTGAACCCAGGCCACTCAAGATTCTGGAATCAAATCCTGAGTCCTCATCCTCTTCATCTTCTTCACCTTCTCCTGGGATTGGTACCATGCTTGCATCATAGGCAGGAGGGTCAAAACCATGGTAACCTGGGCTTGGAAACTGACCTGTGACTCTGTGGAGGCTAGCATTGTCAGAAGAAGGAATAGTAGAAAGGGATACTTGGGGAATAGGTTCCAATAAACCTGTATCACTAGGAGTGGAAGTGGTAACCACTGGTGCAGCCAGGTTAGAAAAAGTCCTACCTGTTCCACAAGTTCTAGGGGTAGAATGGCCAGTAGGTTCAGTGGCACCTCTCCCCCTGGAGCTATGGGTGACTGCTGGGCTAGAAATGTGAGAAAAAAGAGCACGTTGTGGGGGCATTCTTACTTCTAAGAATAATTAGTTACCCAAAAGTTGTTCTTCACCTTGGAACAAGAATAAAATGATTAAAAGGAATTTTTCTTCCTCTGATTACCTTGAGGGGAAAGTCAAATACTGGTTACTATACCTTGTCTAAGTTTTGAAGTGTCAAAGCATAAAAGCGTCAAAGCGTCAAAGTGTCAAAGTGTCAAAGTGTCAAAGCGTCAAAGCGCCAAAGCGTCAAAGTGTCAAAGTGTTGAAGTGATACTTAGAGGATGGAGATCTGGATCTTTTGAGTAGGTTTGACAGTAAGGTAAGGGAGGCAATGAAAATGGCCACAAATCAAATAGCCAAGTTCAAGGTTGGGACAGAAATAAAGCAAACAAAAATTGCCACAACTCAATAGCAAGATTTGATGCTGTCTAAAAGGGATAGGGAGTGTGGTTGGTGAAGAAGTGGTTATTGGGGAAGAAATCAGTTTAATGTCACAAGGGCTGCTGAAATGCAAGCAGGGCTTGGCACAGAGGGGTCTCTACCCACAGTAGGCTTGGGGTCAAGGTTTACTGAAGGAGGCTACAAGGAGCAGAGGAGGATTGGTTGAAGGGTGCTGAATGACACTTGCTGGGAAAGATCTCCTAGTAAGAAGTAGTAAACTGATTTCTTGGTGAACCATCAGGAAGAGGGAAGAGGAGGTCTGTTAAATAGACAAGAGGTTGGAACTACAACAGAGGTACAAGTGATTGGGGCTCAGACTATACATATGATGTCATGGGAACAGTCTAAGTAACAGAGAGGGCTGATCAGGTATGCAACTACATTAGGTTAGGCTGCTTCTACATTGGGGCAAGGTTCCAAGTCTGAGCTTTCTAAGTTGGGAGAGTACAGTTGAAGGATGTACAGTGTACATGGGGGTCATGACACTATGTACTAAGTAGAGAGAGTATGTAATACAATCTGCAAGAGGATTTACATAAAGATTCCCAAAGGATAAACCACACAGAGGAGGTATGGGTTAGACAGAGAGATAACCCAAAGAGGTATGGGTTAGACAGAGAGGTAACCCACAGAGGTATGGGTTAGAAAGAAAGGTAGAGTAGAGCCTGGGAGATTGAGTATGTGCAAGCCTATTGAGTCTATCTGTGTATAGTATGAGGTTAGACTATATGTAGGTATGTACTGCATGAAGATCCTGAGGTATATAGTTACTGGAGACATATTGATGTAAGTCTCCTGAGCCCTGAGGTTGAAGTTCCTGAGAAAGTAGATCAGGCCTGAGGGTTAGACTGAGGTTAGACTGAGTTTGGTGTCAGTATGACAGCACAGAACCCTAGCCCAACCCTCCCCCTCCATTCCTTGCTGTCACACGACCACCCCACGTACTATAGGGCAATTCTTAGATGATTGTGAGCGCGAAGGAATGCCAAGTGCAAGGGCAAGTGCGAATAGCAAGAATCAGTTGCAAAGTGCGAACTGGGTTATGCCACTTCAACAAACGGCGAGAGGAATCAAATGTGTTCCAAAGAAGGAAACTCAACCTGAGTCCAATGTGATAACTAGGTTGTAGCAAAATGTGAGAACGTATGAAATTAACTAACTGAGGAGACAATCATCAGGCAAGGGGATAGCCCTTATAAGGTAATCCAAAGTGACTAGATACAACCTGGTGATGAGCTAACTACAGTTGAAGCGGTGAGGCAATGAATGACAGGAACGGGATAGGAAATGAAGCAGTGGTATAGATCCAAGGTCATAGAGTAAGTGCAAGACAATAGAATCTGAGCGTACAATTGTATGACGAATTGGGACCGGAGCAAGTGACGTTGAAGGTAATGCAAATGAGAGGTAATAGTGTATGCAGGGTAGGGACTAGTCCAATTGCAAACTGTACAGTAGTGATGGCTTAGTTAGACGTAGATGCAAACTAACAAACAATGCATGACCAAAGATGGAAGTCCAAGGCTGTTGATTGGCCAGGGAAGGAGATTGGATCTCATAATGGATGGCCGGCCAGTATGGAGTTAACGGCAAAGTTCGCAAGTATATACTGAGTTGGTCGCCAAGATTGGAAGGTCAGCGCAAGCCAGAAGAAAAAACGGATCACACCATTGATGTTGTGCTTTTATTTGTGTCACGCTTTTAGACTGAGGTATATGGTACTGAGGAGAGGACATGTTGAAGTGATGAAGACAATAATCCTTAAGTGTGAAGCGTGAGAGTTGCCTGGGTATAAAGACGCGAGCTCCTGCAAGCGTTCAGGTAAATTTTCCCATTGATTTCAAGTCATTAATTATTACTGTATATCCTTATACATTATCTAATTTATTACTCAATAGATTTATAATTTATATAAAATGTTGTCATCGTCATCCCGCCGTTGCAAAAATTGTATTTGCCGCAACAAGCATTGTGTTCCTAGTACTGCTGTCCGAGGCCTTTGAGGCAAGTGCAATCAATGTTGCCTTTGCAAGGTGGCATGTAACTTCCCATAAATGTTGAGTTGTCTGTCAAGGGTCCCGCGGAATCATTGAGGGAGATGCAAAGTTGTAGGTCCACGCCAAGGGTTAACTACAAGATACCACCGTTGCCGGAGATCAAATACTTGGGGACTTGAGTTCCTGGTAAGTACTAATCTGGACTGACTAATGATCATAAAATAATAACTAATTTTGCTTGTTTTGCTAGTGTTGCCTCATTTCCAAAGATATACCACAAACACACCACCACCACCACCACCACCACCTTACTGGGGACCACCGACTGAACTCCTGGAGTCCCAGATGAATGCCAAGGTGCAAGGCAAAGTGTCCGGTGCGGAACTGGTAGGAATTATAACCGAGGAAGCAAGGGAGGAGGAAGGAAACAAAGCGGAAGGAGAATCGGGAAATGGAGAAAAAGGGAATGGAGGGAGAGAAGGAGCGGATGAATTGGGGGAAGGAAATGAAGGAGATGGAAGGGATGGAGTGGATGGAACAGAAGAAATGGAAGGCCAAGGCAAAACGGATCCGGTGCAAGTTGTAGGGCCAATCAAAACGGATGCAAGGCGGCTGACGGACAATATTGGAGAAGGCACGTTGGGAGTCCAAAGGAAGAGAGCTTACAAAGAGCTCTTGGAGGAAGGCCAATGGAATTCTTGGCCAAAGCAAGCTCGGATTGCAAGGTGCAAGGAGATCTTCGAGAGGCACATTGTAACAGAAGTGCTAGTTCTCCAAAGAATATCTGCACTAATTAATGATGAAGACCTGGATACTTTTTGATCCATGGTTGCGGAATTGAGGGAAAATTGAGAGGATGCGGAGAAAGAAGTAAAAGAAACTTTGTAATTATAAATATATATATATATTTCTTTTTTTATAAATAGAAATATTATTATTTTTTTTTTTAATAATAAGGAATGAAGTTTTATTTAGTAGAAATGAAAGGGAAATGAGAAAAAGAAATAACACGGTGAGATGGATGATTTAACTGATGGAATGATGGTGTGAAATAAAATGGGATTAGATGAGATGGGATATGGAATGGAATGAGATTGGATGAGATAGAATGTGAGATGAAAAGGGATTGGATAAGATAAAATGTGGAATGGAATGGAATGGGATGGGATGGGATGAAATGTGGAATGGAATGGATGGAATGGAATTGGATGGGATAGAATTATGATTGTCAAGGTTTGCAAGGGTAGCTTGCATGGAAGTCTTGAATCAGGTCGGGTGAATTGCAAAGGTGATGGGCTGGTTCCCACAAGGTGCAATCTTTGTTGGACTGGAATCCAGACCATTTGACAAGGTATTGAAGTTTTCCTTTGCATAACCTGGAATCCAGAATAAGGCTTACTTCCCACTCTTGATGATCGAGGACAATGACCGGTTCAGGAGGAGGATGAGTCTTGCCCAGGTATAGGACTTGAGCTGGCTCTAGGAGAGACACATGAAAGACCGGGTGGATACCTTGCCATTTTGCAGGTAAAGTAAGTTTAAAGGCGTTAGGGGAGATGACTGATTCTACTTTAAAGGTTCCAAGCTTTCTTTCTGAGAGTTTGCAAGTTGGGCAAGTGCTGCAAATGTTTTGAGCATTGAGCCATACTTGATCTCCTACTGTGAAGGTTGGAGCCAAAGTGCAAGATTGGTATGCTTGCTCCTTATAGCGCTGGTTTGCTTCTTCAAGGTTGGTTCAAAGTTGCAATTGAAGGGATTGAATTTGTTCAACGTAATTGGTAGCAGGTTGAGAAGGTGCTACGTGAAGGGAAGAGAAAGTTGGGTTTCTACCATAAAGAGTTTGGAAGGGCAACTGTTTGGTGGAGGAATGAGTGGAGTTTTTGTAGGCAAATTTGGCTAGTGGGAGCCATTGCGACCAGTTGTCTTGTTGATAGGCGACATACATTCAAAGATATTTTTTGAGAATCTGATTAACTCGCTTGGTTTGCCCATCCGTTTCCAGGTGGTAAGCCGTTGATAAATTGCGAGTTATCTTCAAACATTGGCATAGCAAGGTCCAGAGGCTTGAGACAAACAGAGATCCACAATCACTAACTATATTATCAGGGAGACCATGTTTCGAAAATACATATTCTATGAACAAGTTAGCTAAGTCTTCTGAAGAGGCCGTCACATTATTGCGTAAAAATAAAGCCATCTTTGAGAAACAATCTACTATTACTAGAATAGCATCATATCCACTAGAAGAAGGTAATTGAGAGATGAAATCCATAGACAGCGAGTGCCAAGGATGAGGCAGAATTGGAAGTGGCTGGAGCAGCCCATAATTCCGGTGTTTTGAGGACTTGTTACAATTGCAATCATAGCACGCGCTAACATAGTCTTTTACTTCTTTGATCATACCAGGCCAGTAGAAGTCTTGTGCGATCAATTGGTAGGTTTTATCCTTCCCATGATGACCAGCAAGCGGAGAATCATGCCTTGACTCAAAGATATCTAACTTAATGCAAGAATTATCTGGTACTACTATACGATTATCATAGACTAAAAAGTCATTATCATCAATACTGTAACTACTATCTAATAAGTTTGCACTTTTGCAAAGTTCGATGCACTTGGGGTCGTCGTGTTGAGCTTGTTGAAGTTTGGAAGCCAAATCTTGTAAGTGAGCAATGATTGAACTGAGTTGGGAAGATTGGGTTGAGAAGAGTGTCCTAACGTTTTCAGGGTTGTTTTCGGCAAAGGTGCTCCCCCCCCTGGGTAAACGTTGTCCCAATGTAATAAAGCATCAGGAACTACCGCTTGTTTCCCAGGACGGTACGTGATTGTAAAGTGGAACTTGGAGAGGTATTCGGCCCATCATGCCTGTCTATGTGTGAGGACTTTTGAGCTCATGAAATACCTCAAAGAATTATGATCAGTTAAAACTTCAAAGGATTCCCTCAGGCTCAAAAGGTATGAACACCATTTTTTCAAGCAATAAACAATTGCAAGAAGTTCCTTGTCATGAATCTCATAGTTAAGCTCTGCAGCAAGCAACTTGCGAGACTCAAAAGCTACAGGATGAAAGAGAGAAGTGGAGGAAGAAAACTGCGAGATTACTCCTGCAATCGCATAGTCACTTGCGTCTGTTTTGACAATAGTGCAAGCTAGCTTGTTGAAGTGAGCGAGTATTGGAGCAGTGGTGAACGCTTTCTTCAGAGCTTCAAACTCCAAAGCAGCTTGTTTGGTAAAAACAGAAGGAGTTTCTTTCTGAAGAAGGTTAGTAAGATTCACGGTTTTTTTGGCGTAACGCGCAATAAACCTTCTATAGAAATTACTGAAACCAAGGAAAACTTGAAGAGATTTAACCAAAGAAGGTGGGGGCCAGTCCAATATGCGTTTGCTTTTGGCTGGATCCATCAATAGTCCTTGCTGCGAGACTACAACACCTAGAAAATGAAGAGAAGAGGAATGGAACTCGCACTTAGAGGCTTTTGCAAACAGGTCATTCTTGCAAAGTTGCTGCAGCACCTCTTGCACATGTGCAATGTGATCTTCAAGTTTCCTTGAGTATACTAGTATATCATCAAGATATACCATGAGGTATTTACCTACAAGATTGGAGAAAATTTTGTTGACAAAATGTTGGAAAGTGGAAGGAGCGTTACAGAGGCCAAAAGGCATGACGGTATACTCATAACTGCCAAACCGGGTTCTCATCGCGGTCAAATACTCATGACCTTCCTTAATGCGAATTAGGTTATAGGCACCTCAAAGGTCTAACTTCAAGAAATAAGTAGCTTCATGGAAGAGGGTGAGGAGATGTGACAAAGGCGGTACTGGATAGGCATTCTTCCGGGTTACCTGGTTCAGTTTCCTGTAGTCAACACAAAGGCAAAGTCTGCCGTCCTTTTTTGGAACAAATAGTACAGGTGAACCGGTATTCAAATTGCTTGGTTGAAGAAATCCTTTTGCTACATTTTCCGCAATGTAGTCTTGAAGCGCAATTGATTCTTGCATTGAGAGAGAGTAGACTGGTCCTGGTGCCAGAGATGGGCCAGTAAGTTCAATCTTGTGATTGTAAGGACGGGATGGAGGCAGTTTATCTGCTTTTGCAGCTGAAAAGACGTCAGCAAAGTCATCATAAACCAAAGGTAAAGACTCTCAAATGATTTCTAAATATTCAATCTTGTCATCTTCAAGCACCAGGTTTGAGGTGCTTGCATGGTGCAAGAGGATTAGGGAGCTCAAAATACACCGTTTGGTTGGTGTCTGTTTCTCCAAAGGAACAGGAAAGAGGTAAGCTGTATAGGTAAGCAATAACTCCTAAATCTGAAGAGGGAATTTGGGAATGAAGGTCAGGATATTGCAAATCTCCTGGCGGAAAAGTGTCATCCAACTCAATGACAGTGCCAGGTAGGCTGTTTAATTCCTGATTGACAGAAAGGTTAGCGTTCTGGGGGTGCAAGGTTCAAAGGTTAATTACTCCTTCTTGCCAATTCACATCCGGATTCCAGTAAACTAGGAAATCATGGCCTAGAATGGTATCATCCATTCTGGGTATAGCCAAGACAAATAAATCCCATTCAAAGCTGGGGAAATTGGAAAATGCAAAGGTCCATTTTGCCTTTTGGGAAACCCAGTAAGACGGTTCAGTCGCACTACTTACTAAATAGATAGGAAATTTATCTATCTTGGAACGCGTAAGATTTTTGGAAGTGGCAAAAGATTCACTGATGAAGGAAACATTAGCGCCGGAATCAAGTAATACTTGATAAGGAGTGTTGTCGGAATGGAATAGGATAAATCTTGAACTTGGAGCACCTAGTGACTCGCAAGTGCAAAGATTTACTCGCGGTGGTTTAGATAATGTGTAGTTTTCCTTGCGAGTATCAGAAAAACTACAAGCTAATTTTTTGAATGCTTAGCCGCTTCACGCGCTAACCGCTTTGCACAGCTGTTGACATCATGTTTTCCTCCACAATACATACACAGCCCGTTCTTTTCCCTTTGTAGCCGTTCCTTGTTTTGAAGCATCCCGGTTTCTTTGTCCAAGAACTTCAGATTTTTGGCAACGGCTTTCCCTTTTGAGTTGGAGTTCAAAGTCGGGGTTTGTTTGGATGGTTTTGGGTTCCTTGTGTTTTGCTTTGAGGAGTCGTCCACCCTCGGAACCGAGGTGGACGGTCCATGGTCGTTTCTCCAAGAGCGATTCTTGTCATGATAGCCATTATCAAGCTCAATCACTCAATCAATTAGCTGCTGAAGCAAGGTTGTCTTATGACCCCCAACTTCAAGCTGTTTGATTAAGCGTGCCGGTAGACCCTTTTGGAAATGGAATAGAAGAGCAGCCTCATTCCACTGGATGCAAGACTGCAAGGTTTGAAAATGAGAAATATAAACGGAGGCTCTACTAATCTCCTTCATAACTAAACTATTAAGTTTGTATTTGGTGTTTTGAACTTCATTGGGATCGCCAAACAGGGTGAACAGTTTTTGCTCAAACCTGTCCCAGTTGTTGAGAATACAAGTGGTACTGTTGTTGGACAAAAGTTTGAGGTATGGTTTGAACCACTGTGAGGCTCTACCTCCTAAGAAGGACGAAGCATACATAACTTTATGTCTATCGGAAGGGAAGTTGTTGGAGTTTTTTGAAAAGATGATTTTACAAGACTGTAGGTAGGATCTAAGCTTATGAGGGTGTTCTCCTGTAAAGTGATTGGGTTGTTTCATGCCCAGAGTGCAAAAGCTAGGAGTACTTGGACTAGATCGCTGGGCACCATGATTGAGGGCCTGGATCAATGTTGAAAGCAGGGTTGGAGCATTGGGCTTGGGAGCAGTAGTGCAAACCCCTGGTCTACCACGAGTCAAGGTTTCATTGGAAGAATGGTCAGAGTCTGCAAATTCCGCGAGAGGGTCCGTTGGAGCATCCCGTGGAGGAGCCCAAGGATCATCAAGAGGTGCAACAGATGGCAATTTAGAAGGAGGAACTGGATCTAAGGGTTGTTGGGCCCAAGGAGCGCTGGTTCTCCCTACCCAATGAATCTCATCATTGTAAGGGGCGAGGGAAGCGTTCCTGGTTGAGCGAGTACGTGACATTGAGAAAAAAGAAATCTACTATAGGTTGTCAGGCTACAATATATGAGTTGACTTAGTTAATTTACTGTCACACGACCACCCCACGTACTATAGGGCAATTCTTATATGATTGTGAGCGCGAAGGAATGCAAAGTGCGAGGGCAAGTGCGAATAGCAAGACTCAGTTGCAAAGTGCAAACTGGGTTATGTCACTTCAACAAAAGGCAAGAGGAATGAAATGTGTTCCAGAGAAGCAAACTCAACCTGATTCCAATGTGATAAATAGGTTTTAGCAAAATGCGAGAACATATGAAATTAACTAACTGAGGAGACAATCATCAGGCAAGGGGATAGCCCTTATAAGGTAATCTGAAGTGACTAGATACAACCTGGTGATGAGCTAACTACAGTTGAAGCGGTGAGGCAATGAATGACAGGAACGGGATAGGAAATGAAGCAGTGGTATAGATCGGAGGTCATAGCGTAAGTGCAAGACAATAGAATCTGAGCGTACAATTGTATGACAAATTGGGACTGGAGCAAGTGACGTTGAAGGTAATGCAAATGAGAGGTAATAGTGTATGCAGGGTAGGGACTAGTCCAATTGCAAACTATACAGTAGTGATGGCTTAGTTAGACGTAGATGCAAACTAACAAACAATGCATGACCAAAGATGGAAGTCCGAGGCTGTTGATTGGCCAGGGAAGGAGATTGGATATCATAATGGATGGCCAACCAGTATGGAGTTAACCGCAAAGTTTGCAAGTATATACTGAGTTGGTCGCAAAGATTGGAAGGTCAGTGCAAGCCAGAGGAAATAGCGGATTGCACCATTGATGTTGTGCTTTTATTTGTGTCACGCTTTTAGACTGAGGTAGATGGTACTGAGGAGAGGACATGTCAAAGTGATGAAGACAATAATCCTTAAGTGCAAAGCGTGACACTTGCCCCATAACCTGTGCCCCTCAATATCAACGTACGCCTGGTTTGTCCTTCTCATGGCGCAGCCCTCCGCTGCGCCCTACTTGGAGCCCCCCTGGTTTGCCCGCCCGCGCGCGTCCACGGACCTTGCGGTCCGCAAGTCAGCCCGCGCGTGCCTAAACCCCAATTGCCCCACCCCCGCCTTCCAGACTAGCTACCTGCAAGCTTGGTTGGGCCGGCTCCATCACTTGGTCCGTGTTTCCTGGGCGGGTCGCAGCCCGGCGTCCTCGGAGTAGACCCAACCCACACCTGGTGCGGAGCCCCGCAATTCCTACTGCTGAGCCCGTAGTGGCTGCTGCTGAGCCCTCCGCAGGCACTGCTGAGACCGTGCGCACCCAAATGCTGAGCCCGACCTACCCAACTGCTGAGCGCGCAGCCCGCAACGCAGCTCTCAACCCAAGGTTATAAATACAACACCACACCGGCCAAGCCCGGCGCAACCTGGGGCAATAACCGGATTGGGGGGAGCTTGGGGCATACCCTTGCTGAGCAAGCAGCAACAATGGCCGCGACGGCAGTTGGTACAGGTGCGGCGGCCAGGGATTAGCAAGCACAACAACCTGTTTTGGGCACAGGACTTGCAGGGTACCATGGTGGCAATTGGAGAGGGTGGTGTGGAGTGGAAGATAGGGCGCGTAGAGTGGGGTTGGTAGGAGGGAAGGGTGCAAAGGCAATTGAGGTAGCAATGGGAAGACCTCTGGTGACAGAACTCAAGTTGGGGGGGATGTTGTGTCATTATATAGCCTTGTATTGGGAACTGCATTGTGGCCTGCGTGCTCAGGATTTGGTGGGTCAGGCTCAGCAGTCGGGGAGCACGCGTTCTCAGCAGTGGCCTCTGGGGGCTCAGCAGCAGTTGCTGCAAGGCTCAGCAGTAGGTGCAGCAGGACCAGCACACGGCTGCGGGTTGGGCCTGACTAGGGGGGGACGGGCCGTGACCCATTTGGATATCCAAATTAGGAATGGAGCCAGGCCAATCATGTTCTTGGGTGGCTAGTTTGGGGAGGGAAGAGCGGGGCAATCGCAGGGCTACGTGTGCAGACGGCCGTGCGCAAGCGCAAGCCGGCCACAGGACTTGGAAATTCACAATGGCACGTTGGGCAGACACGGGGCAGGCGCAGTGAACTTCAATTAGCGCATGGCGGAGGGCCGCGCCACGGGAGGACAAACTCAATGAGTGTAACGGCAGGCGTGCTGAAGGGATAGGGTATGGGTTAGGGTATGGGTTAGCGTTCTGGTTCTAGGGTTTCTTCTTCAAATTTTTGTCAGGTTGTTCTTGTGCTTGTACCTAGGTTAGGGCTGAGGGGAGGGGATGTAAAAGGCCTCTCCCCTCAGCACAGGGCAGAGGGGGGAGGACACCATGGAAGGGGGGGGAACAGAAGAAAAGAGAAGGAGCATCCTCAAATCTTACAGACGCTAGAACCATTGACTCTGCAATCAGGGACAACTTTGTGAGGGACAACCTCAAAATTTTCCACAGCAGGCGGGGAATGGATGAGGGTTAGGGTAGGTTCCTGGGCCTAGAGTTTCTTTCACATTTGTTCTTGGGCTGTCATTGCGCTTGTACTTAGGTTAGGGTTGAGAGTGTGGGCATAAAGTCTGCACTCTCAACCCCAGCTCTCATATAGATATCTTATCATTGGATCTGGGGACAAGGGAAGGAATTCATCATCTTTTTTTACCCTCTCTCTCTCTCTTGAAAAATAAAGGAGCATCCTTAACCTTACAGATGCTGAGATCATTGCTTCCAAACTTAAGCACAAATAGGGGAGTAGTTCTCTCTTACTTTGCACACCATCTGGTTCATTTTTGCCATCCAGGTTATTGGGGTTTTCTTTTCTGATTAAGTTGTGAATGTGGGCCATTACTAGCACAACCTGTCCCTGTATCTTGATTAGATACATAAATTTTCTACAAAAGACTGCAAAGAAAGTTTTGACTACTCCAAATATTCTCTCTATGACATTCCTTGCACTTGAATGTCTTAGATTGAACAATTCCTTGTAATCCGTAGGCCTGATTTAATAAACCCAATAATATGATAAACCTCTGATGAATTTATTCTTTATAATTCCAGATCAAGAACCAAGACTAGAGGGAAGAGAAAAAAAACAAAAGAATAGGAAGATGAATAAAAGGAACATGGTGGATGGAAATCAGGAAAATAACAAAAAGAACAAAAAAGGAAGAGAAGAACAGAGTGGGAAGAGTGAAGACAGATGAGATCATACCAAGCAGTGTCCCCACAAGGATAGGACTGACTGTTGATTTTAAAATAAGATTGACACGCTCTGTAGGTTCAGAAAAAATGAGATGAGATGGAAGTTCAACAGAAATGAGATGAAATGGAAGAAAGAAGTTGGTTTGGATCTTCATACCAAATAACCATCAGAAGAGTGCAATGATAAGTGGAGGATTCAAGTGGGTTGGATGTTGAAGTGAGTATGATTGAGGTAGGTAGGGTAAGGTAAGGAGTTGAGGGACAGATGGGAAGGTGAGCAGGTAAGAAGGACGAGGGAGATGACGGCATGGATAAAAAAGGTTAAGGTGGGTCCTAACGATTGATGAGAGGAATCAAAGAGGGAGAAAGGATTGGAGGGAATAAGGGGAGAAGTACGGAGAAGGATTGAGACCGGGTTTCACAAGATTTGTGACATGAGGGAAAAAGGAAGCGCGCGCATCTCAACACCCCCCATTATTTGGATGAAGATCGATCATGACGGAGTCGCGGAGGTGAGACAAGGATGCTCTATTGCTTGCTTTTGTTAGACAGTCTGCAACCATTTTGCATGACCTGATGAGAGTAACTGAGATTTTTTCATCACTGAAGAGTTCCCTGAGTTTCTTTGCTTTGATGTCCTGGTGTTTGGTCTTGGAGTTGTGACCAAAGTGTTTGATTTTGTCCAGCAGTCCTTTGTTGTCGATCTTGAAGTTGGATGGTGAGAGAGAAATATTCCAGAGTTCCTCTATTAGATGCGTCATCCATATGTTTTCCTGACATGCATTGGATAGGGAGCATAGTTCAGCTTCTGTCAATGATAAAGTGATGTTCTTCTGACTAGAACTGCACCAGGATAGGATACATCCCTTCCAAAGACACAGGTAGCCACTTCTGGACCTCCGGGTGGAGGGATCATCCCCCCAGGTGGCATCACTGAAGTATTCAAGACGATTGACATCGGCTTGTATTGGTTTGAGGATCAGTCCTGTATTGATAGATCCTTTGAGGTACTTGAAGGCATGTAGGATTTCATTCCAGTGATTGATGCCGGGACGGTTGTTGTACTGAGATAACATGGAGACAGCAGGGGCAAGATTGGGTCTTGTTTGACAGGCAAGAAAGTTGAGAAGACCCGTGAATGATCTATAATTGAGGTTGAGGTTTTTGAACTTTTCAAGTTCGTCGTCAGAGGTGGGGAGTAGTTTGACATTGGGGGTAACAGGAGTGGCAACTGGTTTACACTTGGTAAGGTTCAGCATGGAAAGACCTTTTTCAATTAGAGATTTTTGGCTTAGGGCAACAGCATCTTGGAGAAAGGTGACATTCATCCCAAGGAGAGTGTTGGGTGAGTGGGCGGATGATTCGGGAAATCTTTCAAGGAAGAGTTTCTCAAAAAGCTTGGTGTTACCAGCAACTATTAGGTCGTCTACCTGGAAGAACAGAAAAGAAGAGTGATTGTTTTTTATGAAGAGACATGGGTCTGATACTGAGGGGATGAAGTCGATGCTTTTGAGCCAGCTAATCAGGGTGTCATACCAGTTCGCGGGGGCTTGCTTCAGGCCGTACAGTGATTTTTTTAGTCTGAGGAAGGCAGAAGTCCTTTTGGAGAGTTTGGGGGTTTTAATGTATATTGTTTCTTTAAGGGGGGCATAGAGGAAAGCGGCTTTCACATTGAATTGTTGAAGGGTTAGTTTTTTGTCCATGGCTAAAGTGAGAAGAGCCAGGAGAGATGAAAATCGACCTGTAGGTGCAAAGGTATCAGAGAAGTCAATACCTTCTTCTTGCTGGAAACCTCTGATGCACAGACGGGCCTTTTTTCTTTCAGGTGACAATTCGGTGGCTGGTTTGGTTTTTAGAACAAGAGTGGTATCTAAGTATCTGTCTGGAGTACCGTGAAAATCTTCCCAGACACCTTTGTCTTCAATGGAATTAAATTCAACATCGATCGCCTCATCGTACTCACCATCCACGTTGGAAACGTAGGAGTATTTGACTGGTTTGACTTTGCTCATCCTTTCCCGCAGTTGATATCTGTTATTAGAGTCTTCTTGGATGTTGGAGGGACTGGGAATAGGAGATGATTCGATTTCTTCGGAGTCATCTAAGGAGACAAATTGATTGTTGGATGATTCCGAATTTTCGGAAAGGGGAGAGACGACTGAGTTGATCGGTGAGTCATTGGAAGGAGAGGATGTCGTATCAAGTTGGTCTTCGAATTCAAATGAGGTGGGATCCCAGTCAGGAATGTTTGAGGTAGGTGTTGAGACAGGGGAGGGAAGATCAAGAAATTTGACGTGCTTGGTTGATATGATACGATTGTTCTTGGTCAGTATTTGATATGATAGAAGTTCGTCGTCATAACCTATTAATATCCCAGCAGATCCCTTGGGATCAAGCTTGGATCGGTTGAGAGTGGGAGGAGAGAGAATGATGGTTTTGATACCGAGTGGTTTGAAGAGCTCTATAGGGAGAGACCGGGACTTGAAGTTTTCAAAGGGGCTTTTTTTACTTTTATGGGAAGGAAACTGATTGATGGTGAGCGTACAGGCCTTTACCACTTCATGCCAGTATGTCTTCTTTATACCAGAGTCGATCAATGTGGTTCTGAGGCACTCCATGATGGTTCTATTGAATCGTTCGGCAAGACCATTTTGTTCTGGAGTGTAGGGATCTGAGGTTCTCAGGCAAATTGTATTAGTCTCACAGAAGGCTTTAAGATTTTTGTTGACAAATTCGGTTCCTCTGTCGGAGTGAAGAACAGAAGGGAAATAGCCAAATCTTTTGCTTTCCAGGCTGATGGTGTTCTTGAGGATATCAGGAACTTCGCTTTTGGAAATGCAAGGAATGGCGGCACAGTATTTTGTGTTTCTGTCGACAATTGTCAGTAGATATTGGTGTCCTAAGAGAGACATGGGAAGTAAAGGTCCCATGACTTCTAGGTGAAGTTCTTGGAAAGGTTGATTTTCAGGGGAGTGTTTGTTCTTAAAGGAGGCTCTGGTGATCTTACCGAGTGCGCATGCTTTGCAGCTAAGATCGGGCTTAACGGGGATATTCAGTTTATTTCTTATGCGGCTGTAGCTTGCATGACCAAGGGACTTATGAATCCATTCGCTATTGGAAAGAAAACAATTTAGTTTGAGATTCGACGGGTTGACAACAGGGATGTTATTCCGGTAGTTTCCAACAAGAGCAGTTTGGTTATTTTTGAAGACAGGAAAGGAGTTCTTTATGAAAGAAACTGAGAAATCATCCAACAGAAGACATCGAACGGAGAGAAGATTGGCAGTTAAATCCGGTACAAGGAATACGTTTTTCAGTATGATTTCCTGTTCCCCTTCGATCCTGACGGTCCCAACACCTGTGATCTCTAGCAGTTTGCAGTCGGATCCGGTTCAAACATGTCCTATTTCTTTATATTCAATTGCAATAAAAAAATCGGAATTGCAAAACATGTGGGAGGAGGAGCCCGAATCAAGGATGACATCAATTGGCAGAAATGAGTTGTTTTTTGTATGAAAGCAACTAACAGTGCTTGGAATTCCATCGGGGTATTTCTTTTTTAAGTAGATGTCGCGAAGCTCAGGATGAAGGGCCCAGCAATTGGCCGGAGAATGATAGGAATTGGGGTAATGTTTCCCCCCAGTGCATTTTGGAAGAGGACCCTTCTCGTTCTGAGTTTGAAGAGCTGTGAGCTGGATCTTATTTTCCTCTTTTTTTCTGAAATCGTTTGCTAGGATTTGGAGATGTTCCAGGACGAGTTCGGGAGTGATTCCTATTTCAGAATGAGTGATTTGTTGTTTGATAACCTTGAGTGAGCTAGGGAGTTTATGTAAGAGCATATAGGCAAGGATATCTCTGGGTAAAATAATTCCGACCTCGTGGAGTCGTCTAATTGCCATTTTTGCTGCTGTGATGAATGAGGGAATGTTGTTGGCGTTGAAAACGAGATCTTGGAGAGTGTCAAAAACTCTGGCTCAATTAGACAATTCCAAGGAGGCGAAGTGCTTGATGATTGCCTTCCAGATAAGCTTAGCATCTTTTTCATTCTCAAAGGTAATCACATTGGCGTGTACTGACGGGTCGAGCTTGGAAGTGAGGATAGATCTGATGTAGATTTTGTCCTTCATGGATAATAAGGCGTCCTCAGAGCAGAGTGCCGATCGCGTTCCTTGGATGTTGAGCATATTTTTGACTCAATTTCTCCAGAGAGAAAAATTTTCTTGGGTGAGCATCGGTATGGATTCGATGGCGGTTTTGAGGATAGTCTGTAGTAGAGGATCATTAGATTGAGCTCCATCTTGGTTCATATTGGATTATGAAGTGGTTTGTCCGATTCATTTTTCTTTTTGACTGTTAATCGTGATGAATTTATTCTTTATAATTCCAGATCAAGAACCAAGACTAGAGGGAAGAGAAAAAAAACAAAAGAATAGGAAGATGAATAAAAGGAACATGGTGGATGGAAATAAGGAAAATAAG
This sequence comes from Puccinia polysora, assembly GCA_025617555.3. NCBI lineage: Eukaryota > Fungi > Basidiomycota > Pucciniomycetes > Pucciniales > Pucciniaceae > Puccinia > Puccinia polysora. Next base: position 47,713,958 of record CM062613.1, on the reverse strand, counting down.
AAAAAGAATCAAAAAGGAAGAGAAGAACAGAGTGGGAAGAGTGAAGACAGATGAGATCATACCGAGCAGTGTCCCCACAAGGATAGGACTGACTGTTGATTTTAAAATAAGATTGACACGCTCTGTAGGTTCAGAAAAAATGAGATGAGATGGAAGTTCAACAGAAATGAGATGAAATGGAAGAAAGAAGTTGGTTTGGATCTTCATACCAAATAACCATCAGAAGAGTGCAATGATAAGTGGAGGATTCGAGTGGGTTGGATGTTGAAGTGAGTATGATTGAGGTAGGTAGGGTAAGGTAAGGAGTTGAGGGACAGATGGGAAGGTGAGCAGGTAGGAAGGACAAGGGAGATGACGTCATGGATAAAAAAGGTTAAGGTGGGTCCTAACGATTGATCGAGATTGATCGATGAGAGGAATCAAAGAGGGAGAAAGGATTGGAGGGAATAAGGGGAGAAGTACGGAGAAGGATTGAGACCGGGTTTCACGAGATTTGTGACATGAGGGAAAAAGGAAGCGCGCGCATCTCAACAACCTCAGTCATCATTGGGTCATAATTGGGAGTGAGCAAAAATTTAAAATTTAATTTAAACATCTTAGATCAACATTATTGGCCTAATCCTTCAGGTGATACCTTGTATTTCTATATGGGACAAGGCATGCTTCATTCAATCCAAAACCAGCATCCCCTAGAAAGGATTTTGCCTCCAGAATCTTCAGGAACTGTTGCAAATCCTGATCCCATATCCTTGCATCCAAACAACTTCCTTCCAAACCAGGCATAATAAAATTGAATCTCATCTTTAAATCACATACTTCCAAGACATTTTGAGAGGTGTAAGCTTTACTTTTAATGTAAAAAGGTTGATCAAGGTCATTCACATGTATATTCAAATGAGTCTCATAAACAGCCCCAACACAGTCCTTGAAATAAGGATAACACTTTGAGTTCCCCAATATCTCCTCAGGGATAGGAGTATTTACAGTGGGAAAGAAAATGAATTTGTTAATCAGATAAGGGTTGGCAGCAATTTTTCCAATCACCTCTGTGATGAACCTTTTGGTTTTAAAAAAAAGAAAATAATTGGTTGATTATTAATGATTAGTTATTTTATCATTAATAATTGTTTAATTGATAAAAATCCCAATAAAAGATAATTAATTAAATGACCAATGGAAGAAGATAAAATATTAATTAAAGGCTTTCTTTAATATGGTGTCAGCAGAACTCTGAAACCTTTGTTGAATAATCCTATTTGATTTGCCAGTTATCAAGAAATACATCAATATTCCCAACTTCTCCTCATAGTGTATCCACCTTCCAGCACTGAGGCATTGATGAACTTCCAGATCTTCTTGAAGCTTCTTGAAAGTATTCACATGCATCCCCATGTTTTCATAAAATGGCCTAGAATTCTGATTCCCCAGAATCTCTTGCATCCATAGTTCCCCAGACAATAAAGATGTGTGCTTGGGTACTGGAGGGTTTCTAAAATGACTAGGAAATTGAGTATTTGCTGTAATTACTACCTGTAAGCCTTGGATAGCCAGTAAAGTCCTGCAGGAACAGTTCCAAGCAGCATAGTAATTTTGTGAAATATTATTTGAAGCTTCTGGATTACTATCTTCTGAGTTATCCATGACATATTGATTGTTGTATTCATTGTTGTTGAGGTTGGATTGACTTTCAGACATTTTGAAAAAAAAAATAATTTGGATTATTACCCAGAATATTTAGAGAACAATTTTTAGAAAAATATTTCTTGAGATGAAGAAGATTTAAATTTTTAAATTGTTGTTGATATTTAGAGAATTTTTCAAAAAATGACTCTTGAGATGAAGAAGATTTAAATTTTGAAATTTTTGTTGATGTTGATATTTAGAGAATTTTCCAAATAATTACTCTTGAGATGAAGAAGATTTAGAAGATCTAAATTTTCAAATTTTTGTTGATTTGCTGGACAAGATGAATAGATTGAAAAAGGAGGACAAACCAGCCCCCCATTTATCTCATGGGGGCTGCATTCCAGTCCTTATGGCAGGTGGTTGTTGGGCCCAGGGGGATGTGCAGGGCATTGCACAAAAACAGCCTTGAATACCCCTGGCAGTTGGTGCAACAGAGGGGTTGTGTTACCAAACATCCTCTGTAACTATCCTTTGGTTGTGAGGTTACAGTCACAAATCCAAGGGATGTTTGGCTGTAAGGCCCTGGGCAACCAACCCAAGTTACAGCTACAACCAACCCAAGTTACAGCTACAACCAACCCAAGTTACAGCTACAAATCTGTCCATGGGTGGATTTTTAACTATAACTCAGGTCAAAGCTACAGTTATATGGCCTCAAGGTTGCCAAACATACCCTAAGGGAGTAGCTGGATAACTACAAGTATCAAAGGCATACAAAGTTGGTGGTTGGACAGATAGAAGTATTGCAATCATGTATTGTAGAAATGATATGAGAAAAGTTGGTAAAGACAGTCAATAAGTATCTTGAACATGCTCAAGTAGTAATAATAGGTTGGGTGTGCTGAGAGAGGGAGGTGAGCAGACAAGATGATGAGAGTGCAAAGCTCAACACTGGGCACCTGCCCAAGTTTGACTTGGCATGCACCAAGCAGGATTTGCATTGGCACCCTGCGGGGCACTTGATCAGGTTGGGCCTGCAGGGTTTAAAACATGAGATGCCCAACCAAGCTCCCCCTGACACCAGTCCAAGCTGGTTGCACCCAACCAACCAGTCTCCCTCCTCCTGACTTCCAACCCGTTGAGTTTTTTTAATCAATAAATAGAATACAATCAGGCCTTATAGATACCTATGTATCTGGGTCAATGCAACCAGCTTTGATTGGTGCCAAGGATAAACTTGGGCTGGCACCAAGGTCACTTTGATTGGCACCAAGCTGACTTTTATTGGCACCATACATATGTACATGCTTTACAAAGATCTCAAATTACTCTAGGTGCCCACCCAAATGGGCTTGACAGACCTTACTATATGTACTTGAAAAAAAACTCCACTCGTGTGTGGGTACCCCTTACACCCGTCCATCTTGTGAAATAAGTGGGTTATTTGATGTTTTGTGGTGGATTTTGAATGAAACCGGCCATTGAAAAGATGACTAATCTTCAAACTCTGATGTGACCTATTCAAAGTAATCCTTCATCTCTTTAGTAGTAGACGTCCTTCAATCAACGCTTTTTTTTAACCTCCACCAAGAATTTGCCGCCAGTACTCAGCTTGTAAATATATTATTTAGTTTTTGTTTTAGTCAAACGCCACCATGCATGAGGATAAGTAGCTTGATCCGAAAAAATCCTTTGGGCAGATTTTTTTTTTTTTTTTTTTTTTTTTACAATATGGGTATCTTTGTTTACAAAAGTTAGTTTTGTTGAGCTTTGAAGATGAGATTGAATCGGAATAACAAGTAGGAAAAATCCTCAGAGATTCAACTTCCACCAATGGGTTTGACCGATGTTGATCGAGAGTTGACTGCTCTTGACACCCTCAGAACACAGCTCATAAGGCTCAAACTCATGCTTTCTTTCATCTTGAGCTTTTGCTTCTCAAGCGTTGGTTCGATTTTCAGATGGTTGCTGCGAAGATTTCTCCGTGATTTTACTTGGACTGTACATACATAACACATGATACGATTCCTATGTGACTTGGCCATTCCAAAGATTTTCCAAGTGATGAACTCGGTGTGTTGACTTCCATACCCGGTATGCATCCAGGCTCATGTAGGACAGACGCAAGTATGAACGTAATAATTAATTTGTGGTTAGTTACCTCCAGCTGAGTTTTCTCGAATTCAGAAACTGTCAAGCTGACGAGATCTGCTTTGATTCTGCTTGCATGCTGGCGTCAAGTTGAGATATCGATATGGCTTGGAAGCGTAGGATCGGTTGGAATATTGGGTTGGAGCGATCGATGGATGGATGGGTTGATGACCGTCATCGTCTGAACGAACATCAACCTAGCAGCAGATCGGGTGACCCTCGACGAGTTCGGTGAAGGAACGTCTCGAAGCTTCGTGGAAGTTGACTCCAACCTGATTCCAACACTCGATGGTGTTGGTGTCGTTGGCCGCTTGACTTGGAACCAAACCTCGATCCACATCATCCAAGAAGCATTCAGCCTTCACTCAACTCCGATTCATGCCAAGCCCGCCCAGCTTGGCAGTTCCTTCGATCTATTCTCAGGTTCTCCGTCAGAACTCTTAGGACGCAGGCAAAACGTGTGGTTCAATCTACTTCAACCCCATCTAATCGGTCATTATATCTCTCTAGAAGGTTCCCTCGATCGCTTATCAGGGGAGTATCGATTGCGACGGTCGAATCCCGCCCAACCGCTTGCGTCGGTCGAAGGTTTGAATGTCTGGCCTTAGCGGATTGCAACTCACCAACATCTCGGAAGAGCAGGTTAGTCCATGAGCTTTGAATCGACTTGAATCATCAAGACCGATTAGTGATCATCCGATCGACTTTTGATGTCAGGTGATTGTGGCCTTTCACTCTTTCCTCCAGGTGGGTCGATTAGCTTGCTCTTAACGATAAGAAGCGTCAGGATCAATGAGATCGATGAGATCGACTGATCGACCATGGTTTAACGTTCGTTTAAACAAAAAACTAAAAGGGTGCTTTGGCTCAAGCTCATGCCGAACGCCTCTTGGACGAGTCAGTTCTCAGTTCGGCCGAGGCCGATATTCAAATCACCGGACCGGCCGTCTGTCTCTTTCTAGCTGCCCTTCGTAGCGAAGGAAATCCACCCAGAATTGCTACGTCCATGATATCTCTCGATGCCAATAACTGTCCGGCATCTTTTCGGAATTGGTTCATCCTATGGTCCGAATGTGGTTAGTCCCCCTCCCCCTCTCCAGTGGCTAATCAACAGGTATCACATATACTCCCCTTGAAAATTGATGATGCATATCTTCCTCTCGTCTTCGATTGGCGTTTAATAGTCCCCCAGATTAAAGCACTCCCCACAGATCTGAGGCATGACCTGGCCAGAATAATATGCGACCAAGAACCCCAATCACAGCCAATCAGGATCGATATCCCAATCCTCGCTCAAAATCTAAGATCCATAGCGATCGAAATCTCTCAACGTCGTACGTTTCAAGAGCGCTTTAACCAAGGTCAATTGCTCTGCAACAGTTTCTTGAAGTCCTCTAAGCGAGGCTGTACGATAGATTGAATTGACAAATCTCCTCGATTACTTGTACTCGGTTTGGATTTCAGACCTTGATTATGCTCTTCAATTCGGTCACGACTTAAATGCACCGCCTCAAACACGTCCTTCCGCTGCCTTCCGCCCGCCACCCGCTTACGATCCTAAAACGCCTCCTTCACCTCCCTCTTCCTCCTATTCGCCTTGGCAAACCAAGGTCGTTTCTAATCCAACCGCCCAAAACTCTGCCGCTCCTTCACTAAACCCTCAAGATCACCCAGCCTTGGCGATCATTCGTGAGACGTTATATGCTTCACTGACCGACATCCTCTACACCACCCCAACGATTTTTCAAATCTTACAATCTGAAACCTCGACCGATGGTGAGCTCTCTCGAGCTTACTTTGCTGCCCTCTGCTTGGCTATTCTAGAAGTCTCGATCGCACTCGTCTCTCCAGCCGAACGTCAAGTACGAGTAGTTCGGCTAGGCAAAGGATATCCAACGTTTCTCAGGATGGAGGATTGTCCACCACACCTTCAACCACTAGCTGCTCAATTATTCTCGATCGCATCATCTACTCAAGCCTTGGAGCAAGAGGATCTCGAGACTGGCATCCAAGTCGTTAGTGCTGGTAATACCCCCAGACAAACGAAGATCGATCGATTGAAGATGGAGTTGCAGCATGGCACTAATTGGGAAGCGAATCCTGGCATGGAAGATGTCGGAGTGCGAGCTACTAGTCCTAGGGGAACCGTCAGAGTTGCGGCAAATCGAATCAATGGCATGGCTCTAGGAGTCAGTCAAATACCATCGTTTAGAGAACGTGAAGAGGCTTTGTTTGAAGTATTGGTGCCCAGTCTGAGTAAGCGTCAGCGGAGCAAAGTCTGATCCCTCTACGTTACAATCGACCCACTTTTCGAGCGACCTGTCACACGTTCCCCTTTGCGATCGACGAATCGATACCATCAAATCCAATCATAGTCAACGATCGGTATCTCTCAAAATCAACTTTTGCCGGTGAGAAGAATTCAAAGCTCATATATACACCTATTAAATTACTGGAAATACAAGACGACCGGGGTCAGAGGACAGACGCGATATGAAGTACATGGAGAAAGGGTCGAATAGCTAACATGTTTGAGACCATGGATAGATATTCCGGCCAAACATGGATTAAAATCTGTCGAGCACATCTGTAAACGTATGCTGTATTCTATAGTAGTCATCCTTCAACTCTCAAGAGCTCTCTCTCTCTCTCTCGATCGTTCCTCTTCTCTTTTCTCTTCCTTGTGATTTCTCTATCGGAACAAAAGGAAAAGCGTCGTCAAGATCAAAAGTTTAGTCCAAAGGCTAGCTAAAAGAATTTTTGTTTTTCAACAACGGATGTTGTTGGACTTGAGGGGAGTCACTTTAAGATAGCGAGTCAACTCAACGACGTCCGTCCTGACATCTGAACCGCTGTTTTTTTGAGCTGAACTGAACTGGTAAAGGCTGTTTGGTGAACATATATGTTAGAATTTTAGCCTGATCTTTGTGTTGCCTGAATCTTGAGTGCAACCATACTGTCATCAGTGTTATATTCCCTTATCAATGTTCTTTATCTTATGATATCCTATGTGCCACATTTATTCTTATTTAACCTATCTTTCTCATTCATCTTGTCAACCCACATGTCAGCCTCATTGTAGTTAGTTTACTTAAGCTGCGGGTTTCCCAGTGAATGAAAACTCATCTGTTCTGACTTACCTTGAACTTGAGTGCCCCTTTGACTCTGTGATCCGCTCCTCTTGGTGTCATAAGACTTTCCACCATTCTCTTTCCTTATCTTAACTGGAGCATCAAACCCAAACTTCAACAATATAGCCTGATTTGGGAGTATAGCTAGCCCTTAAACCTTCCAACCAGGGTTTTCACATGAAGGGCTAATGTTATCACCACCCCCTTGTAATTTTTTTTTTTTTCACACCACCAATCCTTATCTTTGCGCAGTTTTGACATCCCTATAATGTCCCCCATCCACGCGGTGTTGTGAAGTTTCAAAAAAAAAAAAAAAAAAAAAAACTACCGCTTAGGGGGGCATCTAAAACCTCTCCAATAAATTCTTGAGAGTCTTTTTTTGTTCAATTTAAAGGCCTTCAAAATTAGAATCAAAGAATTGTAAAAATAAAATAAAAAAAATAAAAAAAACTGTTAAGTCCCAAATCTTTACACTTTTCTTAGTAAGTTTTTCTAATTGGTTTGGAAAATATGAAGGGACAGAAAGTTTTTTATAACAGGTAATTCAGATATGATTTTTCAAGATTTTTAGTACTTTCAACTTTCCCCCCCCCCTATCTTTCCAAATTTTGAGCTTGCAGTCTTTTAGTGGGCATTGAAAAGGGCACAAAAAAAATTATTTGGGGATCTTTAAGGATCAATTAAATATTGACCTCCAAATGGTTGAAGCATCTACAACCATAACCAAAAATGTCTGTTTTGGAGCCATTTCTGATACAATTTGGATTCTTTTGATGGACAATCTGAGTTTATAGTTTTGACATGCACTTCAAGTGACTCAAAAATATATATTTTTCACAGATTTTTTTGCACCTTGTTCTAGCCCTCAAATGTCTAACCTCAAATCATCATGTTTAGACCCCCTTTTTGGGGGTAGGTCTGCAATTTTGGGCTTTTCTATATGAATAATCTGATATTCAATATGATTTTGAATGATTTCCTGCATCCTCCTGATCTCTTGGGGCAGTCCAATCCTCTCCTCAACCATAACATCACCTGTCAACTTCCAGAATCCACTCCACACCATACCAATCATCACCACTCAACACCAATCAACAAATCACACATCACTACTCACCACAACTCCACCAATCCAATGCAACACTCCACCCCACTGAATCAATCCCCATTAAACCAAAACTTCAATCAAACATCAAAAAAAAATCACTCCTCAACAACATTTTCTCAACTTTTTTGAAATTTTCTTCTTTCTTCTAATTGTTAACAAATCAATGCAACATCAAAAAATAACCAAAAAAAATTTTAGTAACTCAAATCTCAAGTCTCTGAACTCTTCTCTTCTCTCAAATCCTATATGTTTCTGCTTTACATACTCTATCTAAGACTCCAAAGTCTTCATAAAAAAAAGAAAACCATCTCAAAATTCAAATCCAAAATCTAAAAATGTCTCAACAACACATCAACCTGCTTTTACTATCTGCCTTGTCTGCTTCTTCTTTTGATGATTTGAATGATTTATATCACCCCCATGATCCCACCCCTGTGGCTCCTCCACCTGAATTATCATATCATTCAAGGCTGGAACTTGTGGATGCTGTTCAAGGGTGGGCTAAGTCCCATGGATATGCCATTTCCAATAGTCTCCAATGCTAAGGAGAAAAGATATGCTGACCAATGTGACAAATCTGGAAAATATAAACCAAATTTGGAAAACAAAAGAATTTTGACAAGTAGAAAGACAGACTTTCCTTTCCAATTCTATGGAAGCTTGTACAAGAGGACTGGTCTTTGGAAAATAAAAATCCAATGCCCTGATCACAATCATCCTCCATCAAATTATGCATCCACGCATCAAATTCATAGAAGGATTCAGGGGGCTCAAGAGCACCTTGTCCAAACTTTAAACAAAGCTGGGGTTCCTCCCCCTTAAAATCCTCAATTCCTTAATTAAATTCTCTACTTCTCCCATTCACACAAAACCTGAGTGCTATCTAAAACAAAACATCAAGAATTACAAAAGACCAATCAAAAAATTTACATTGGTTTCAGAATGAACTCTTTGAAGAATTCCTCAACTTCTGCCCAGGAGAACAACATTCATAACTTGAAGAGATTACAAAACTGTTGAAAGGCAAGTATTGACTGACTCCCATTCAAGAAACCCAATCAAAGTGCCACGCTTTGCACTTAGGGATTATTGTCTTCATCACTTTGACATGCCCTCTCCTCAGTACCATCTACCTCAGTCTAAAAGCGTGACACAAATAAAAGCACAACATCAATGGTGCAATCCTCTATTTCCTCTGGCTTGCGCTGACCTTCCAATCTTGGCGACCAACTCAGTATATACTTTCAAACTTTGTGGTTAACTCCATACCGGCCGGCCATCCATTATGAGATCCAATCTCCTTCCCTGGCCAATCAACAGCCTCAGACTTCCATCTTTGGTCATGCATTGTTTGTTAGTTTGCATCTACGTCTAACTAAGCCATCACTACTGTACAGTTTGCAATTGGACTAGTCCCTACCCTGCATACACTATTACCTCTCATTCACATTAACTTCAACGTCACTTGCTCCTGTCCCAATTTGTCATACAATTGTACGCTCAGATTCTATTGTCTTGCACTTACGCTATGACCTCGGATCTATACCACTGCTTCATTTCCTATCCCATTCCTGTCATTCATTGCCTCACTGCTTTGACTGTAGTTAGCTCATCACCAGGTTGTATCTAGTCACTTTGGATTACCTTATAAGGGCTATCCCCTTGCCTGATGATTGTCTCCTCAGTTAGTTAATTTCATACGTTCTCGCATTTTGCTACAACCTAGTTATCACATTGGACTCAGGTTGATTTTCCTTCTTTGGAACACATTTCATTTCTCTGGCCGTTTGTTGAGTGGCATAACCCAGTTTGCACTTTGCAACTGAGTCTTGCTATTTGCACTTGCCCTTGCACTTGGCATTCCTTTGCGCTCATGATCATCTAAGATTTGCCCTATAGTACGTGGGGTGGTTGTGTGACAGTGAATTAACTAACTCAACTCATCTATTGTAGCCTGCCAGCCTATAGTAGACTTCTTTTTCTCAATGTCACGTACTCGCTCAACCAGGAACGCTTCCCTTGCCCCTTAAAATGATGAAATCCATTGGGTAGGGAGAACCAGCGCTCCTTGGGCCCAACAACCCTTAGATCCAGTTCCTCCTTCTAAATTGCCATCTGTTGAACCCCTTGATGATCCTTGGGCTCCTCCACGGGATGCTCCGACGGACCCTCTTGCGGAATTTGCAGACTCCGACCATTCTTCCAATGAAACCTTGACTCGTGGTAGACCAGGGGTTTGCACTACTGCTCCCAAGCCCGATGCTCCGACCCCGCTTTCAACATTGATCCAGGCCCTCACTCATGGTGCCCAGCGATCTAGTCCAAGTACTCCTAGCTTTTGCACTCCGGGCATGAAACAAACCAATCACTTTACAGGAGAACACCCTCATAAGCTTAGATCCTAACTACAGTCTTGTAAAATCATCTTTTCAAACGACTCCAACAACTTCCCTTCCAATAGACATAAAGTTATGTATGCTTTGTCCTTCTTAGGAGGTAGAGCCTTGCAGTGGTTCAAACCGTACCTCAAACCTTTGTCCAACGACAGTCCCACTTGTATTCTCAACAACTGGGACAGGTTTGAGAAACAACTGTTCACCCTGTTTGGAGATCCCAATGAAGTTTGAAACACCAAATACAAACTTAATAGTTTAGTCATGAAGGAGAATAGTAGAGCTTCCGTTTATATTTCTCATTTTCAAACCTTGCAGTCTTGCATCCAGTGGAACAAGGCCACTCTTCTATTCCATTTCCAAAAGTGTCTACTGGCAGGCTTAATCAAACAGCTCGCAGTTGGGGGTCATAAGACAACCTTGCTTCAGCAGCTAATTGATCAAGTGATTGAGCTTGATAATGGCTATCATGACAAGAATTGCTCTTGGCAAAACAACCATGGACCGTCCACCTCGGCTCCAAGGGTGGAAAACTCCTCAAAGCAAAACACCAGGAACCCAAAACCATCCAAACCAACCCCAAATTCAAACTCCAACTCGAAATGGAAAGCCGTTGCCAAAACTCCAAAGTTCTTGGACAAAGAAACCGGGACGCTTCAAAACAAGGAAAGGCTACAAAGGGAAAAGAACAGGCTGTGTATGTATTGTGGGGAAAAACATGATGTTGACAGCTGTGCAAAGCGGTTAGCGTGTGAAGCGGCTAAGCAGTCAAAAAATTAGCTTGTAGTTTTTCTGATACTTGCAAGGAAAACTACACATTATCTAAACCACCGCGAGTAAATCTTTGCACTTGCAAGTCACTAGGTGCTCCAAGTTCAAGATTTATCCTATTCCATTCCGACAACACTCCTTATCAAGTATCACTTGATTCCGGCACTAATGTTTCCTTCATCAGTGAATCTTTTGCCACTTCCAAAAATCTTACGCGTTCCGAGATAGATAAATTTCCTATCTATTTAGTATGTAGTGCGACTGAACCGTCTTATTGGGTTTCCCAAAAGGCAAAATGGACCTTTGCATTCTCCAATTTCCCCAGCTTTGAATGGGATTTATTTTTCTTGGCTATACCCGGAATGGATGATACCATTCTAGGCCATGATTTCCTATTTTACTGGAATCAGGATGTGAAGTGGCAAGAAGCAGTAATTAACCTTTGAACATTGCACCCCCAGAACACTAACCTTTCCATCAATCAGGAATTAAACAGCCTACCTGACACTGTCATTGAGTTGGATGACAATTTTCTGCCAGGAGATTTGCAATATCCTGACCTTCATTCCCAAATTCCCTCTTCAGATTTAGGAGTTATTGCTTACCTATTCAGCTTACCTCTTTCCTGTTCCTTTGAAGAGAAACAGACACCAACCAAACGGTGTATTTTGAGCTCCCTAATCCTCTTGCACCATGCAAGCACCTCAAACCCGGTGCTTGAATATGACAAGATTGAAGATTTAGAAATTATTTGAGTCTTTACCTTTGGTTTATCATGACTTTGCTGACGTCTTTTCAGCTGCAAAAGCAGATAAACTGCCTCCATCCCGTCCTTACAATCACAAGATCAAACTTACTGGCCCACCTCCGGCACCAGGACCAGTTTACTCTCTCTTGACGCAAGAATCAATTGCACTTCAAGACTACATTGCGGAAAATGTAGCAAAATGATTTCTTTGACCAAGCAATTCAAATATTGGTTCACCGGTCCTATTTTTTCCAAAAAAGGACGGCGGACTTTGCCTTTGTGTTGACTACAGGAAACTGAACCAGGTAACCTGGAAGAATGCCTACCCAGTACGGCCTATGTCACATCTCCTTACTCTCTTCCATGGAGCTACTTATTTCTCAAAGTTAGACCTTCAAGGTGCCTATAACATAATTTGCATTAAGGAAGGTCATGAGTATTTAACCGTGATGAGAACCCGGTTCGGCAGTTATGAGTATACCATCATACCTTTTGGCCCCTGTAACGCTCCTTCCACTTTTCAACATTTTGTCAATGACATTTTCTCCAATCTTGTAGGTAAATACCTTGTGGTATATCTCAATGATATACTAGTCTACTCGAGGAACCTCAAAGATCACATTGCACATGTGCGAGAGGTGCTTCAGCGACTTTGCAAGAATGACCTGTTTGCAAAAGCCTCTAAGTGCGAATTCCATTCCTCCTCTCTTCATTTTCTAGGTGTCGTAGTTGTGCAGCAAGGACTATTGATGGAACCAGCCAAAAGCAAACGCATATTGGACTGTCCCCCACCTTCTTCCGTTAAATCCCTTCAATTTTTCCTTGGTTTCAGTAATTTCTATAGAAGGTTTATTGCGCCTTACGCTGAAAAAACCGTGAATCTTACTAACCTTCTTCAAAAAGAAACTCCTTTTGTTTTTACCAAACAAGCTGCTTTGGAGTTTGAAGCTCTGAAGAAAGCGTTCACCACTGCTCCAATACTTGCTCACTTCAACAAGCTAGCTTGCACTATTGTCAAAACAGACGCAAGAAACTATGCAATCGCAGGAGTAATCTTGCAGTTTTCTTCCTCCACTTCTCTCTTTCATCCCGTAGCTTTCAAGTCTTGCAAGTTGCTTGCTGCAGAGCTTGACTATGAGATTCATGACAAGGAACTTCTTGCAATTTTTTATTGCTTGAAGAAATGGTGTTCATACCTTTTGAGCCTTAGGGAATCCTTTGAGGTTTTAACTGATCATAATTCTTTAAAGTATTTCATGAGCTCAAAAGTCCTCACACGTAGACAGGCACAATGGGCCAAATACCTCTCCAAGTTCCACTTTACAATCATGTAACGTCCTGGAAAAAAAGTGGTAGTTCCTGATGCTTTATCACGTCAGGACGACATTTACCCAGGGGGGGGGAGCACCTTTGCCAAAAATAACCCTGAAAACGTTAGGACACTCTTCTCAACCCAATCTGCCCAACTCAGTTTGATCATTGCTCACTTACAAGATTTGGCTTCCGAACTCCGACAAGCTCAACACGACAACCCCAAGTGCATCAAACTTTGCAAAATTGCAAACTTGTTAGATAGTAGCTACAGTATTGATGATAATGATTTTTTAGTCTATGATAATCGTATAGTAGTACCAGATAATTCTTGCATTAAGTTAGATATCTTCAAGTCACGGCACAATTCTCCGCTTGCTGGTCATCATGGGCAGGATAAAACCTACCAATTGATTGCACAAGACTTCTACTGGCCTGGTATGACCAAAGAAGTAAAAGACTATGTTAGCGCGTGCTATGATTGCAATCGTAACAAGTCCTCAAAACACCGGAAGTATGGGCTGCTCCAGCCACTTCCAATTCCGCCTCGTCCTTGGCACTTGCTGTCTATGGATTTCATCTCTCAATTACCTTCTCCTAGTGGATATGATGCTATTCTAGTAATAGTAGATCGCTTCTCAAAGATGGCTTTATTTTTACGCAGTAATGTGACGGCCTCTTCAGAAGACTTAGCTAACTTGTTCATAGAATATGTATTTTTGAAACATGGTCTCCCTGATAATATAGTTAGTTATTGTGGATCTCTGTTTCTCTCAAGCTTCTGGACCTTGCTATGCCAACATTTGAAGATCACTTGCAACTTATCAATGGCTTACCACCCGGAAACAAATGGGCAAACCAAGTGAGTTAATCAGATTCTTGAATAATATCTTCAAATGTATGTTGCCTATCAACAAGACGACCGGTTGCAATGGCTCCCACTAGCCAAATTTGCCTATAACAACTCCACTCATTCCTCCACCAAACAGTCTCCCTTCCAAACTCTTTATGGTAGAAACCCAAATTTCTCTTCCCTTCATGTAGCACCTTCTCAACCTGCTACCGCTTACCTTGAACAAATTCAATCCCTTCAATAGCAACTTCAAACCAACCTCAAAGAAGCAAACCAGCGCTATAAGGAGCAAGCAGACCAATCTTGCACTTTGGCTCCAACCTTTGCAGTAGGAGATCAAGTTTGGCTCAATGCTTGCAACATTTTCAGCACTTGCCCAACTTGCAAACTCTCCAAAAGAAAGCTTGGCCCCTTTAAAGTAGAATCAGTCATTTCCCCTAACGCCTTTAGACTTACTTTACCTGCAAAATGGAAAGTTATCCACCCGGTCTTTCATGTGTCTCTCCTAGAGCCAGCTCGAGTCCTATACCCGGGCAAGACTCATCCCCCTCCTGAACCGGTCACTATCCTCAATCATCAAGAGTGGGAAGTAAGCCGTATTCTGGATTCCAGGTTACGCAAAGGAAAACTTCAATACCTCGTCAAATGGTCTGGTTTCCAGTCCAACAAAGATCGCACCTTGTGGGAACCAGCCCATCACCTTTGCAATTCACCCAATCTGATTCAAGACTTCCATAAAAGCTACCCTTGCAAACCTTGACAATCATGATTCTATTCCATCCAATCCCATTCCATTCCATTCCACATTTCATCCCATCCAATCCCATTCCATTCCATTCCACATTTTATCTTATCCAATCCCATTTCATCTCACATTCTATCTCATCCAATCTCATTCCATTCCATATTTCATCTCATCTAAACCCATTTATTTCACACCATTATTCCATCAGTTAATTCCTCCATCTCACCATGTTATTCCTTTTTCTCATCTCCCTTTCATTTCTACTAAATAAAACCTCATTCCTTATTACTAAAAAAAAAAATAATAATAATAATAATATTTCTATTTATAATAATAATAAATATATATATATATATGTTTATAATTACAAAGTTTCTTTTACTTCTTTCTCCGCAACCTCCCAATTTTCAGTCAATTCCGCAACCATGGATCAAAAAGTATCCAGGTCTTCATTGTTGATTAGTGCGGACATTCTTTGGAGAATTAGCACTTCCGTTAAAATATGCCTCTCAAAGATCTCCTCGCACCTTGCAATCCAAGCTTGCTTTGGCTGAGCATTCCATCCACCTTCCTCCAAGGGCTCTTCATACGCTCTCTTCCTTTGGCCTCCCAATGTACCTTCTCCAATATTGTCCGTCAGCCGCCTCGCATCTGTTTTGATCGGCCCTACAACTTGCACCGGATCTGTTTTGCCTCGGCCTTCCATTTCTTCCGTTCCATCCACTCCATTCCTTCCATCTCCTTCATTTCCTTCTCCTAATTCATCCGCTCCTTCTCTCCCTCCATCTCCCGTTTCTTCTTCTGCTTGGTTTCCTTCCTCCTCGCTTGCTTCCTTGGTTATGACTCCTACCGGTTCCCCACTGGGCACTTTGCCTTGCACCTTGGCATTCATCTGGGCCCCTGGGAGTTCAGTCGGTGGTCCCCAGTAAGGTGGTGGTGGTGGTGGTGTATTTGTGGTATACCTTTGGAAATGAGGCAACACTAGCGAAACAAGCAAAATTAGTTATTATTTTATGATCATTAGTCAGTCCAGATTAGTACTTACCAGGAACTTGAGTCCCCAAGTATTCAATCTCCGGCAACGGTGGTATCTCGTATTCAACCCTTGGAGCGGACCTACAACTTTGCATCTCCCTTGATGATTCTGCGGGACCCTCAACAGACAACTCAACATTTATAGGGAAGTTAAATGCTACTTTGCAAAGGCGACATTGCTTGCACTTGCCTCAAAGGCCTCGGATGGCAGTACTAGGAATACATTGCTCGTTGCGGCAAATACAGTTTTTGCAACGGCGGGATGACAATGATGACATTTTATATAAATTATAAATCTATTGAGTAATAAATTAAATAATGTATAAGGGTATACAGTAATAATTAACGACTTGAAATCAATGGGAAAATTTACCTGAACGCTTGCAGGAGCTCGCGTCGTTATACCCGGGCAACTGTCACGCTTTGCACTTAGGGATTATTGTCTTCATCACTTTGACATGCCCTCTCCTCAGTACCATCTACCTCAGTCTAAAAGCGTGACACAAATAAAAGCACAACATCAATGGTGCAATCCGCTATTTCCTCTGGCTCGCGCTGACCTTCCAATCTTGGCAACCAACTCAGTATATACTTGCAAACTTCGCGGTTAACTCCATACCGGTTGGCCATCCATTATGAGATCCAATCTCCTTCCCTGGCCAATCAACAGCCTTGGACTTCCATCTTTGCTCATGCATTGTTTGTTAGTTTGCATCTACATCTAACTAAGCCATCACTACTGTACAGTTTGCAATTGGACTAGTCCCTACCCTGCATACACTATTACCTCTCATTTGCATTACCTTCAACTTCACTCGCTCCTGTCCCGATTTGTCATACAATTGTACGCTCAGATTCTATTGTCTTGCACTTACGCTATGACCTTGGATCTATACCACTGCTTCATTTCCTATCCCGTTCTTGTCATTCATTGCCTCACCGCTTTGACTGTAGTTAGCTCATCACCAGGTTGTATCTAGTCACTTTGGATTACCTTATAAGGTCTATCCCCTTGCCTGATGATTGTCTCCTCAGTTAGTTAATTTCATACGTTCTTGCATTTTGCTACAACCTAGTTATCACATTGGACTCAGGTTGAGTTTCCTTCTTCGGAACACATTCCATTCCTCTCGCCGTTTGTTGAGTGGCATAACCCAGTTTGCACTTTGCAACTGAGTCTCACCATTTGCACTTGCCCTTGCACTTGGCATTCCTTTGCGCTCACGATCATCTAAGATCTGCCCTATAGTACGTGGGGTGGTTGTGTGACACAAAGCAAGAAAGGAAAATTTTTCAAAGACCCAAAGGAGCCCTCAATAAATGAAAAAAAAACACTTCTAATCATTCCTCTAAGAGGGATGATCCATCTGGGGTTGAATATTTTCAAGTAATTAGGAGAGGAAGACCAAGGAAGCACCAAGTGGGTAAAGCAATGGTTAGTGTTTTTCTTTTTCCTTTTCTTTTTAATTTCCTTTCTCTCTCTCTCTCTCTCTTTCTTTCTTTCTTTTGGATGTATTTTAACAGAATTTTGGTTAGACATTATTGGTTTGCTCTGATTTCATACTCTGAGTAAAAGGAAAGGAAAGGAATCCCAAGAAAAGGAAAAGGGAAAAAAGAGATGGGATTCAGAGGAAGAGGTGTGTGTGTGTGTGTGTGTTTCAGTTTCTTTTTCTTTGGTATGTAATTAGGCTAATGTTTCATTCTAATCAGGATGATTTTACAACAGAAGATGAATTCAGTGGAGAATAAATACAAGAGCTTGAAGAGTTGGATGTAATTGAAACAGTTAGTAATTTTATTTTATCTTATTTTTTTGGGGGGGGGATGGGAGATCAGTCTAGTTTTTCTAGTTTTCATTAATCATCATAATTTTCTTTTTCAATCAGAGGTTAGGATCCATCATCAATAAGCAGCTTGTTTCCCATAATGTGATTTTTGGGACTTTGAAGAGGATCAAGAGAATAAAAAAAGAAGATGCAGATGCAGATCCTAATTATAGGCCTCCAGGGCATCCAATCTTTGATCCCACAGCTGCAGATCCCAAAACCGAAAAGGTGAATATTTTTCCAAAGTAATCTTGCTTCATGATTCATTTATTAACCAGTCCTTTTTTTTGATGATATTCAAGGTCACAAGATTGTCTTTTTCATCTACTTATAACTTTGAAGTGGTGAATATTGATAAATTAAGTATTTTTTTATTTCCTCTTCAATAATACTAATTTTTCTTTCCATAGTATCCATACAAAGATTTCATTTTCCCCAAGACAGCCATACCACAAATTTCACATGTTCAAGATGACATGGGTGATGGGCACTATGGTTTTAGATCAGTATCAGTTAATTGGGGCTGTAAACATCAAGATGGGAGTTCAATACCTCAGGAAATAATCAAGGAGATCAATTGAAACTGTCTCTTCAAGGATGAAAATTTCATGGATCAAGTCTGGGATGAAAATCTTTGAGAGAGCAAGAAAAAATCTCAACCACCCTTCTGGACCTTCCCATCAAGGTTACTGGATTGAATCCCCTTTCCATGGTTTTATGCTGGTAGATACATACAAAAGGCCAGTGGTAAGTTTATCTAAGTTGATGCCATCAACCTATTTGCCCCTCCAACTGCCAATTCTCAAACACCTCATATGTTTAATTATTTTGGAAGATTTCAAGCCCATAGTTCTTTCCACTATAATTCTGAAATTTGGCCAGATCCACAATTAGATCCTCTTTGGAAGGCTTTTGCTAGCAAGGAATCACAAAAATGGCAGGATTTGATTTGTAATCACTTAGAACTTGGCTTAAAAATTTTGCATCCTCCCAAAGTCTGCCCATCCAAGAAGGAAAGTAATAGAGATTGATAGGGCTTAAATGATTTGTTTGTTTCTTTCCCTGAACTTTCCATATCTATTGATTATTGACTCAATGTTTTAGAGCAAAAGATGCCACTTTTGTGTTTTTTAATTATGATTTTTTTTTTTTGGGAAAAAAAAGAAGAAAAAAACCTTACAAAAAATCCTTACATGGTTGCATTGTGCCCTTTTCAATGCCCACCAAAAGACTGCAAGCTCAAAAATTTGGAAAATGCTTCAGAAGGCTAAGGGGAAAAAAAAACAGTTGAAAAGAGCATCTTTATATTTTTATGTTAATCCCATCTTCTGGCAGGAAAACAAAGTACTCAAAAATCTTGAAAAATCATATTTGAATCATCTGTTATATTTCAAAACTTTCTGTCTCTACAGATCTTCCAAAACAATTAGGAAAATAAAAACATTTTTAAAAAAAAAGTGAAAAGATTTGAGACAACAGGGTTTTTTTCAATTTTTTGATTCTAATTTTGAAGGCCTTTTAAATTGAACAAAAACTCTCGAATTCTCTTTGGGGAGGTTTTAGATGCCCCTCTACGTGGTAGTCTTTTTTTTTTTTTTTTTTTTTTTTTTTTGGGAAACCTCACCACACCGCGTGACTTTTAGGAAAAATCGCGCGGATGGGGGACGTCGTGGGGCGTCGAAACCGCGCAAAAATAAGGATCGGGGACTTGAAAAAAATAATGCCCTTTTGTTTATTTATTTTGGTCACGTAGAGTGGGGGGTTAGTGAGACCCAAGGGGGGAAAAGTTCAGGATCATTGAACACGTCAAGAGCCAGACGCAGGGGTTGGAATGAGGTATACATTCGTACAATAGATCCTAGATTCGGGAGATTCCCTCGAACGGTAAGTTTAAGATCCACCAAAGAGCCCCTCAAATTGGCTTGGATCCGCCAAGCAGCCACCACCCATCGAGCATGGTCGGATGTTTCACTTCCAGATTCTGGGCTCATGGGGTCTGAAGAACCACTGGGGATGTTCTGGTAAGGTCTCCCGCTGCTTCCGAACCAAGATCGAGTCGATCGACATGCGTTTTTGAGATCCGATGGCTGTCAGCCACTGTCTGAGCAATCACTCAAACCCTTTGTTGCGATGGATGAATAAAGTCCTTATGAACCCCCCCCCTCAAAAAAAAAAAAAAAAAAACCTGGCAGATCCCCACCCCTGCCGCCGCTCCCTCTCGCATTTCCATGCGCACCATATGGCGACTGCGTACATCGTCCGACCCGAATGAAAAGATGATCAACAAGCCACGAACGACTACGGCGACCTTCTCAGGTCAAAAACGCAGCCTCACTTCCGCGACTGATCTTGCAAACGATTACTTGACTTTAGAAAATCCCAAGCTAATACAAAAAAAAAAAACTACGAGGCGAAGGGATTAAAAAAATAAAGAGTTGCTCCAGATCAAGCGAATTGGGAGGAACCTCCTCGGATGAAAAGGTTTGAGCGGATGCGGCATATAGAGAGTCTGGAGGATCCAGAGAGCGGAGGACATTGACGACTCTACGCCCCTACCCTTTGTACGGTCCTTTTCTGTCCCGTAAAGCTATTTGGAAAGTAATCGAACCGATCGAGGGATTAGGATGAGAACAGAGCTGAGGGAGGAAGAAGATGATGAAAGGCGCACCGGATAACTTCTCTTCTTTCAAGGATGTACAAGCATCTCTCTAGCGAGTGAGAGCTGTAGCCTTGTTGGTTGACAAACTCATTGACGAGGGAGCTGTAGGAAGTACTCCAACCGATCGGTAGTCTCCGCCGGATGTCACTCTCCACTTTCACGATCTCTTCTTGCAGTTCTCCTTTGGTGATACCATCTATGTTGCCAGCTTGAACTGCGTCCATCGTTGAATACTTGAACAGCCGAATAGCTTCTTCCACGTGATGAACTTCTACTCGTCGTAATAAACGTAGTTTCGCTAAGGATTCAGAAATCCGGATGATCGCTTCTAACTGTCTGCTTTCATGCGTGGTTAAAAAAAATAATCGAATCAGTTTTTGATAGTCTAATGATTTGATCAAAAGCAAAAAAAAAGACCTGATGGTGATCGGAATAGATGATCTTTCGTTGTTATCTCTTTCTATTTGCTGAACTTGTTTCCTCAGCGAAACGAAGTGCGAGCTCAGTTCTTCTGCCGCCTCGGGGGATAGCCTAGGTGCGCATCGACTGAATAACCAAGCAAAAAAAAAAATGAGATAGTGGCGCCGATTCGATATTCAAATGAGTCGTGGCATCACCTTCTAGCATACGAAATGAATCGTTTCATTTTGGCCAGGTCGATTTCGCCTGTTTGCTGTGCCTCTACTGGTCGATTCATGTGTAAATCCATGACATGGCGAGCAACAGTCTGATGCGGACGGCAAAGAGCACGGTAAACAAGTGATTAGATCACCAAAAAAAAATGTGCCATAAAGTATACCCACTCTATCTCGAAGTTCGTCATGTTCATCTTTTACAATAAAAATCATGTCGAACCTCGACAAAATCGTAGTTTGAAAATCAATGTTCTGGAAGAAAGAAGCGGGGATGCATCAGCTGATTGTTTCGTAAGGGATAGGTCGGGAACGCAGCCAAAACGAAAGGGCCGAAGAGTCTGTCACAAACTTCGCCGGGGCTTTTCATGTCGTCATATCGTCCAAACACTGGATTAGCGGCGGCAAGGACGCTAGTCCTTGAATTCAAAATCGTAGTTATACCGGCTTTCGCAACAGAAATAGTCTGTTGTTCCATAGCTTCATGAATCGCGACCCGATCTTCATCTCTCATCTTATCGAATTCATCGATGCAAACAACTCCACCATCCGCTAAGACCATCGCACCTCCTTCAAGATAGAATTCTCGAGATTGAGGATCTCTTTGAACAGAGGCTGTCAAACCTGCAGCCGAAGATCCTTTACCGGAAGTGTACACAGATATTGGAGCCGCTTTTTCCACAAATTTCAAAAGTTGTGATTTTGCTGTTCCGGGATCTCCGAGCAACAAAACATTGATGTCCCCTCTGAGCCGCATGCCGTCAGGTAGTATTTTCTTGGAGCCTCCCATGAGTAAGCATACGACCGCTTTCTTGATATCATCATTCCCATAAATCGAGGGGGCAATCGATTCTGCGAACCGCCGATAAAAGTCAGGGGAACTTGCCATGGCATTGAATTCGTCCTCCTCTTCACTACCAAATTGTAGACGGCCCCGCACAGATCCACCCATGCTATCACCGTCTACTTCAAGTCCGACGACCCGGAGATAAGGTTGTCTCAGTGCGATGGCACCTTGGTTCTTGCCCGACCCATTAAAGGTTGAGTAAATACCGGTAGCAATGATTCGCGAACCAGGCACAACTCGTCCGGTGAGGTAACGATCGAGGGATAGAAGGATATGGCGAGGAAGTTCACCAACGGGGACCATGTCGGGTGCTTCTTGGAGCTTGACGGATTGTTGATCGACAAAGCGAGACTTTTCATGAACAATCGTGTAAGGATCCAGGGGACATTCTTTCTTTTCACCTTGGATCGGGACCGAAGAGCATACGCGGGGCAGAGTAAAACCTGTGAACCCCCCCTGGACGGATATTCGTCTGACATGACGACATGATTTGCATGCGAGATGCAACATGGTCGCCCGAGAGGATAATGTTGATGCAGAAATGACGATTCCAGGCATGCGAACTAACTTTGAAATGTTCGAGGCCTGTTGATTCGATTAAGCAAATCAAGATCACAGTCAGTTGCGATTCAAAATGTAAAATTTTAACCACCAGACTTGGGCAAACCACTAAGTCCCGGAATTGCATCAGGCGAGCTTCACTTCTTAGAGTAACTTGGAAGTCGGGAAGATCGTTGACACCTTGAGCAGCTAGTTCAACCTCAGGGTCTGCGTCATCATACACGTCGGTAGATTTCGACATGGGTGAAAGCATTGCTTCAGCCACTTTTCTCACAGCGATTTCAAACTAGAGAGAGAGAGAGAGAGAGAGAGAGAGAGAGAAAGGAAGGTACAGGCACGGCTCAATCAACACTATGTCAAAGACTTGTCTGAGAAGGAACAAAGTACACTTTTCTTCGGTGAATATTCTCAGTAGCTTACCAGAGGCAGAACTTCCCCAGGAGTATTGGTGATCGAATGAGCTAACTCTTCATCGTAGGCTATGAAATGTTGCATCTCCACTTCGAGCGCATACACTTTCGCCAATAGATTCGTCCTCAATCGATCCCTTTGATTTCAGACAACAAGATGTGTCATCATGGCAGGTCAGAGAAACGCATGTGTTGGTAAAAAAAAAATCCTCGAGTGATGCAAGACCTGTTTTACCGATAAATAAACGTTTCTCCCAATCGAAAATCAAGGATAAATTTGCGCAAGCTCTGGATTTTCTTGTAGGGTGAAAGGCCGCCATTGGGGTCATTGATCGAGCCCGATTCTAGTTCGATGCCCGATCCTAAGACTGGTACGACATTGACTGATCCCTAAGATGAAACCAACATGAGAACAAACATGAAAACCGTCAGGAATCACAAGTCGATCCCAAACGAGTATGGACTCGAGGAAGATAGAGGAACATTACCCTATCGAATCCAAAGGGTGGCATCGCAATAGAGTACTCCTGTTGCAGAGAGCGATTGGCGGCGTGTTGGGCTTGACGCGGTTATTAAGCAGAGCGAACGAGGTTTGCGAGCAATTGGTCGAGATGGGTGAGCAAACAAATTACCAGGGTCGGGTTTGATTACCTTCCTGGGCTGGGTCCACCTCACTCGAGACGGTCGTAGTCGATGCGCGGCGACTCTGGACGCGCGCCAGTCGCGGCAAAGAGTTCGACGCGACTCGGGAGCATCGGCCATCGTTCGCAATCGCACGTTTCGATCACTAAATCCATGCCAGCTCTACATACATCATCAAAAAAGAAAAAAAAGGAACGAAAAAAAAAGCAATTGAAAATAAAGATCAAGATCAAAACAAGCAGCAAGACCAGGTTATGCTTCTTTTTTTGAGCAAGCTTGTTATGCGCAACCCTTATCCATAGTACCCCGTTCCCTGTTGCCATCCATCCCTCCTCCAACCTGCAATGCTTGCTTAACTTTCCAGTTGTTTGTCAATGGCATCTTATCTGAAATTTTTGGAATCATGCATGGTTTGATATCTCAAAAAAATTATTGGTGTCTCCTTAACTCTCAAAGACCACTTAGATCATTTTCACTTCATCATTTGGTACTCATCCTAGAAAATTCTCTATGCTAAGGCCTCCAAGTATGGTTTCCACACTAACTCCCTCACCTTCCTGAGCTATGCCATTTCAACTAACAAGTTAGAAATGAATGATTTTAGGTTCTCTAAGTCCAACCAAAGGTTTATTGTTGCTATTTTTCTGCCTGCTACTATCTCATAGCTAGCTGAAAAAGTACCAAAAATTACAAAATAGGGTGTATCAGAGTTAAGCAAACCTGCCATTTTTTAATGGCAGGTTTCAACCCAAATCCGCCATTTCAAGCCCAACATTAAAAATCAAAAAACCCACTAATTTCAGATCAGACGTGTCAGAGTTACCTGGAAATAAATGGGTTTTTTCAAATAAAGTATATAAGGGCTTTCACCAGTTCAACCATGTCATTCCACATCATCACCCCTGGTTTCAACCCCTGGCCTCATTGGAAAAATTCTACCTCCAACCTCATCCAAAAAAATTGATTTTCATTGCTCTCATCACTTCATCACTCTCATCCCCTCATCAATTCATCACTCTCACCTTTCTTCACAACTCTCATCACTTTATTGCTTTTTCTTTGAAATCAATACCAAAACTAAGTCAGGAAAAAAAATTGCCCATCAGATACTTGATATTCATCCTTGTTGTCAATCATTTGTCCATTGTATTTTTTTGTTGGAACCACGAGTAAAAACAAATAGTCTGAGAGGTTGCCTTTGTCAATATGGGGACAGTTGTAGAAGCCATTGGAGGTGAAAGTGATATGTGGTGAACAGTCAAAAGCGGTGAGGCAGGATCCAAATTCAAAAGAAGAGAAGGAGGGGATGTGGTGGTCCATCATTATTTCCCAGTTGGAATTGAATGCAAGTTTGGCTAAGTTTGGAAAAATTTGGCCTAGGATTTGAGAGAATTTTTCCAACCTAAGGTTGAGGCAAGCATACTCTTGAGGGGAATTTTTAATAGCTTTTTTATTAAAATATTGGCCAAACAGTTCAGAAGGGTGCATCAATTTTTTCCATCCAATAGCCCACATCTTCCAACCCCAAGATCTTGAGGGGCCAAAAGTGTTGAGAAATTTTTTTGATTGGTGAAGGAAAGTTGTCACAAAGTTGATTTCCTTCTTCTCTTCCTCAGAGAGTTTATTCAAAGGGAGTAATTTGATTACAGCCACAAGAGAGTCTTGATGATTGGTTTGGTCAAGAACAGCAACTTTTCCACAAGTGAAGAAATGGAACTTTTCAATCTTCTGTTTGGCCTGTTCAAACTCTTCAGGGGTGGGATTTTTTTTGTTCTTTTTCTTTTTGGCAGCAAGAGCAGGGTACAAATCCAAAGGTTGCAGTTTTTGTCTAGACCATAGAATATTTTCCAAAAACCCTTCTTCAGCCACTTCCAAAGAGATTTCTGATTCTCTAATTTGGGCCCTCTTTTGCCAAAGAGCCCTCTGATTTCCACCTCTCTTGATTTTTTTCAACACATGTTCTTCCATATTGTTCCCTCCCATGCAACTGCTTTGCTTGGGGTGAGGATCAAGACAGGATTTGATTGGTTGTATAACATTTGGATCATGGCGGGAGAAGCAAGGGACATCCCTCTGCTTTCCACCTCTCTTCATGTTTTTCAACACATCTCCTTCCATCTTGTTCCCTCCCATGCAACTGCTTTTCTTGGGGTTAGGATCAAGATGGGATTTGATTTGTTGTATAACATTGGGAGCATGGCGGGAGAAGCATGGGTCATGCAGAAAAAGGGCATGCATGGAAAGAAACAGGGGTCAAAACGGGTGTTGCATTGCAGGGAATCCAAAAAAAAAAAAAAACTATCATCAGCCATGTTTCAATCATTGTGGAAGATGAACAAAAGTAGAAAAATAAATACTGGTCCATCAATGATGATAGCCCCCCCAAAAAAGGTCTTTCAGAGTAATTGATCAATCCTTGAGCGGAAGGAGGAGAAGGAGAAGGGGGTCACAGGGCTCACCTTTGGCCACCTGGCTAAGGAGGGGGGGGTGGGTTGTTTGTTGGCAAAAGGAGGGGAGGGGGGGGCGTTGGTTGGCCAAGCAAGCAAGCAAGGGAGGGGGGGGGGGTGTTGGTCCGCCAAGCAAGTGAGCAAGGGAGGGGGGCTGGCTGCCAAGAAAGTGAGGGAGGGGGGCCGGCTGCCAAGCAAGCAAGGGGGGGGCAGCCCGTCGTTGGTTGGAAAAAGGAGGCAAGGGGGGGGTTTGGTTGGCCAGCTGAAGGAGGGGAGGCGGGAGTGCGGTTGGCCAAGCAAGCAAGCAAGGGGGGGGGGCTGCAAATTGTTGGGCAGTTGGCCAAGCAAGCAAGGGGGGGCAGTGCATTGTTGGGAGGTTGGCCAAGCAAGCAAGGGGGGGCGGCGCATTGTTGGGTGGTTGGCCAAGCAAGCAAGGGGGGGGGGTGGAGCATTGTTGGGCAGTTGGACAAGCAAGCAAGGGGGGGGGGGTGGCGCGTTGTTGGCTGGTTGGCCAAGCAAGCAAGGGGGGCGGCCCGTTGTTGGTTGGCCAAGGAAAGGGGGGGTTTGGTTGGCCGGCCAAAGGAGGGGAGGGGGGGTGCGGTTGGCCAAGAAAGCCAGGGGGGGAGGCCCATTGTTGGTTGGCCAAAGGAGGCAAGGGGGGTGTTGGCAAGCCAAGGGGGGGGATGAGAGGGGGGGGGTGTTAGCTGGGAGTGAGGGGGAGGGAGGAGGGAAGGGGCTCACCTGAGGGATTGAGAAAGGTGGTCAGGGGGGACCTAAAGGTTGGTTGATCAAAGGATCAGCAACCAGTGAGAGGCAGGAAGAGGAAGAGGGGGGAGGGGGCTTACCAGGGTTTCCAACCAAAGGAGGAGGGGAGGCAGTGAGTGAGGTGAGGTGAGGTGGAGGTGGAGGGTGAGGTGGAGGTGATGGGTGAGGTGGAGGTGGAGGGTGAGGTGGAGGTGGAGGGTGAGGTGGAGGTGATGGGTGAGGTGGAGGTGGAGGGTGAGGTGGAGGTGATGGGTGAGGTGGAGGTGGACCAGTGGTGGGTGAGGAGGAGAGTGGACCGGTGGTTTGGTGGGGTGAGGTGGGTGGTTTGGAATTTTTGGCTCTGTTTTTTTCTAAGTCCACCAAAAAAAAAAAAAATACAAGCCAGCCTTGGATGCTTTGTTGAACAACTGAAACCATAAAAGATATTTCACCTATTTAAAAATCAAATGCTACACATCAAAGTGAGCAAGTGTGAGGGGTAGAATCCGCTCTCTCATGGACAAAGATGAGGAAAAAGATGAGACAGGGATGACTTGAGGAGGATCAGGAATATCTTCTTCAAACATTTTGTCCCATTCATCCATGATGTTGGAAAGAAGGTTGTGAAGGATTACACAAGTGATAATTCAGTTGATGAGGATCTTCATGTCCTTTTAATTTTGAAGCTGGCTTTGCATCTCCTGTAAGCTGGCCCATCTTCCTTTCAGGATTCCTATGGCATGCTAAATCCAAACTTGTGATTGGGAAAGATGATAGTTCAAATTGGTTTTTCCTTGATCATTGGACAAAACATTCCGGTATGCTGGAACTACATATTTCCTGCTAGCATAAGACAAATCAGCCAGAAGGTATTGATCTTGGTCAAAGTAGTTCTCTGGTTGTTGGGCAATCAGCATCCAATTGAAAACATATGAATCATGACAAGAACCCAGAAGGCCAGCGTGGTGGGATATCAACTTCTTGTTGTTATTGCAAACAATTTTTAGGGCCACAGAGTATCTAAACAAAGAGATGCAACATGTGTGGTCAGTGTTTGATCCAAAGTTTTATCAAAGTCATTGGAAAAGAATGAATCAATTGCCTCTTTTTCCAATCAAAATAGTGGTTGCCATCTAGCTTGGGTTTTTGACTCAAGGGGATGGTGGTTCTGTCAACAAAACCAATGCAACGGGGAATGCCTTCAGTCTCAATTACTTGAGACATCTCCTGACATTGTTGTGGTCTTTTATAGAGGCAAGTTGGAATTGGCTGCGTGCTGCGTGCTCAGCAATGGGTGTGGCTTTGCCGCAGTAAGCCTTGCTGCAGGCTCAGCATCTGGGTAGGCGGGGTGGATTGGATCAGATCGGATGGATTGTGCGGATGTATCTTGGATATCTGGAATGGCGCGTTGGGCGGATGCAGACATGCGCGGGGGATCTGAGTTGGGAGCAGCACAAGGGCCCCTTCGTGAGAAGGAAAAACTGGGTGGACGTAATGGCAGGCGGGCAATACAGATGGATATGGGGTATGGGAAGTGGATCATGGGATGGGGTTGGAAGGATAGAGTTGGGCTAGGGTTCTGTAGTTAGGGGTTGTATTTCATTATTCTTGTTTGCTTGCGGTTTTACCTAGGTTAGGGTTGAGGGGAAGTTTACTTAAACCGTACCCTCAACCCAGATGGAGGAGGGAGCATCACGGAGGATCACATTGGGGTTGCAAGGCTCTTTTAGACTCATTTCTCTATCTCTCAGTCAAAGGTTTAACAGTTGCACTCAGGTTTTACAGATGCAAGGGATCAATAAATTCAAAAATTGGGAACCATTAAAGGAGAAGTCCTCTTCTCAATTCCACATCTGGGGGTCTGGCTGGGAACTAAACTTTTGTTCCTTGTCTCTCAAAACTAACAAGCATGATGTCCCAGTACCTCCCATCAACCATCTTGGGGTTGGCTAACGTGACCCCCACTCCTCCTCCTCCTCTGGCTTCTCAGAAGCAACCCTCATCAGGGGCGGGATAAGGTGTCCCTTGCTCCAAAAATGGCACCAATCACAATCCTGTTTGCATCAGGCCGCAGGAATATCCACATATCCGGTTCATCACTGAGGATGTTGAGTGATTCCTTGCGCAATACAAAGGAATTTCCAATGCAGAAGGTGCAATGTTTTTGGATAAGGCTTGTCTCATTTTCCTCTTCATTACAGACAAAGAGAAGCTTTGGGATGTGGAGGAGATGGAAGGGTACAAGGAACTTGATTGGCCCAAACTGAAGGTGGAAATCTTGGCGTGGTGGGGAAGGCGCAAACCTTGGTTTTTGGAAAGCAACTTTGAGCAAGCCGCGGCAGAAGCAAGCATGAATGGTGGAGTCTGGATGCGGGTGCAAGTGGGGGAGTATGTAGCAATGTTCAACCGGATCTACCGTTACCTGGCAAAGAAAAAGGTAATAGCGGGTCAGACGGGCGCAATCAAGAGGGAATTTCTGGGAGGAATTGGTTCCCAACTCTGCAGGCGGGTGCAGCAGCACTTGGGTGACAACAACTTGGTAAAGAGGTTGTTGGATGGGAGTATTGCGCTACTTCCGCACATCCTTATTATCCATTTGGTGGTGGAAAGCAAGTTGGACTTGGAGGAAACGGCAAGGTTGTTCCCAATAGGGTCCAAGAAGTCCTCTTCTCATCCTCTGGCAGCGCCGGCGCAGGCTCCGGTTGCAGGCTGTTAAAATACGTACTCACTTACGCGGGTGCTACGTATAAGTGTAATCCAAATGGGATGCACAAATGGGCCTCTGAGGCCCATTGGACACACACACGGACCATACGGGCCCATGTGGATGTTACAGAGTTGGGGAAACTGGCCTCAAAACGCGTGAAACAGACCCATTGGTACACGGGCCCTAACGGGCCCGATGGGGTATACGGGCAAATACGGCCAGATGGGCTTGTATGGGCATAATTGGGCCCAAGGTTTATTTTGGACATACTTGGCCAGACGGGCTGGCCCGCAAAAGTAGTCTTTTCTCACAATTCGGGCTTGGGGCGGCCCATTAGGGTTGCCGCCCGTGTCGCGGCCCGCTCGGGGCCGCTGCTCGCGTCGCGGCCCGTTCGGGGCCGCTGCTCGCGTCGCGGCCCGTTTGGGGCCGCCTGTGTTCCTCGGCACTGCCCACGCGGGGCCCGACGGCCCGCGCGGGGCTGTTGCGCGGCCAAGGGATCCCGCGCGTGCCCGGCTGGTCGCGACCGGCGACCAGCGCCGCGGAGCCGAGGCTTGCGGCCCCGGCTCGCTCGCCGTCGCGAGGGGGAGGGGGCAGGCTGGCTGGGTTGAACCAGCCAGCGACCGACCGCGACAGCGCGGTCGGCCAGGGCAGGGGGGACCTGACCACCCCCTTGCACAAGGAGGTGGCGGCGCCGGCCGCAAGGGTAGCGACCGGCAGGTGGGGGGGAATTCATCACCCCCCCACCATCGATCGTTTGAGGCAACCAAGCAGGGCAGGGACGCTCTCCCCCCCCCCTTTACCGAGGGGGAGGAGCGATGGGCCTGGGGGGACCTGATCACCTCCCAGGCCAACGTACTTGACGACGCCCTGGAGGTATCGACCCCCAGGGCCCCTGGTGAGGGGATTTGACCGCCCCCACCAGGGATTTGAGAGAAAAAGGGGGGGGGACAACATGTCCGCTGGTCACCCCCCCCCCCATGTGAGTCTGAGACCGGACCCAGGTTTGCCCTGGGTCCCACCTGGCCCATTTGAGGGGCCAGGGGCTGGCTGCATGAGGCAACCAGCCCGTAAACAAGGCAATAAAGGTCATCATGGCTGGTTGTAAAGGACAACCAGCCAAGGGGATTGAACAGTTAAGGGGCTGGTTCAGCCCCATTGAGGTGGAAACACCAGAAATAACCAGAATAGGCTGGTTGTAAGGGTACAGGGACTGATGCCATGTGGGCTGATTTAGTCCAAACCAAGTAACAAGGCCAGTAGAGCCTGTAGAGCCCTTTTGGGGCGGAAAATTTGCCTTTTGGCTTGTTGTATCATGGGCTCACAAGAGGCCAATCTTTTGTACTTAAGGAGCCCTTCTCCCTGCTGTTTTCCATCCATTCATTCATCATCCAATCGAATTCATCCAACATATTGCCCCATTGTGAGAGCCCCATTAGCCATTATTGACACACAGTGTCCAGCATTTCTTTTGCTTTAAATACTGCTCATTTGCCTAAGCTAATTGCTGGCCATAATTATAACACAGGCCCCTTGAAAATGGAGCACGCTTGGGCAACATCACTGACAATGGGCCCAGAGATTAGCAAGATAAAAGAATTGATGAAGGATTTATGGATCTTCCTGAGTCAAATTTTGTCAGGGCTTGGCAATCCTCCTCCTCACATTGGGGGACCACTTCCACCGTCAAATCCGCCAGCGTCAAGGTTATGCAATTACTGTGGGGACAAGGGGCATTGGCGGTTGGGGTGCAATGTCATGACAAGGGACCTCAAGGCGGGATTGGTTTGACTGGTTGGAATGGGATTCATGTTCCCAACGGGCAAGTGGATCTCCACTGAACCTGGGAATCTGACCATCATGGAGCAAGTGCGCGCACAAGGTCAGGATTTGGGGGTAACTGCTTGAGCTTTGCTTGGGATTGTCACGGGTCCCAGGGTATGGCAACCGCCTTGCATGGAGGCGGAAGTGAGGGTAGTAGCAACGGAGGAACCTGGCCGTGGTGGAAAGGATGGATGTGGATACCAAGGAACGGGTACCGCTGGCAGCTCCTAAGCCCATCACGCGCATTCCAGAGACGGATGGACAGCCGGTGAATCCAGCTGGGAAGAAGAAGGCGGTGGAAATTGTGCGCAGAGTGATGGGGAATAAAAAAACTATTCCCTTGACCTTGAAGGAGTTGGCAGCGGTGTTGCTGGTGGTAGTATATGAAATGGTTCAAGCACTGAAGGATTGCGGACACAATAGGATCCCTCCAATGGTGCAGTGGGTGAACTTGGCTTGGGATGACACGGAGGGCAATCTAGTGGGGATGAAATCTGTTTCAACTCTTCTGGCTTACATTCCAATGAATATTTCCGGAAGGAAGGTATGGGCACTGGTGGATAGCATTTCTATGGTGAATCTCCTTCTGTCTAGATTGGTTGATGAATTGGGATTGGTCTGGTGGAAATGCGTGCTTAACAGCGGGGCATGTTGCGTGGATGGGGTTGTGGAGGAGGAAGAGGTTGAGGTTTCAAGGGTCCATAAACCCCTTTATTTTCTATTGGTTGATTGCGGGGAGGCTATTTTAGGACAGCCATTCATGTTTGGGTTCCAAGCGCAAATTCCATTTGATCCAGAGGCGGGGAAAGAAGCATTGATGGTGGAAGATTTGTCCTGCGGGAAATTTGAAACCACAATCTGCAATCAGGGGTTGGGGAAGTGGATGAGGGATTTGGCAAGAGAGGAGGAGGAGGACCCTGGCGCGGAGTTGGTTTGCAAGGGTGGGTCCAAGGTGGATTTAAACTAGCCTGCCAAGGTTACCGCACGGAGAAAGCTCCGGCTTTGTGCGGGTGGTTGACCAGCAAGGAGCAGGTGGGAAGTAGGGAGAAAGCGCAGGATGCGCAAGCGCTGGAAGTAAGTTCCCTTCCTCAGTATGCATTGCTGGGAGGTACTTTGTGAAAACACTATCATTGTGCCACGCTTTTGAGCAAAGGCAAAAGCCGCGGTTTGGTTTTGACTAGGGTCTATGGTAACAGATGCGTGCAGATGGCACGGTGCAATGTTGGGAAGTATAAGCCAGTTGCGCATAAGGTCTGTCCCCCGAACAAAGCAATGCGGCAGGACCTGAATGGAGCACTCTGACCAATTCCTTGGTCGCGGGACCCTTGGAAATCTCCGCTGAAGGTGTCAGGATGGGTAACAAAATCTGAGCAGATTAGGGATGAGCAGGTTGCGGCCCTTAACTTTGGACCGCTGGGCTGGTTAAGCTCAGAGGAACGGGATTTGCTGATGTTGGCACTTGTACTCCAGGAAAGAGCTCTCGCATTTGGAACTCAAGAGCAAGATAGGAGAGCCTTATGTGATTCTGACGGTTCCACATGAGCTTTGGCAGATCAAGCTGATTTGAATTCTGCAAGTGGTTTGGGGGCCCTTCTTGGAGCTGGTGCACAAGCTTGTAGGAACGGGCATTTAAAAGCAATCAACATCAAGTTACTCAAGTCCAATCTTTGCGGTGGTTAAGCAGGATGGGAAGTAATTTAAGATTTTTCATGATCTGCAGTAGCTCAATTTGTTTACAATCCAAGATGGGGGACAACCTCCGCGCGTGGACAAGTTTCTGGAATCTATGGCAGTGTGCGCGTGCTACAGGTTGGTGGATGTGATGGGTGGATAAAATCAGTGTGAACTCAATTGGAGTTTGCGGCCAATGACTGCATTTGAAACCGGATTGGGCAGGATGCAACTGATGCGGCTGCCGCAAGGTGCAACTAACTTGGTCGTGGTTTACCAAGCGCAGATGACCTGGATTCTGAAACACAATCTTCTGGAGGGGGTGCAGATTTTCATTGACAACATGGGCATCAATGGCCCAAAGATGGATTACGGAGGGGAAACGCTTATAGACACTCTGGAAATTTGCCAATTTGTCCGGGAGTACGCGCAAACGCTGGAATGGATCTTGTTACGGATTGAGGAAGCAGGGCTTGAAAAAGTTAGCCGTCTGCCTACCCGCGCTGGAGGTTCTAGGGCATGTGGTGGCTTCCAACGGAAGGTGGATTGTGGAAAAGAAACACAACAAAGTCCTTGAGTTGCCAACGCCAAAGACTCTATCACACATTCTCCAGTTCTTGGGATTGTGTAGCTATGTACAGATGTTCATTGAGCGGTTTGCGGAGGTTGCTAGTTTGTTGCGGGCATTGATGCATAAGGGCGCAGAATGTACCTGGGGTTCAAAATGTGACAACGCCTTTGACAAATTCAATGAGATCATTGGACGCAATATTGTACTGCAGGAATTGGATTATGACTCTGGAGGAATTAAGCTGGCCATGGATTTGAGAAAGCTTGTCGCGGGGGGGGGGGCGGTGCTGACACAGGAGGATGAGGGGAAAGATTGTCTGGTTCTTTATGAGTCCGTTACATTTATGCCAATGGAGAGCTGGTATTCCCAGCCAAAGTTGGAGCTTTGCGGGGTCACTAAGATTGTGCGGAGGTTGCAGCATTTGCTATGGGGGATTCACTTCATGCTTCTGGTGGATGCGGAGGCGCTGGCATGGATGATTGATTTGCCAATGCTGCAAAACACACCTATGACCAGGTGGGTTGTGTTCCTTCAATTGTTCTCTTTCATGGTGGTACATGTTCCAGGGAAGGCCTTTACAATGCCAGAAGCGCTGTCTTGGTACCCGCGCAATGATCCGTACAAAGGCGCAGAACCACTGGATGTGGAGGCTCCAACAGTTAAGGTAGGAGTGGTGGAAGTAGGTGTTCAACTTCCGCTCCAGCAGCCCGGGAGGTACACGGTCCTCAGTTTGTATTTGCGGGATCTTTGGTTTCTGGATGATATGCCAGCCAAGATTGTTAGATGGATTTGGCAGAGAGTGGGAAATTTCTACCTGCAGGAAGGACAGCTGTGGTGGCGGAGTGTGCCGGTACTGCTTGTGGTCAGCACGTCAAGGGAAGATCAGGAGGTAATTCTGGGAAGTCTGCATGACAATCTTGGCCATTGCAGCAAGCTTGAAACACAGAAGCGGGTGAGGGCAAGGTTCTGGTGGCCGGGTGTAGTACGCGTGTTGCGGGGGTGGGTACCGTTGTGCAAAGCGTTTCAGAAGCAAAGTGCAACACTGCCTTGCAAAGTAGGTATTCCCACTGGGGACAACACTTTGTTTGGGCGGGTTTCTCTGGATGTCATGCACATCAAGGCAGGTAAATTTGCATACCTCCTTCGTGCGCATGACAATCTGTTGGGATGGGTGCAAGCGCGGCAGCTGGTGAAGCTCTTGCCAGAGAAAGTTGGGCAGTTTCTGGAGGAAGATTGGTTTGCGTGTTATGGATCACTTTGCCTGGTTACGGTCAATGGGGGTGTGGAGTTCTGGGGACAATTTGCGGAGCAAAGTTTGGGAAAGTGACAGAGTACCATCCAGAAGGCGCAGGATGATTGAGCGCGGTCACCAGCCAATCAAGGACGCAATGGTGAAAATGTGCGGCAAGGATGGCAAGCGGTGGCAGGAAACCCTTCTGGTAGTTCTTTTTGCGGATTGGATTTTGGTGAAGAGATCAATGGGTTATTTGCCGTTCAAGCTGCTATTTGGGCAGCGGCCCATGCTCCCAATTGACATTGAGTTGGAAACCTTTCTGGGTATTGATTGATGGAAGGTTAAGATGGCCGCAGATCTAGTTGAGGCCCGCGCCAAGCAACTCCTGCAACAGGACAAGATGTTGGAGAAAGCGGCTGGAAGACTGAAGGCAACCCGCATAAAGTCTGTCTGCTACTGGGACAAGCACTGCGCGCATAAACTCCGGGATCTGTTGCGGAAGGGGGACTTGGTTCTGCTTTACAACCGGAGCCTGGAAACTCAATGGGGGAAGCTGTTTACTAATTGATGGAACAGGCCTTTCCGTGTGACGTCCAAGTTCACCGGAGGTAGCTACCAGTTGGAGGAATTGGATGGAACTCTGCTAAAATGGAAGGCCGCCGCTTTGCACGTGAAATGATTTGTTGCGTGGGGCTCAACTTCATTCAATGAGACGGCTGGTTTGGATAGCAAACGGGACATCAACGTAGATCCTTCTTCCAAGGACAAGCCCGCGCGCACAATTCGCGTCCGGCGGAGTAACAACTGCAGACTGCTGGGGACAGCAGTCAAGGTGGGGGGGGGGAACAATGGATGATTAGGGGATATGATTGGATTTGGTGAGGGGGTGCTCTAGCCAGTTCACAGCCCAAACAACTAGACACCCCAGGATGTTTGTTTTCTTATTTTCTTCTCTCTGGATTGGATTTTGGGATTATTGCTGGCTAGGGTATGGTTTATTTTAGGTATGGGCACAGCGCAAAGCCGGGTCCGCGGACGCAAGGACAAGCCCCGCTGTGGTGTCATATTTATAACCTTGGATCAGGAGATGCGTTGCAGGCTGCGCGCTCAGCAGTTGGGTAGGTTGGGCTCAGCATTTGGGGTGCGCGCGGTCTCAGCAGTGCCTGCTGCGGGCTCAGCAGCAGCGGATGAGGGCTCAGCGGCAGGGATTGCAGGGCTTGGCACCAGGTGCGGGTTGGGCCTACTCTGGGGGGCACCGGGCCGCAACCTGCCCAGGGAATGCGGACCAAGTGATGGAGCCGGCCCAACCAAGCTTGCGGGTGGCTAGTCCGGAAGGCAAGGGCGGGGCAATCAGGGGTTATACGCGCCAGGGAGGTTCTGCAGGCCAACTCACGGATTGCGGGATCCGCAGAAGCGCGCAGACGGATAAACCTGGGGGGCTCCAAGTAGGATGCGGAGGAGGGCTGCGCCATGAGAAGGACAAACCAGACGTACGTGATATCAAAGTGGGTGGTACAGGGTAGGGTTAGGGTGGAGCTAGGGTTCTGTACTTGGGGTCATATTTCATCTATCTTGTTGCTTGTGGTTGTACCTAGGTTAGGGTTGAGAGGGAGGACTCAAAAATACCTCACTCTCAACTCTGGGTTGGGATCATCATTGGAGGATAGAATACCATGGGACAATAGATATCAGGAGATCATAGCATCACTCTCTCTATTCTTAAACTAATTGCATCCAATCTCCTTACAGACGCTTAGAACAATAACTTCCAGAACCTGAGGATAACTTTGGGGGGTGCCACCTCTCTTGTTTCCACATCTGGGGGTCTGGCCGGGAACAATCTTTTATCTAGGTCTCTCAAAGCTAGCAGGGGCAATGTTGCCAACAACTACTCCAGGATCAAACGTCCCACCTTCATTCCCTCTCCGGTCAGGAGCTGGCAGGCCAACACCTCCAACACTGCCAACTACTTGGTTCCGGCGGTTTTGCTCCTCCTTGGTTGGAGCCTTTGGAGGCGGCTGAGGTCCCGTGACAGGTATGGCTTAGGCCACAGAACTTCCCTCATCTTGGGTTCAACACTGCGGATATTGGGTGCTTTCTGACAAGTTTTGAGGATATTGCGGACTCCAAACACGTGAAGGGAAAGGATAAGGTCCGTACGGTTGTTCTCTTTATCACAGACAAGAATAAACTCCGGGATGTGGAGGATATGTCTGGCTACAAGGCTTGAGACTGGGAAAGGCTCCGGAACAAGATGATGGCATGGTGGGGCAAGCGTGAGCCCTGCTTCCAGGAGACAGACCTTGAACGGGCGGCGGCAGAGGCAATTTTGCAAGGTGGGGTGGGGACACGGAGTGATTTTCCCAAATAAAAATCTATGTTTAACCGCATCTACAGCTACCTAGAGAAGAACCAGGTGGTAGCGGGTGAAACAGGGGCAATGAAGCCGGCGTTTCTAGGCGGGCTCGCGCCGCAATTTTGTGCACGGGTCCAGCGGTATCTATTCAAACATGGGTTGGTATTGTGGTCAGTGGATTGGATTGTCACACTTCTTCCAAGCCAAAGTGTGATCAACCAGGCGGCAGAGAGCAAGATCAATTTGGAAGAACTGATTGAGGATACAGCCAGGTTGTTCCCAATGGTTTCAAAGCAACCAACAGCCTCTTCCACTCTGGCTCCGACGCAGGTACCACCCGCGGGCCCATCAGCAACGGAGCGGCCAGCAGCCCCTTTTCAGTCAATGGGAGTACCAGTGAACAAGGTAACCAATATGTTACAGGACCTACGGATATTTCTGAATTGGATGACGGCCCTGCCAACGGCTCCGCCTCCTCCTCCTCCGCGCAGAGTGCCACCTCACATGGGGGGGGCTTCCAGCCCAGTAGCGGGCTGTCAAGCGTGTTTTCAGTTTGCATGTGCACCTATTGCGGCAAAAAGGGCCACAAGAGGTCTGGTTGCGCGGGACTGACCAAGGACATGGACGAGGGGTTGGTCCGCACGTCTGGGGAGACTTACATATTCCCAACGGGCAAGCCGGTGGATCTGGGGGCCAGTCAGCCACCCCTGGTGGAGCAGGTTAGGGCAAGAGCCCGGCCCGCAGGGGCCGCTAAGCCACCCCGGTGGAGAAGGTTAGGGCAAGAGCCCGGCCCGCAGGGGCCGCTTGGGTGTCACTTGGGATTGTTACCGGGCCTGATACATGGCAAGCTCCAGGTGTGGAGGCGGA
The DNA here is from genome assembly GCA_025617555.3 of Puccinia polysora. Lineage (NCBI taxonomy): Eukaryota > Fungi > Basidiomycota > Pucciniomycetes > Pucciniales > Pucciniaceae > Puccinia > Puccinia polysora. Next base: position 47,676,091 of record CM062613.1, on the reverse strand, counting down.
GGTTAGGGCATTGGCGGAAAACAAGCGGATTGGGTTGGAGAAGATGGATGTGGATGTCAAAGAGCAGCCATCAACCCAGGCCCCAAAACTGGTATGCAAAGGCCGGAAGGCAACACGCCGTTGACCGGTTCCAGAGGAAGGAGGAAGGCCGCGGAAATTGTGCAATGGGTGATGGGGAGCAAAGCACCAATACCCCTCACTCTATGGGAGCTGGCCACAGTCTCCCCGGTGGTTGTCGAGGAAATGGTTCAGGCTCTGAGGGAGCATGGGGGCGGCAGGGTTCTGGCAACAGTGCAGCGCGTGAACAAAGCGGGGAAGAAAGGGGAACGCAAGTTGTGCCAATCCAAAGCCTTTTTGGTGCGGCTCACCCATGTCTCAATGAAGATTGCGGGCAGGAAGGTGTGGGCAATGGTGGACAGTGGGTTGATGGTCAATCTGCTCCCGTCAAAATTGGTGGATGAGTTGGGGATGGTTTGAAGGAAGTGCGCTATGGGATTACGGGCACTCAATGGAGGGGAATGTTGGGTGGATGGGGTGGAGGTGGCAAAGGTCCAGAAGCCGCTGTTGTTTCTCTTGGTTGAGTGCGGCAACGTAATTTTGGTTTCCAGGCCCGGATGGTGTTCAACGCGGAGGAATGGAGGGAGGCGCTGACAGTGGAAGATGCGTCCGGGGCAAGGTTTGAGACAAAAATCTGCAACTAAGGGGAGGGGAAATGGGTGCAACCAGCGGCAGCCGGCAAAGAGGCAGAATCCAATGGGGGGACAACCACAAGGGTTGCCCCGTGGAGGATTTTGCCTAGTCAACCACGTGTACTGCGCAGGACAGGCTCTGGTTTTGTGCGGGTGGTCTACTAGGAAGGAGCAGGAGGGGGAAGGAAGCGTGCGGAGGGGGCGGGCGGCAGAAGTAAGTCCTCTTCCTCAGTATGTGCCATTGGGAGGTACTGTGTTTCAAAAACCCTACCATAGTGCCATGCTTGTGAGCAAAGGCAAGAGCCGCGGGTTAATTATTGCTAGGATTCACGAGGAAAATGGTGGACGTGTGAGGATGGTCAGGTGCAACGCGGGATGGTAAAAGCCCGTGGCACAAAAGGTTTTGCCCTGGAACAAGCCAATGCCGCAGGGACTGAACGGGCCTCTAAGGCCAATCTCCTGGTCTTGGGACCCCTGGGTAAGTCTGTTGAAGAAGTCTGGGTGGGTAACGCGGTTGGCGCGGATCACAGATGAGCGGATTGAGGCGCTTAATTTTGGGCCGACAGAGTGGTTGAGTGCGGAGGAGAAGGATTTGCTGGCATTGGTGTTGGTGCTCTGTAAAAAGGCCCTTGCTTGTGGGCCTGACAAGCACAGATTGCTGAGGAATGAGGTTGGTGATCCCTATGTGATCCCCACGGTGCCGCACAAGCCCTGGCAGATCAAGCCAATTCCAATCCCTTGGACCGTTGTGGTGTCAATTTATAGACACGGATTGGGAACTGCGTCGCGGCTGTGCGCTCAGCATTGGGGGCAAGTGGGCTCAGCATTAGGGTATGCGGAGTGCTCAGCAGAGGTAGCTGCTGGATCAGCAGCAGCCGCTGTTTGGCTCCGTACCTGGTGGACGGGTTGGGCTCAGCATCAAATACGGCGTGGGCGGCGGTCCTTCCCAGAGATCGGATTCGGAAGGTAGTGCGCTTGACTAGGTTCGTGGGAGCGCCGGTTCGGATACGTAGGGGCGGAGAAATCCGTGGGCTATGAAGGAACAGATGAAGCGCGCGCGCAAGCGCGCGGATCATGCCGGATATTACCAAACACCCACAACGGGTGCGGACGAACGGATACGGACAGGCGCGGGGGGCTCCAAGTAGGGGGCGGTGCAAGGACCGCGTCATGAGAAGGACAAACCGGATGAACGGAACGGCGTACGGACAACGGGGCAAGTTTGGTACAGAGGAGGTGGGGAGAGGAGGCTAGGGTTTCTGTTTTGGGATTGTTTTCTGTTTTGTTGTCATACTGTTATTTGCGCGTGTACTTAGGTTAGGGTTGAGAGGGAGGACTTATCCTCTCTCTCAACTCTGGGTTGGAGGAGGGAGGCATGAATGGGGGGAGGAGGAAGAGGAAGAATCACATCATCAGCTTGAATCACTCATCTCACCAGGAGATTAAGGGAACTCATACCGGATACACATCCAGGTGGAAAGTTCTTAAGATTGAAGGATTGGCAAATTCTCTCTCTCTCTACTTTTCTTTATCTCTTATCTCCTTATCTCTATTTCTTGTTTAAGTGCGACTTTGGAAATCCTCATCTCCTTTCAAACGCAGGGAACCATTAACTTCCGAACCTTGGGAGAATTATAGGGGGAAAACCTTTATTCTTTCCACATCTGGGGGTCTGGCCGGGAAGTAACCTTCCGTTTCTTGTCTTTCAAAGGTAACTGGGCGCGATGTCCTATTCATACCTCCCTACAGTCACTCCTTCTTCTTCTTCTCCTTCTCCTTCTGTCTCCGGGTCCGCTACTCCGACCCCACTCTCTTCTTCCATCCCTCCTCCTCCCCCTCCCTCCGCTCGACCTAGGACAAGCTACGCCATTCCTCCATTGGTATCCAGTGACCATGAATCCACCCGTCCGGTTCGCATCAGGCCGCGCGACTACCCTCACATCCAATTCAACACCGCAGATGTGGAGCAATTCATCTCGAGATACAAAGGTATTGCAGATGCGGAAGGTGCGTCGGACGCGGATAAGGCCTGGCTTGTTGTCCTGTTCATTATGGACAAAGAGAAGCTCCGGGATGTGGAGGAAATGGAAAGCTACGAGAATCAAGATTGGCCAAAACTGAAGGCGGAGATCCTAACGCCGTGGGGTAGGCGCAAACCTTGGTTTCGGGAAAGGGATTTTGACCGCGTGGCCTCGGAGGCGAGCGCGCGCGGAGGAGTCAGAACGCGGGTGGAGCTGGCGGAGTACACCTTGACGTTCAATCGGATCTTTTGGTACTTGTCAAAGAACGAGGTGGTGGCGGGACAGACGGGGGCCATGAAAGGCGTGTTTCTGGGCGGTTTAGGCGCTCAACTCAGGGCAAGGGTGCAGCGGCATCTTTACAATCACAACTTGGTAAAGCAGTCATTGGACGGGAGCATCGCGCTCCTTCCGGAGTTGGCTGTCATTTGCCGGGCTGTGGAGAGTGAGCTCAACTTAGGTGAGCTTATCGAGGACACCGCTAAGTCCTTCCCAGCGGGACCAAAGAAATGTGCCCCCCAGGTTCCGGCTCCGGCGCAATTTCCGGCCCCAGTTCCATCTACTTCCACGCGTGTTCCGGTTCCTCAACCTGTGCCAGCCGCTCCGGTAAGCAAATTGACGGAGCTGATGAAGGACCTGAAGATCTGCATGAGTCGTATGGGCCAGCAGCAGCCGCGAGGGCCTCCACCTCACATGGTGGAAGGGTTTTGGCCGCCCGGTACCTTTGTGCCGAGGGGGTGCTTGTACTGTGGGGCAAACGGTCATTGGCGATTGGCGTGCAAGGAGCTTACAAAGGATCTCAGCACAGGATTGGTTCGAACAGCAGGGATGGGGTACATGTTTCCGACGGGCAAACAGATTCCAATGGAGCCAAGCCAGCCAACCGCAATGCAGCAGGTGCGCACACGGGGTCAGGAGGCGGGAACAACGGCACAAGCGTCACTGGGCATTGTTACCGGTCCCGGATTGTGGCAACCACCTTGGGTGGAAGCTGAGGTGAGGGTAGTGGCAACGGAAGAAAAGGTGGCGGTCCCCGATAAAATGGAGGTGGACACAAAGGAGCAACCCCCGTCGGCCGTTCCGAAACCGGCCGCGCGCGCGCCTGGAACCAAGGCGCCGGCAGCAAACCCTGTAGGGAAGAAGAAAGCGGCGTACATTGTGCAAAGGGTGATGGGTAACAAGACTCCGGTTCCGCTGACCTTGCGGGAACTGGCGGCCGTGTCTCCGGTGGTGGTAGACAAGATGGTTCAGGCGTTGCGGGATTGCAGTCAGGGCCGGGTACCTCAGACAGTGCAGCGGGTTCATGTGGCGCAGAAGGAGGAGGGGCGCGAGGAGTGTGAGTTGAAATCGGTTTGGACTCCGCTTGCTTACATTCCGATGGTCATAGCAGGAAGGAAGGTGTGGGCTATGGTGGACAGCGGTTCAATGGTGAACCTGCTGCCATCGCGGATGGTGGATGATTTGGGGTTGGTTTGGCGGAAGTGCACAATGGGTCTCCGCGCGCTTAACGGGGGATAGTGTCTTGTGGATGGAGTAGTTAAGGAGGAGGAGGTTGAGGTTTCAAGGGTCTGTAGGCCCCTTTCTTTTCTTTTGGTTGATTGTGCGGATGCGATTTTGGGAAGGCTGTTCATGTTTGGGTTTTGAGCCCGAATGGTTTTCAATCCGGAAACGGGAACAGAGGCGTTGACGGTAGAGGATTCGTCTGGCGGGAGGTTCGAGACAACTATCTGCGATCACGGGCAGGGAAAGCGGAGGAGAGTGTTGGAGTATGAGGAGGAACCGGAAGCGGCGGCTGCGACCAGCTGGGGACAGTGGCCAAGTTGGGGGGGGGGGAGGTAGAGGGGGTAGGGTATAAGTTTGATTTGGTGAGGGGGTGCTCTAGCCGGTTCACAGCCGGAACGACTAGACACCCCAGAATGTTTGTTTCTCTATGTTTCTTTCTTATCTGGATTGTGGGGTCTTTGCTGGATTGGGGTTTTTGCAGGAAACGCGGGCGCCGCGCAAAGCCAGGTCCGTAAACGCGAGGACAAGCCCCGCGGAACCGGGACGCGTGAGCAATCCCGCGGATGGGGGAAGCAGGACAAAGAGCGATTTGCGGGCGGTCTACGGGCCTCGCGGGAAAAAAAGGGTGTTCTTTTCTATTTTTCTTCTCTGTGTTTTCTTTTTCTCTTTTTCTTTCTCTCAGGATATCTCAAGGATGGGTGGCTGGTATGGGACTAAGCTTGATTTGGTGAGGGGGCGCTCTAGCCAGTTCACAGCCGGGACAACTAGACACCCCAGAATGTCCGTTCTCCTACTCTCTTTCTCTCTCTTCCCTTACGGTGGCGCGCACTGGTGTTTTGGTTGTTGTGTTTGTTACAGGAAGGGTACGGGGAACTGTGTGGAAGTTTGTCTGGGGCGGTCCAGGTGCCTCTTTTGGAACGGCTAGTCACTTACGGTTGCTCACGGAGCAAGCGCGCGGGCGCGGACTCAATCTTGGACTCACTCTCTCAAAGCGCGGCTGCGCACTTTTTTCTCAGAAGGATAGGACCTCGCGCGGAGACATGTATTTTTCTTAATGGAAAAGGGAAGCGCGGTAAAAGAAACAAGAAGAGAAGAAAAGAGGAAAGGGAGAAGGGGAAAAAGGGGGGCAATGCGCCTACGCCATCTTCATCATTTCCTCCATTTCCGCCCTTGAAGCCGCCAGTAAAGCCCGGAAAGACGCCAGAAGTTCACGCCGGGATTCCAAGGATTGTGCGCCGGGGATCGCGAGGAAGTTCCGGAGCATCGTGGTTGACCTTTCCGCAAAAGCTTCAAAGCCGGCTGCCGGGAGCGCCATTACAATTGGAATCTCCAGGATCTTGGGAGGGCTGGCTGGAGGAGCGGCTGGTGAAGATGAGGCCTCCGGGGAACCAACGGGGGGGCTTGGTCCAGCTGAAGGCAATGACGGGACAACAATCGGTGACAGAGGCGGAGGAGAGTCTTGGGTTGTAGGCCTCTCATCCGAGTCCACTGGTGGCGCGGGCGGTGTCGGCGGTCGTGGAGTAGGAGGAGGAGGTGCTGGCGCGGCCGCGGGTCTTCCAGAGAGTCTTGGGTCCGGTACCGTTTGGTTCATGCTGACAGCAGCGGCCCAAGCGCGGGTTGCCGCGCGCCATTCCTCCAAAGTCTTGTATTTGCCCCGTTGCGGAGGTCCAGCGCGGCGGAGGGGTGATGCCAAGTCGCGGCTCACGTGCAAAGTGGTGGGTGAGGGAGCTTGGGGGCGGCGGGATGGAGGTGAACCGGGTGGTGTCCACAATCCTTCCAAGATTGACTCGTCGTCCAAAACCACTAACGGGTCTGGACGAGCCCTCTTGCGCAGCCTGGGGGGGAGCTTGAGGGATGCTGTTGCTAAGCAAGCAGCGACGATGACCGCAACGGCAAGCTGAACAGGCGCCACAACCGGGGATGATCAAACACGCGTTCCTGTTCCGAGCGCAGAACTCGCAAGGGAGCATGATGGCGACAGGTAGGAAGGAAAACGGGGAAGGTGGTAGTGGGAAGTGGTGGGGGTGGAGCGGAAGTAGCGGAGGTGGTGGTATGGCAAAGCAATGGGAAACTTCTGGGGACAGAACTCAAGTTGGGGGGGGATGTGGTGTCAATTTATAGACACGGATTGGGAACTGCGTTGCGGCTGCGCGCTCAGCATTAGGGTATGCGGAGTGCTCAGCAGCGGTAGCTGCTGGATCAGCAGAAGCCGCTGTTTGGCTCCGCACCTGGTGGATGGTGTGGAAACTTTTGAGGTTATCCCTCACAAAGTTGCCGCAGGTTCAGGAGTTCTTGGGTCAAAGCGTCTGTAAGGATTAGATACCGAGCGTAAAGAGAAGTTTTTGAGAGCCTGAAGAGGAGAAAAGGAGAGAAGAGGGGAGGGATTCTGTTTTACTAAGTCCGCTCCCTTTTCCGCTCCCCGCCTCCGGATGATACAATGGTAAGATGCCCCCCCTACAACCCAGAGTTGAGGGGAAAGGTATTTGAGCCCTCCCCCTCAACCCTAACCTAAGTACAAGCACATGAACAACCCGACAACAATGAAGAAGGAAACCCTAGGCCCAAAACCCTATCCCATATCCTAACCTGTACCCTGTCCGTATCCTATTCCGCTTGCTCGCCTGCCATTACACGCATCCGGTTCGTCCCCCGCGGCGCGGCCCTCCGCCGCGCGCTTCTCAAAATTCACCGCGATTGCCCGTATCCGCCCGACGCGCCGTCGTGAATTTCCTAGTCCCGTAGCCGGCCCGCGCTTGCGCGCGGCCGTCCACGGGTATAGCCCCGCAATCGCTCCGCCCTTTCCTTCCCTAACTAACCGCCCGAGAACCTGATCGGCCCGGCTCCATCACTGGGTTGGACACCCAAGCGGGTTGCGGCCCGCCTCCCCTAGTCAGACCCGGCCCGCAGCTGCATGCTTCGCCCTGCTGCGCCTTCTGCTGAGCCCGCAGCGGCCACTGCTGAGAACGAGCGCACCCCAACTGCTGAGCCCAACCTACCAGATGCTGAGCGCGCAGGCCGCGACGCAGTTCCCGATCCGAGGCTATATATTGACACCACATCCCCCCCCAACTTGAGTTCTGTCCCCAGAGGTCCTCCCCATTATCACCTTGGCCGTCCTTCGCGCCCTACCCCCTCTACCGACTCTAAACTCCGCTCCGCATCCCTATCCCTCCACTCCATCGTCATCATGGTCCGCTGCAACTTCTGCGCCCAAAACGGGCTTGCATGCTCTATTGTGTCCGGCCGCGGCGCCTGCTCCGCGTGCCGCCGCGGACACCGCCGCTGCTTGCTTAGCAAGGGTATGCCCCGTGCCCCCAACCAATCCGGCTCTCGTCCTCGGCCGCGCAAGAGGGCTTGTCCGGACCCGTTTGTGGTTTCGGATGACAACGCTATCTCAGAGGACTCGTGGACTTCACCCGGATCACCTCCCCGCCGTCCTCGTCCGAACTCGGACCGCGACTCCTCTTCTCCGCTTTGCCGCGCGGGACCACCGCGTAAGGAAGACTATCCGGACTTCGCGGCTTATCGGAGGGCTTTGCGATTTTGGGCGGATTGCGTCCGGGTTACGCAAGGCACAAGGGACCCGCGAATCGACAAAATCCTTAGGCGATGCGCTGCTCTGGCCCCAGCTCCTCCTCCGCCCCCTGCTCCGGCTCCTCCTCCTCCGCCCGCTTCTCCGACTCCTCCAACTCCACAAGGCCCTACTCCTCCGCCCGCGTCGCCGGTGGTCATCTCGTCATTGCCTCCTATCGGACCGGACCCTCCCGTTGGATCCCCTGAGCGCCCGTCCGCACCAGCCCCTCCTCCCGCCGACTCTCCCAAGATCCCAGAGATTCTGGTCGTGATGGCGCTCCCGGCGGCCGGCTTTGAAGTTTTCGCGGAAAGGTTGACTACGATGCTCCGCCAATACCTTGCGACTCCCGAGGCCCAATCCTCGGAATCCCGGCGCGAACTCTTGGCATCATTCCGGGCTCTACTGGCATCATCAAGGGCGGAAATGGAGGAAATGATGAAGATGGCTTAAGCGCCTCGGCCTCGTCCCCTCTTCCCCTTTCCTTTTTCCCTTCCTTCTTTTATCCGCTTTTTGTTGTACCGCGTTTCCCTATTCATTGAGAGAAATACACGCCTCAAACGCGAATTTGTTTTACCGAGAAAAATCCGCGCCGCGCGCATTGTGAGGGCGAGAATGAGAGCCGGGTCCGCGCCTGAGTGAGAACTAAGACGCGAGGTTGAGAACCGCGTCCGCGCCCGAGAAATGATAAAAAAAAAATGAGAAAATAAGAAAAAAAGTGACGAGTGAGAAATGATAGAAAAGGTGAAAGATTTCTTTTTCTTTTTTTTTTTTTATATCCCATCGCCGTGCCCGCACCCTATCCTCTAGTTCCCCCCCAAACTTAGCTGCTGTCCCCAGCTGGTGGCTTCAGCCAATGCCATGAGGGTCGCGTCCGTTGCCCGATCTCCCTGCATTCCTCCAAACCATGCCGTCAGTGCCTGATCCGTCCGATTCTTGGTCCCGGCGCGCTTCCCTTTCCTGTTTGGTGTCCGTCTTGTCCGCCGTCAAAAGGGTCTTGCCTCGGTTACAATCGCCCAACACATGACCTGCTCCCACCACCGCTTGTCCCCCACCTCCCATCAGATTTATCCGCCGTTCGCCAAATCCCAAACCGCGTGGAGTAACCTCTTCTTGCTTTGTCCTCGCTTGCTTCCCGCCGTTAGACTGAACCGGTCCTGCCGATACCCGCTTCCCCAACACGCACCCCGCCTCTGCCAGCCTCGGATTGATTGGGTTTGCCGTCCGACTCTTGTGTCTCGTCCGCCCACCATCACCGTTGCTTTCATGCCCGCGTGCCCGGGGCGCGGACATGCTAGGACGCTGGATACTCTTCAGATAGGCCTCAAGGCCCTCCGCCACCTCTGCGAGTTCGTCAGCCCAAGGGGTGGCTACCAGCGGCGAGGCTGGGACGCGCGCTGCCCTGTAATACAGCTCCGCGTAGCCCGGTTCCATTTGCCACCAGTCCCCATCGCGCGTGTCCACTCCATAGCCTGGTTCCGCGGGTGGCCTGAAGTCGCTTCCCCGGAAATGAGAGTCACGCCCCCCCCATCTAGCCAGCATGTTCCCCTTCAACGTTGTCCAATTCCGGTTCAGATAGCCGCTCATCTCCTCCACGTCCCGACGTTCTTCCGCACCTTCAATGAACAAGACAATATAGCGTGCCTTCTCGGAATCCGATGCGCCTTTGGAGTCTGCAATCAGGTCGTAACGTGAAATAAACCGCTCCACACCTGCGACGTTGAAACGGATGTGCGGATAGTCCCTTGGGTGAATGAGGAGCTGGCAAGAGGAGGAGGAGGAAAGAGGAGAGGCCAACAGCATCTGAGTACCTTCAAGAGACATTGACGAAAGAGTTTCCCGGCCAGACCCCCAGATGTGGAAACTTTTGAGGTTATCCCTCACAAAGTTGCCGCAGGTTCAGGAGTTCTTGGGTCAAAGCATCTGTAAGGATTAGATACCGAGCGTAAAGAGAATTTTTTGAGAGCCTGAAGAGGAGAAAAGGAGAGAAGAGGGGAGGGATTCTGTTTTCCTAAGTCCGCTCCCTTTTCCGCTCCCCGCCTCCTGATGATACAATGGTAAGATGCCCCCCCTACAACCCAGAGTTGAGGGGAAAGGTATTTGAGCCCTCCCCCTCAACCCTAACCTAAGTACAAGCACATGAACAACCCAACAACAATGAAGAAGGAAACCCTAGGCCCAAAACCCTATCCCATATCCTAACCTGTACCCTGTCCGTATCCTATTCCGCTTGCTCGCCTGCCATTACACGCATCCGGTTCGTCCCCCGCGGCGCGGCCCTCCGCCGCGCGCTTCTCAAAATTCACCGCGATTGCCCGTATCCGCCCGACGCGCCGTCGTGAATTTCCTAGTCCCGTAGCCGGCCCGCGCTTGCGCGCGGCCGTCCACGGGTATAGCCCTGCAATCGCTCCGCCCTTTCCTTCCCTAACTAACCGCCCGAGAACCTGATCGGCCCGGCTCCATCACTGGGTTGGACACCCAAGCGGGTTGCGGCCCGCCTCCCCTAGTCAGACCCGGCCCGCAGCTGCGTGCTTTGCCCTGCTGCGCCTTCTGCTGAGCCCGCAGCGGCCACTGCTGAGAACGAGTGCACCCCAACTACTGAGCCCGACCTACCAGATGCTGAGCGCGCAGGCCGCAACGCAGTTCCCGATCCAAGGCTATATATTGACACCACAACGGGTTGGGCTCAGCATTGAATGCTGCGTGGGCAGCGGTCCGCCCCGGAGATTGGATTCGGAAGGTAGTGCGCTCAACTAGGTTCGCGGGCGCGCCGGTTTGGATACGTAGGGGCGGAGCAATCTGCGGGCTATGAAGGAACGGATGAAGCGCGCGCGCAAGCGCGCGGATCATGCCGGATATTACCAAACAACCACGATGGGCGCGGACAAACGGATACGGACAGGCGCGGGGGGCTCCAAGTAGGGCGCAGTGTGAGGACCGCGTCATGAGAAGGACAAACGGGATGAACGGAAAGGCGTACGGATGACGGGGGGAGTTTGGTACGGAGGAGGTGGGGAGAGGAGGCTAGGGTTTCTGTTTTGGGATTGTTTTCTGTTTTGTTGTCATACTGTTATTTGGGCGTGTACTTAGGTTAGGGTTGAGAGGGAGGACTTATCCTCTCTCTCAACTCTGGGTTGGAGGAGGGAGGCATGAATGGGGGGAGGAGGAAGAGGAAGAATCACATCATCAGCTTGAATCACTCATCTCACCAGGAGATTAAGGGAACTCATACCGGATACACATCCAGGTGGAAAGTTCTTAGGATTGAAGGATTGGCAAATTCTCTCTCTCTCTACTTTTCTTTATCTCTTATCTCCTTATCTCTATTTCTTGTTTAAGTGCGACTTTGGACATCCTCATCTCCTTTCAAACGCAGGGAACCGTTAACTTCCAAACCTTGGGACAATTATAGGGGGACAACCTTTATTCTTTCCACACCGTGCGGGAACCCTTTTTGGAACTGGTCTGGGAGCGCGTGAGGACTGGGTTGTACAAGCAGTCCACATCAAGTTACTCTAGCCCAATCTTTGCGGTTGTTAAACAGGACAGAAAGTCGCTTAGGATTGTTCATGACCTGCAGCAGCTTAACTCATTCACCATCCGGGATGCGGGATTGCCACCGCGTTTGGACAAGTTCCTGGAATCAATGGCAGGGCGCGCGTGATACAGATTGGTTGATGTAATGGGGGGGTATGATCAGGGCAAGCTCCATCACAACTTGCCGCCGTTAACCGCGTTTGAGACAGGATTGGGGAGGATGCAGCTAACACAGTTGCCAAAGGGCGCGACAAACTGGGTGGCGGTTTATCAGGCCCGGATGACGTGGATTCTGCCGGATGACATTCCGGATGGGGTTCTGATTTTCATTGAAAACGCAGGCATCAAGGGACCAAAGACGGATTACGGGGGTGCAGTGTTAGAGGAAGCCCCAAAGATCCGCCGCTTCATCTGGGAGTACGCGCAGATGTTGGAGCGGGTCTTGTTCTGAATTGAGGAGGCGGGGCTTACAGTGTTGGGGAGTAAGTTGGAAGTTTGTGTTCCGGCGCTGGAAGTGCTAGGACATGTGGTGGCTTTTGACGGCAGGAGAATTGCGGCAAAGAAACGGAACAAAGTCCTCAAATGGCCAACTCCATGGATGCCTTTGCATATCCTCCAATTCCTGGGACTGTGCAGTTACGTTTGCATGTTCATTGAGCAGTTGGCGGAAGTCGCAAGTCTGCTGCGGGCGCTAACACGGAAGAACACAGCGTGGGAATGGATGGAAAGGTATGACGCTGCCTTTGCAAAGCTCAAGGAGACTGTGGGCCGCAATATTGTCCTCTGGGACCTCAACTACAACGCAGGAGGGATCCGCTTGGCCATTGACTCTAGCAAGTTTGGCGCGGGCGGCGTCCTGACGCAGGAAGAGGATGGTAAGGACAGGCCGGTTCTCTACAAGTTTGTGACGTTTACCGCAATGGAGAGTTGGTATTCGCAGCCAAAGCTGGAATTATGCAGAGTCACCAAAATTGTGCGGAGGCTTCAGCACCTGCTGTGGGGGGTACACTTTGAGCTGTTGGTTGATACGGAGGCCCTGGCACGGATGATCAATTCTCCAACGCTGCCAAACACTCCTATGACTAGGTGGGTGGCGTTTCTTCAGCTCTTCACTTTTGGCGTGGTTCATGTTCTGGGGGAGGAGTTCAAAATGCCTGGCGCGCTTTCACGGTATCCGCGGGAGGACCCATTTGAGGGGGCCGAACCCCTGGACGTGGAGTCTCTGGTTATCCGCGTAGGTATGGTGGAGGCGGAGGTCATCTTCCCGCTGCAGCAGTCTGGGCATTATGCAACCTTGTGCTCCTTTTTGCAGGATCTTTGGTTTCCCAAGGGTACGCCAAGGGCGGTAATTTGGTGGGCAAAGCAACAAACAACCAACTTCTACTTGCAGGAAGGACAACTGTGGCGGCGGAGTACCCCAGTGCCTTTGGTGTTTGCAACATCAAGGAAGGACCAGGAAATGATTCTGAGGTGTCTTCACAACAACCTTGGCCACCAGGGCAAGATTGAAACCCGGAGGCGGGTGAAAGCAAGGTTCTGGTGGCTGGTTGTGGTGCGCGCGGTGCGTGAATGGGTGAATTCTTGCAAAAGCGTGTTAACGGCGGAGCTCTAGGCTTCCCAGGGAGGTGGGTCACCCTACGGGGGAGGAAACGCTGTTTGGGTGGGTCTCCCTTGATGTGGTCCACATCAATGCATGAAAGTTTGCGTACCTGCTGCTTGCGCGGGACAATCCATTGGGTTGGGTCAATGCTCGTCCTCTGGTGAAGTTGTTGGCGGAGAAGTTTGCTCAGTTTCTAGAGGAATATTGGTTTGTGCGGTACGTTTTGCTTTGCCTGGTCACCGTTGACAGAGGCGCGGAGTTCCGGGTTTGTTTGATGATGCTGGTCCGGAATTGTGGAGCTAAGTTTGGGCGGGTCACGGAGTACTATCCGGAGGGCGCTGGGATGATCAAACGTGGTCATCAGCCTATTAAGGACGCCCTGGTAAAGATTTGTGGTGAGGACAGCAAGCGGTGGCAGGAGGCCCTTCTGGTGGTCCTCTTTGCGGACAGGATCTCAGTCAAACGCTTGACAGGCTACTTGCCTTATGAACTTCTCTACAGACAGCGTCCGGTGCTTCTGGTGAACATTGAGCTGGAAAACTTCTTGGGCGTGGACTGGTGGAAGGCGAAGACCCCGGCGCAGCTTGTGGAGGTGCGCGCTGAACAGCTTCTCCAACGGGACAAGACCCTGGCAAAGGCCGCAGAAAGGTTGCGGAAGACTAGGAAGGCGTTGGTCCGCTATTGGGATGAGCGTTGTTCCCATTGCCTCTGGGATCCATTGCAGAAGGGGGACTTGGTCTTGCTGTACAATCAGAGTCTGGAGTCCCAGTGGGGTAAGCTTTTTGCCAACCAATGGAACAGCCCCTTCCGTGTGGCATCCAAGTTTGGGGGCGGGAGTTATCAGCTTGAGGAAGTGGACAGGGCGCCGCTCAAACGGAAGTCCGCGGCTTTGCGCCTGAAGCTCTTCTTTGCATGCGGCTCCACCTCCTTTGACAAGACGGCCGGCAATGGCGCGGACACAGGGCACGGTGCCGGTGGTTCAAGATTGGTAGACGGATTGGGCTCTTTGGCTGAGGAGGAGCCTGTGCGCAACGCGCCGCCTCAAAGGAGCAAGAGGCTACAAACTGCTGGGGAAAGCCGTCAAGCCGGGGGGACGCGAGTAGGGTAAAAGGTTGATTTGGTGAGGGGGTGCTCTAGCCGGTTCACAGCCGGAATAACTAGACACCCCAGAATGTTTGTCTTCTTATTTCTTGAATACATTGCTTTTCTGGTTGGTACTGGTTTTGGTTATGATTGGTTGCAGGGACACGGGCGCGGCGCAAGCCAGGTCCATAAATGCAAGGACAAGCCCCGCAGTTGGGTAATGCGGGACAAGGAGCAGAGGCCCGGTGTTAGCAAAAAAAAAAAAGCTTTTTCTTTTTTTGGGTTTGGTTTCCTTTTTGGGTTTGTTTCTTTTCCCTGTCTTCTCCAGGTACCTTCTGGGGAACTTTCTAGGCTCAGGACGCGGGTGCGGATCTCAATCTCACTCTCATTCTCACTCATGACGCGCGGAAGCGGAACTTTCTTTAAAACTCACTTGGGACGGGGGGATGTTTCCACAGGACAACCCGCTGGGAAAGGACACAGGTGCGGAAGACGTGTATTTCTCTAATCAGGGGAAGCGCGGTACAACAAAAAACTTGGAATGGCAGAAGTTGGAAGGAGGGGTGGGGCTAGTAGTTGGGGTGGACTGGGAGTAGTGGGGGTGGTCCAATAGGGTGGTAGGGTTGAGGTAGTGATGGAAGGACCTCTGGGGACAGAACTCCACTTGGGGGGAGGATATGGTGTTGTATTTATAACCTTGGATTGGGAGCTGCGTTGCAGGCTGCGTGCTCAGCAGTTGGGTAGGTCGGGCTCAGCATCTGGGGTGCGCGCAGTCTCAGCAGTGCCTGCTGCGGGCTCAGCAGCAGCGGATGAGGGCTCAGCAGCAGGGATTGCAGGGCTTGGCACCAGGTGCGGGTTGGGCCTACTCTGGGGGGCGCCGGGCTGCAACCCGCCCAGGGAATGTGGACCAAGTGATGGAGCTGGCCCAACCAAGCTTGCGGGTGGCTAGTCCGGAAGGCAAGGGTGGGGAAATCAGGGGTTATACGCGCCGGGGAGGTTTGCGTGGGCATAAGCCTGGGCCAACTCATGGATTGCGGTATCCAAGGTTTGAGCGGGCATAAGCGTGGGCTGACTCATGGATTGCAGGATCCGCGGACGCGCACGGACAGATTAACCCGGAGCGGCTCCAAGTAGGGCGCAGGGGAGGGCTGCGCCATGAGAAGGACAAACCGGAGGTACGTGATATCAAAGTGGGTGGTACGGGGTAGGGTTAGGGTGGAGCTAGGGTTCTGTACTTGGGGTCATATTTCATCTATCTTGTTGCTTGTGGTTGTAACTAGGTTAGGGTTGAGAGGGAGGACTCAAAAACACCTCACTCTCAACTCTGGGTTGGGATCATCATTGGACAATAGATATCAGGAGATCACAGCATAACTCTCTTTATTCTTAAACTCATTGCATCCAATCTCCTTACAGACGCTTAGACAAATAACTTCCGGAACCTGAGGATAACTTTGGGGGGTGCAACCTCTCTTGTTCCACACCGCATTCTGGAAAAAAACGCATGAACAATTTCCAATGGATGATTCAGGGAACTAGGAAAGCGCATGGCCCAGAACAGATGTGGGTCAAAGAGCAAGGCACAGGCTTGGAAACGGGTTGGTGCTCATAAAAAAAAGAAAAGAAAAAAAAAAAGAAAGAAAAAAAAAAGAAAAAAAAACTCTTTAAGTTTTATTTTGTTATCTTATAGATGGTAGATATGGATGGTTTTGGGCCAATACTTTTTCTCTTCCTCTCTCTCAAGGATGTGCTTGCACAGCTGGTTTTCTTTGTGGTCTCTCTGTTCTGTAGATGGTTACAGGGAACTGTGTGACAGTTCATCTGGGGTGGTCCAGGTACCTTTAGTGGATACTCTAAGTGGTGCAGATTTTTCTCACTCTCAGCGGATACTCTCAGTGGCGCGTATTCTTCTCACTCTTGCGGATTGCTCTCAAAGCGTGGATCTTGCGCACTGTTCTTATTTCTCTCAAGATTCTCACAAGCCCAAAGGCTAACTAGGATGGCGCGGCAAAAGTCCTTTTTCTTTGCAGATAGGCGCAGGGAAGGGAAAAAAGATGGAAGAAATAAGAAAAGGGGGGGGAAATCTGCCTACATTGGCCAAGTCCTCATCACTTCCTCTGCGTCCGCGCAAGCTGCCGTGGCTAGGGTTTGGAAGGCTGCCAAAACTTTGCATTGCGCATTGGTGGTGTGCGCGTGGGGGACCGCTAGGAAATGCCGGAGTAGCTTGTCCGCATTGTTCACTATTGCATTGAACCTTGCCAGTGGAAGTTCCGGAATCAGGGGGATCTCTGGGATCTTGGGAGTGGCGGCTGTGGGTTCTGGTGACAACTAAATAACCACGGGAGTTGGCACGCGCGGGTTCCGGTGACAACCTGGGAACCAGTGATGGAGACGGCGGCAGAGGAGTTGGGGCCAGAGGAGCATGTCTTGGGGGAGTGGGGGGACGCGGTGGCGGCGGAGGAGGAGCAGGTCTTGGTGGAGTAGGAGGACAACGTGGTGGTAGGGGAGGCGCGGACGGACGGTTTAAGATTCTTGGGTCCATCACTGGTACGTTCATTTGTACCCATGCAGCCCACTTCTGGGTGGCGTTCCAATAAGCCGCAAATTCCAGGAAGTCCTGGCGCGGGGGTGGTCCAGCCTGACGGAATGGTGAGCCCGAGTCATGGCTCTTGCCCAATGGAGGGGTTTGAGGGGCGCATTGCGGTCAGTTGCAAGGTGAGCCAGGCGGGGTCCACTCATTGGTGGAGATCTTATCATTGCTAGAGACCACAAATGAGTCACGCCGGGTCCTCTTGTGCAGATGACCTTGTGGATGGTCGCGAGGCATTCCATTGAATAGGGAGCAGAGGCGGTGGCTGGCTCAGCACGGAACACAGGCGCGCAGGTCTGGAAGGATTCCGCAGGAGAGGCTGTTCCAGCTGCAGAATGTGCAGGACATTTTGGGTGAAGTAGGGTGGATGGGGTTTTCTTTTTCCTTGGTATGATGTAGGAGTGCAAAGGGGGAAGGTGGGGTAGCTATGGTATGGTGGGGGGTAGGTGAGATAGTGGTGGATCTCTGGCAACAGAACTCAAGTTGGGGGGGATGCGTTGGTCTTTTATAGACGCAAGTTGGAATTGGCTGCGCGCTGCGCGCTCAGCCATGAGTGCGGCTTTGCCGCAGTAAGCCGTGCTGCGGGCTCAGCATCTGGGGACATGGGGTGGATCAGATTGGATTGGACAGATTGCGCGGATTGTGCAGATGTATCTTGGATATCTAGAACAGTGCATTGGGCAGATGCGGAAATTCACGGGGGCTCCAAGTTGGGCACGGCGCAAGGGCCGCATCATGAGAAGGACAAACTGGGCAGACATAATTGCAGGTGGGAAATACAGATGGATATGGGGTATGGGAAGTGGATCATGGGATGGGGTTGGAAGGATAGAGTTGGGCTAGGGTTCTGTACTTAGGGGTTGTATTTCATTATTCTTGTTTGCTTGGGGTTGTACCTAGGTAAGGGTTGAGGGGAAGGTTACTTGAACCACACCCTCAACCCGGATGGAGGAGGGAGCATCACAGAAGATCACATTTGGGTTGCAAGGCTCTTTTAGACTCATGTCTCTTCCTCTCAGTCAAAGGTTGAACAGTTGCACTCAGGGTTTACAGACGCAAGGGATCAATAACTTCCAAACTTGGGAACCATTAAAGGAGAAGTCCTCTTCTGAATTCCACAACTTTCTTCTTTGGTTGGCCAAGAAAGGACTGAGCAACGGAAAGATAGGATAGCAATCATGACTCTTTTTGTTTATGAGTCAATGGTTCCATAAACAACTGAGAATAGATTTTCTAATTGATGAATTGCTGCTCCATTTCCATTTGATCCAAATCTACAAAGAGAAACAGTCAGTTGGATAGCTGGATTGCCTTGAGGATTCTAAGAATTGTTCTGGAAGATGTGGTGGTCTTCAATCATATCCAAAAGTTTCATGAATGAAGGCAATAGAGTTTGGAACAGTTGCTGGAAGCTTAAGTCAGGGAGGAGATGAAGCTTTTGCCTTTCATACATAGGGTTGTGGACATTTTGTCTTCTTGGAACCATGTATTGCTTTTTTAATAGAGAATTCAAAGCCAACCAAGTTGATTCCAAATCAGATTCTGAATCAGAGTCTGAATGGGAGTCAAATAGTAACAAAAGTTCAGTCAGCTTTTTTGCATTTTCAACTTGCTGCCGGGAAGTTTGATTGTTCATGTTGAGAAAGATGGCAATGTGATTTGGGGTGATGAGATGATGATGTGATTTGTGTGAAGATGGAGATGTGAAGCAAGAGATGTGAACCAATGGAGATGTGAATGGATGGAGATGTGCAGCAATGGAGATGAGATGTGTGTGATGTGATGGAGATGAGATTGGTATGGATTTGCTGAGGTTGAGGTGTGGATGGGTGTTTTGCATGCAATGGATGGTTGATGGATGAAAATGGCAGGGTTGATGTTTGAAACCCTCCACTTTGAAATACACCAGCTAGGGGGTATGTGTATTTCAGAAACCCGCCATGAAAATGGCAAGTTTTTTCAAAAAAATGGCTGGTTTCTAATGGCGGATTTGCTAACTCTGATATGCCCTGATAAGCAACAAATAAACAAAAAAAATCAAACAAAAATATAAAAACTACACAAGAAATTGGGAAAATCTAATGAGATGGATTCCTCACCTAAAAAGAAGTAGGTTCACCCACAGGAACAGCCCCCTAATTCCAACTCCTTGACCCTTTATTCAAATTGGCCAAAATTTCCACAAAAATGGGTTGGCCAGGTGTTGAAAATCACAGGAAATCTTGAGGAAAGGCACTTAGGAAAAGACTGAAGAGTCTGATGGGATATTTTGAATGAATTTGGTATTGGAGCAGAAGGACAAGTGGATGATAAAGATCTCAACAGGCATGAGACAAGTTGGGGTGTTGGGATGATTGAGAGAATCAAGGCAACAAGAAAGGAAAGGAGAATTGAGGAAGAAAGGAATATGAAATAAAAGAAAAGAAACTGAAGAGAAAAGGGAAATTAAATAAGATGAGAGACAGTGAGATGAGGGTGTTAATTTTTTGAGGTCTTTTTACTTGAGATTGAGATTTCATCTTGATTTGAGTTGAGATGGAGATGTCCCAACATCTGTTTCCTTGGGCACCATCCTTCCTCATTTGATGAGGATTCCTCTGGACAGTCAGATGAGTTAGGTTTTCAGTCAAATTTGAGCATCCTCACTGGGGAAACTTGAGTTGGGTTGCTTTGTTGTGACAGCTGTGATTTTAACACCCTTCCATGCCTGAGAGATCTTGATTTCTGATTAAGAGCTTGATGAGGAGATTGATGGAGGCTTCATTTGCTGGCTTAGTCAGACTGTCTGCAATAATTTGATCAGGAAGGATATGTTTGACATGGATTTCTGTGCTTTTGAAAATTTCCCACATACCTTTTGTCTTGAGGTCCAGGTACTGGATTTGAAGTTTGAGCCAAATTGGAGAAGCTTGTCTTTGAGGCCACTTTTATTCATGTGATTTATTATTTTGGGAATGTTGAGGTTGCAGAGATCCTCTATAAGAGAAGAAATCCAGATAGCTTCATGGTGGGAGTCCACAAGTGTATTTATTTCTGCTTTGGAGGATGACCACAAGATGTTCTTCTGCTTGCAACTATTCCAAGCTAAAAGACAGCCAAAAGCAATTTGGAGGTAACCAGTTTGTTATTTTCTAGTGGATGGATTGTCTTCCAAAGAAGAATTTCTAAAGATTGAGAGGATTGGAGCAGAGTAATTGATGCTTAGGGTGTATTTTGTGTCTCTTGTTGCCTTGAGACATTTACATACTTGTTTGAATTCCCTTGGTGGATCAGACCCAGTTTTACCATGAATATTTAAAGAGAAGAGACTGCAAAGCTCATATCTGGTTGATTCTTGCAAGGAATGAAGTTGAGGAAGCCTACAGTGCATAAAAATGTCACATTGAGCTGCAAGAACATTCTGTGGTCTTTGTTGGATGCCTCACTTGGTTGAAGTTTGGGGGTCAAAGGGGTTTGTTTCCCTTGCATTCTGTCAGGCCCAAGGATTCAAGCCTGTGGTCTATGTGGTTTGGTTTTCATAAGGTGATTTGGTCTTGAAGTATTTCAATTTTCATTCCAAGGATTGTGTCCAGGTATTTTGCAGTTGATCCTTTGAAGTGAGATATAAATTTTGGTTCAAAATTGTTTCCCTTTCCAACCAGGATGAGGCTGTCAACATAGAAGAAAATGATGGAGTTAGACTCCTTGGAGATATACAGGCAGGTGTTTCAGTCAAATTATTTGAACCCTACACTTTCAAACCACTTGATCAAGGTTTGTTACCAGTTCTTAAGCGCTTGTTTGAGGCTGTATAGCAACTTGTCA
This sequence comes from Puccinia polysora, assembly GCA_025617555.3. NCBI lineage: Eukaryota > Fungi > Basidiomycota > Pucciniomycetes > Pucciniales > Pucciniaceae > Puccinia > Puccinia polysora. Next base: position 47,655,696 of record CM062613.1, on the reverse strand, counting down.
TCTTGCTACTATGTCAGAGCTAGCTGACAAAGCACCAAAGACAAGAAAATTAATTAAAAGTAATAAAAAAAAATAAAGAGTATGAATATCCAAAATGTTATTGAGGATTTGGATTCCTCACCCAATTTTAGGTAGGGTCGCTCAGCAACCCTATCTTCCAATTTCTACTCCTTACCCATCTCAAATCACATAATAGTGAAATTGTAGCCCACAGAGCCACCAGTACACTTTTTGCCACTTTAATCATGTCACATGAAAACAAGGGTTAGGTTCCATAGCTAAAAATCAGTCAGAATTAGAGATTTCTGTATATTTTGGGAGTTATTGACAAAAAATCATTTTTTCAACACTCCCGTGCGCAGCTGCAAAAGCTGCACACTTGCGCAATAGATGCCAGAGCAAAAGCCTGCATGAGAGCATCTGCAATTGTTGGAGGGCTTGGTTTGTTAGGTAGCAACTTGCTAGTGAAAAAAAATTGCTAGCAAGAAAGTTACAGCGCGGGTTTCACAATTGCCCACTCCATAAGGCGGCGGCAGCTAGCTAGCAACCCAACCAGCCCAATTGTGAGCCACGTTCCAGTTTGCTAGCTAGGATTACCCCATATTCAAAACTCTTTCATCTCCAAAATCCATCATTGTCAAAATCAACCAACCATCAAAAATCATCAAAATATCAAACAAGAAACCTACCAACTCCAACCAAAAGTCAACAATAAAGAAGATATGGCTCCCTTCCTTATCCTCAAGAAATACTTCTGCTTCCCCTCCCATTTTGCATGTCAGCAAGTGTTCCTTGAAGTGGAAGACAAACTACATCAAATGGAAATTCACAAAAGGATTAAATCAAAACAAACAGTAATCAATCATAAACGCATTGAAGGTCACAAGAATATCATGGAATACTACTTTAATCAAGATGCTAGATACACAAATCAGATGTTTGAAAGGAGATTCGGAATGAGCAAGGTTCTCTTTCAAAAACTAGTAAATGCTTTAGGATCTCATGATCCATATTCAACCCAAAGAGTGGTAATTAAATCAATCTCAATGATATAAAGATCATTTACTTTGTCTCAAAAAGCAACCAATATGTTGACATCTTTATTTTTATATTTTTTATATATTTTTTTGGTATTTCTTTGGTATTTTTTTGGGACTGTTGTGGAAAAGTTGGACTTTCTCCTCATCAAAAAATTACTTCTGCAATGCGTCAGCTGGCATATGGATGCTCTTCTGATTCCACTGATGAATATGTTTGAATTGGAGAGACAACTGCAATAGAAACATTCAAAAGATTTGTTAATGAAATTGTTCTTTTATTTGAGGGGTAATACCTCAGAGGTCCAACAGATGAAGAGCTTGCAGTAATCATGAAAGAATATGAAGAAAGTGGTTTCCCCGGCTGTTGTAGAAGCATTGATGGAATGCATTGGGGTCGGGAGAATTGCCCTCAAGCTTGGGCTGGTCAGTTTCAAGGAAAGGAAGGAGCTCCAACCATGGTTTTAGAAGCATTAGCATCATTAAATTTAAGAATTGGGCACTGTTTTTTTGGCTCCCCTGGAACTCACCATGACATCAATGTAGTTAACAATAGCCATATGTTTGATGAATTTGTCACAGGTATGATTTTTCATAATTTTTTTCACTTTATTTCAGGTTTGTTTGACTGATTAAGGCATGATTTGTTTTTGGTAATATTTTTTAAGGCACTGCATCAAATGTTTCTTTTGAAATCAACAATCATAAATACACTTATGGATACTACTTGGCTGATGGAATATATCCTAACTGGCCTGTTTTTGTGAAGTCTTACAGAAGCCCTCAAGATTGTGCAAGAAAACATTTCAATAAGTTCCAACAAGCAGCCAGAAAGGACAGAGAAGAAGAATTTGGTGTTTTGCAAGGCAGATTTGGAATCATTTCTCAACCTAGTAGACTTTGGTTCAAGGAAGATAAAGTCAAGATTATGAAGTTCTGTATAATCCTTCACAATATGGTTGTTGAGGAAAGATCTCCCAGTGACCATTTTTTAATAATAATTTTCACAGTGATACAAAAACTACTATCTCCTCAAATGTTCATGATCCTGCATTATTTCATTCTTTCCAATCTCTCAGTCAAAATTCTGCCAGGCTTCACAATTCAAATCATCAATGATTTAACAATTTATAACTGGTTGAAAAGAGGTATCAATGGTTGATCATTTGGTTTTCATTTTGTATTCCAATCTGAGAATATGAATCAAACAACTTTATATTATTATTTTCAATCAAGCCAAATTAATTTTATTTTGTTCATAGATATATATCAATTCACATTCTTTTTTTTAAATAAATATAGAAGGAAAAAAAGAGGAGATGTCAAAGATATTGATCCTTCACACCTCAAGTTGATTTTGCACATTTTGTTTTAACATTCTCAGCATTTCCTTACTATCTTTGTCAGGGCAGCTTTCTTTGGATTGAAAAATAACAGTCAATTGACCCATGGCAACCTTCATATCTGTCTTCTTGCATTTGAGGTCATAAATCATCTTGACCAAATTGTTCTGTTGCTTGCCAATTTTGTTTGTTTTAGACAGGACCCCTAGTCAATGAGAAATCCCATCCTTGGCATACTTGGAGTTGGCTTCAGAGGCTAGACAACATTATTTGGCTGCTTTTACCCCCTCTGGACGGAAAATTGAGTTGGCAACCAAAGGCAATGAGGGGAATCCTCTGGTGGCTGGGGTATGTGACTCGCTGTGTGTTGGCATTTGGTTGCCCATCCATTTGGGATGATATCAAAGGATCTCCCAGGCCCCTTCAACTTTGAAAGCCTGGCCCTTGGTCTGTTTCTGGTACATTTCTTTGGCTTTTTGCATCCAGTCCATTGGACTTGATCCACTGGGAGGTGATCATTTGATGCCTCAATGGATGGCCAAGAACTTCAACATTGCAGTGTTCAGGTTGGCCCATCTGTAGGTAAGAAAAAAAAACAAAAAAACTTCAGTCACCGTGGAGCTAGGGAGAATTAGAAAGAGAAGAAAAAAGGGTCACCAAGTCCTGATTCATTCCCAATTACAATGGGTTCATTTGCTGTGGAGGTTGAAGTCCTCCTCAACATGTTTGAAGAAGTTGGTCCCAGATTGATTGGTGGAAAACTTGGTGTTTTTGCTGAAATGGATCCAGAAGCAAGCAAGCTGCTGTTCTTCTTGAGGGGTCCACTTTGGGGCACATTTCTTCTTGTTTTTGTTGGGGTTTGTTGCAGTTGAATTGTTTGCCATTGCCTCTTGGTTGTTTGTTGAGATGTGGCCTTCCATGGCCAATGAAGAGATAATGGATAGATGGAAGTGAAAAAGAAGGGGAGTTTTGGAGCAAGATGTTGGATAGAGGAGGGGGGGAGAGGTAGGTATGGTGGCTGGGAGTTGTATATCTGTAAAATCCTTGGTGGGAAATATGATGGTTGGATTGATTGGCAATATGAAGGTTGGAGGGCATGGGGCATATGAGATGATATGTGGGCAAGGGGTAGGGGGATGTAGAATGAGATATTGATTGTTGAGCTTAGAAAGCTTGCTAAATTCCCATAAATTGATGGAAAATTGAGCAGACTTATGGAGCTTGCTTGTTAGCAAGCCCCTATTTTTGCATAATTGTGAAAATTGCTTGGTAAACTTAGCTAACAAGCGGGTTTACCGAGATGATTGGAGATTCTCTGAGAAAAATTTCTGAAAAGCGGGAGCGCAGCCCCAGGAAGGTGACCAATGTGCAACCAAGGGAAGATGCAAAGCAACAGGCGCAACAGCCATCAACACATGATGAGGAACCACTTTCAAGGTACCAATTAGACAGGCTACTACCCATACTGATAGATCCAGATTATTTAATAAATATCTGCACGCGTAGAAAGTAAATAACTAGGTAGATAAATCAATTAAAAATACATAAAAAGATGAGCTTAAATATTTAACTAAATTATTTAAATAAATACATAAAATGTCAAAAAAGACTATTAACAACTTTGGAGGCCTGCGTACCTTTCTTATCTTGACATAAACAAGAACTTCAGGACACCAAATTGTCTGTGAAAGTCTCATGAACTCAGATATGTAAAAATATTACTAAATTTCCCAAAGGAACCATTTTTAATAAATTATTTCACTAAAAATCATTGAACTTCAAAAATAACCATCAAGAGATTGGAAGAGTCTAATAAACTACTTCCCATGACCTTTATGAAAGTTAAAAGAAATATTAATTTCCGTAAAGTTGCTTCCAATCTAAAAAACCAGATATATTACATATAAATTCCAAGTAATTATTTTTAGTAAGTTATCTAAATAAACCAACACCAATTTTGAAAATTGATGTTAAAAAATTCAAAGGACCATAACTTACACGTAGAGTGACATAACAAGGAACTATATGAGCTCAAACTGTTTGTAGAACATGTAAAAATTAGAATATTCAATCAAGTTCATTAAATTCTCATGAAATATATGACTAAAGGAAGATCATATGAACAACTAGGCGCTTTTTCTCAACAAATTATTAAATTAATATTGGAAATAGCTCCAGGTCCGGACTGATCCAGCTCCCAACCAAGCTACAGCACCTAGAGAACATGCAGGGCCAGCACCATTTTCCCTGCTAGCCTTAGAACCCGTCCCCTTGGGCCCCTATAGCCCTCATAGGGACAGAAATGGGACTCAAAAAGATATAAATAAAGGCCCCTTTTTGAGGTTGTTGATACCCAGAGACCAAGTTATATTTACATGCAGAAACTGTTCCAAGGTAATAAAATATTTATAAGAGATAAGTAAGTGATTTATAGCTTTATTCCGATTAATAATATTGGTCCATAAACCCTTTTTATCAATTTAAAATGCTGAACAACCTTTTAACCCTAGTAATAGGTTTAACCCATCAGTGCACGTCCCAAACAGGTAACTAAAGGATTCAATAATATACCAGTGAGTATTATTATCCTTTTTATTTTTTGGAAGCTTGGTTAAAAGGCCCTGCCACTCCACCATATATTTTATATATATATTATCTTTGGGCAATATCTCCTTTAAGAATATAAATTGAAGGTTCCAAAGTAACCAGGTATATGTGTTTTCAAAGTGAATTCCCTGAAGAGATGTGTTAAAGATCCCCAATAATTTTGTGGCCCTTCTATTTATCTATTTAATAGTCAATTTATTAATATTGATTAATAATATTAAACTGTAACCAAACCAATTAACCTTGAAAGAGCTTTATCCAAATATTTTACAGATTTTTGCTGCATTTATTGAATAATATATTTATTATTTATTCCATCACCTTTGGTAGCTAAAGGATAGAAAGGGTCTTGGCATCCAGGAGGCTGACACAACTTGTTTAGCTTGAGTATTAGTCCTTCAAATTGAGAGCCTTTGGGACCCTCTATGAAGACATTTTTGTCAATTTGAGAGCAAAGAAAATCTCCCTTTGAATCAAATTGCCTGATTTTTAGCTTTTTTTTGAGAGCATAGACCAGGGAAAGCTAGAGAGAGGAGTTTTTCCAAGTAGGAGCAAATTTTTCATTGTAACCCAGGCCATGAATCTGGTTGAAGCCTTGAACAAAAAGGTGTGCTTTAAACTTGAGTGGGTCTCGGTGGAAGTTCTTGTTGATTTTTAACACCCAAGTGGTTTTTAGTAGATTTTTGGGAGATTTTTCATTGTAGGTGCTCCAAAATCCAAGTTGATATATCAAATAAAGTTCAATTTTCATTGATTCTAGCCATTTTGAAACTTCAGGAGATCAAAGTGTCAGAGTTTGAGTTTTGATTTATGTGAATTTCACCGGATTTCAGAGTATCATTGATTGGATTGATTTTATCTTATTATTGTTAACCTTAAATTACTAAAACAACAGTTAAAATTTAACTTTTATGTGTTTTAGCATTGTGATTTCCAGGCTGTTTAGTCATATCTATCAGACTTTTTAGTCATAGCATTTCACTTGCCGTGTCACTTAAATTGCTTATGCTAATTTTAACTTATTCATTTTGTACTCAACCACTTGTCAGCCTGTTTTGTACTTAGTCTATATAAAAAGGGTGCTCTCAAGTGGAATTCATCATCTGTTCAGACAATCATATCAATTGGAGTTCCCTTTTCCTCCTCATCTCAGGTCCGTTACACTTGAAGTTACAAGCCCCTTTCACCCATTTTATTAATCCTTTTACCTGGTTTGAGCTTTAGCTCTTTTCATCCTTTATATAGTTAAAAGCCTTTGCTCAACCTGAGACAATGGACGGTCATTTAATTGGTTTGCCTTCAATAGTCTCATCCTGAAATCAATATTTGAGTATTTTGGCAAAGGGGTGAGATGGGCATGAGCCTTGTCATTGAAAATTATGCTCATCTTATCCATTCACTTTGACATTCTCAATCAGCGTCAATGTTGATCAATTGATTCAAGCCTAGAACAATCAAGCACTTGTATTGATGGCTTCTCAACTTTACAGGTGTATCTCATCAAGGCGGCTGCCTATTGGATCCAGGAGAGGAAGAGGACTCAAGGGAAAAATGCGGAGAATTAGCCAACAACAGAAGATAATCTTGATCAAGAATCTGACCTGGACGCTATCATGAGGAAGACACAAGCAGCTATTCTTTCAAGAAAAATTTTGATAAAGGACCATGCAACACAAATCAGCGCTGCGGGATTTGAAAAGAAACTGATTGGATTGGATACCAACTTCAAATTTCACAATTTAGCACCTGCCAAAGCAACAATGGATTCATGTGCTCTGAGGATCCTATCCAAAACCACTCTCAAGAAATCTGATTATTTTATTCTCTTGCTGGGCTCTCATGTATGGTCCTCTCAAAATTCAGCACAAGAAGCAAAAATTCTCACAATGTTTGAAACTCCAAAAACAAAAGGCTGATTGAAAAAAACCAGAGCTGATTGAAAAATCTAAGAAAAAACAATCACCAAGAAGCATCATTCAATAATCTACAACTCAATATGCCCCAAATTCTACTCTTGCTCAACAAGTGGACTGAGGATTGGTCCAATTTGAAATAAAAACAGTCATTGCACAAAGATAAAAAAAAGCTTGGGTCTTCAAACTAGTTGGTTCTCAATTGGCTTGTCAAGGTTCTGAAGAGAATTTTGATTCAAAGGTTTGTGAAGCTGGTCATTACCAAGCTACTGATAGATTGATTTGGACAAATAGAGTTATCAATGGTCAGGTTTTGAGATTGATTCTTTATTGAAGAGGGCTTGTATTGTTGAATCTGCTCAAGATTATCCAACCATCCGATCTCCAATCAGAATTCCAACAACCATGAGATCAAAGGATTGTCAAACACTTTGCTTGAGCTTGAGTGCTATGAGTTATTGATCCAATCCAAAAGTTTCTTGAATCAATTGATCAAATCAAACATTGGCTCCATATTCCTTGATTGAAACCAGCTAGCTTTATTTCAACATCTCAGCCCCAGCATAAACCATCAAAATGTCTGGTATTGATTTATAATCCACATCTCATCAAAAATCAAGAGAAAAGAAAATTTAGGTAGAAAAGCCAGCTCCAAGGAAACCATACTTTATTTCATCATCAATCATCCATCAATTTATTGCCATCACTACATTACTCAACTCCAAAATCAACCAACTCAATTCAAGGTTATTCTAAACAATCAAATCCAACCTTGAACAAATCCAACACATCTGAAAGGTCATTCACTTTTGAACTGAAGAATTTTCCAGAAAATAGTAGAAATTATACTTTGAAGATAGAAGTTGTATTCAAATATGACGCGGGAAGTTCAAAAGTCATTCAGCTCATCTTATTGATCAGTCACTAAGCTGTGTGTAGAATTATTCCAACAGTTAGTAGAACATTATTTTGATTGGAGAAAAAGAGTTAGATTCCTTCTTAGGACAGTAACTTCCTCCAGTGCAATTCAAGTAGGTGTGCTAGAGTTTGAGTTTTCATTTATGTGACTTTCACTGGAGTTCAGAGTATCACTGATTGGATTGATTTGATCTTATTATTTTTAACCTTCAAGTACTAAAACAACAGGTAAAATGTAACTGGGCTGGGTTGTAGTATTGTAATTATCAGACTGCTTAGTCATAGCTATCAGACTGTTTATTCATAGCATTTCACTTACCATGTCACTTAAATTGCTTATGCTAATTGTAACTCATTCATTTTGTACTCAACCACTTTTCAGCCTGTTTTGTACTTATTCTATTTAAACATGATTCTCTCAAGTGGAATTAATCATCTGTTCAGAAAAAAAATCCACTGGAGTTTCCTTTTCCTCCTGTCCTCAGGTCTGTTACGCTTGATGTCACAAGTCTCTTTCACTCATTCCTTATTACCATTTTATTCTTTTGAGATCAAGCTCTCTTTATTTTTACACAAAGTGCTTTGTCATAAGTCTTTGGCTTGTATTAATTTTGAAAAAAATAGTGTTGAGGGGGGGGAAGATGGGATTGGTTTCTGAGTTTCCAAGTTGATGGCTTAGGAGGATCAGGAGAAGATTGAAATGTTGAATTTTTGACAGTGGTTGGCTCTTGAGTGAGTTTTTCTTTGGTCCCTGATTGATCAGATGCACTTTTTGGTGAGTTTGCTGAGTTCTCAGAGTCAGAGTCAGAGTCTTTGGAATTGTTTCTCCCTTTAAATTCAGATAACAGAGCAACTCAATTTAGGAAGTCTGGTGAGCCTTGAGCTTCATCAGCTTTGCCATTGGTTTGGAAGTTGGTTGGGTAAAAGACTTGGGAAGGTTATTCTGAGGTTTTAGAGGGTTCCATTTTGAGGAATCTGACATGCTTTGTTTGGATAATTGAATGAGAGGGGGTAATTATTCTATATGACAGAAGAAGTGGGTTGAAGCCTACAAGCAGAACTGAGGATCCTATATTGCAGAAATTCAAGCCTTTCTTTCTGTTTTTGAGTAGTTATATGCGTGGACAACCAATTTTTTTGAGCTCTCATTCAGGGATTTTGTAGCCATGGATTTCCTTCCCAGGCAATTTAGAGACTCCTGTGGGATTGTATAAATAATTTAGCCAATAGATTTCTGGAAGTCCTTGAAGGGGAATTTAGTATTAATTTTACTCCTTTAGAGTATTAGTAAAACTAAGAGTGGTTTTTAATTGCCTGCCCTTCTAGTAATATAGTAAGTCTGCACAATAATTTATTTAAATTAATGGCTGGTTTCTTTGGGACTTAATATAGGTCTCAGATCAGACCTAGATTAATTATTTAACTATTATTGGTAGGGTTTGTTGAAGAATGGACCAGATGTATTGGGTTATTGGTCAGTGGTTGATCAGATATGTGTGATCTTAACCAATAACCTAATTTTTAAAGGGTTCAAGTGTTTTATCAAAGGGGTGGTTCAGGAGAGGACCCAAGGATGGGTTTACTCACAGGGAACTGGGTAGAGGAAAAAAGGTTGGTAGTCCCTTTTTGTTGTGCTCTCTTTCTTTGTAAGGGTTAATTATTGAGTGTTGGGTTATTTCCTTTAATTTGGTGCTGAATATTTCAGGTCACAGAGGAACCCTTATTTAAAGCACCTAATGGGGTGGTTTCAATGGTTGATGAGGTATAAAATTGGTTTTTGATTTCCCTTTTTTATTTATTGGTACACTGATAATCTCATTTTTTTTATATCTGGGCAGGAACACAGATGGTTGGGTGGTAATTGGATGATGAGCAGTTGATGAGTGGGATTTGGGTGGTGGGGGGATTATGATGATGAGATGATTATGGAGGATACAACTTGGATAGGGCAGAGAGGCCCTCCTTAAATATAAAAATCCTGCCAACAGGGGTGCTCAGGGCTGCCCCTGAGGTTCTTCCTGTACTGGTGGGGAACAGTGGGATACAGGTACATGAGGCATTTCTGCTGGTTGGAAAAATCTGATACAGTTACATGAGGCATATCTGCCGGTGGGAAAAAAAATTGTACAGGGTTTTTATGCATGCACAGTCCTGCATAGATTGCTGTGTAGTTCAGATACAATATATTCCTGTGCAGCACTGGTGATTGGTTTGCTACTAAATGGTCTTGACTGCATGCATATATTGCTGGGTAGTCTGTAGTGGGTTTGTAATGTTGGGCTGTTTGGTGTCATGTGCTTCTGACTGCATAAATTGCTGTGTGTTGCTGGGGTTGTTTGTGTACTGCTGTCTGCATAGATTGCTGGGTAGCTGATCTTGGCTGCCTGCATAAAATGCTGTGCAGCTGGGTTTGTTTGGTGTCATATGCTTCTGACTGAATAAATTGCTGTGTGGTGCTGGGGTTTTTTGGTGTCACATGCTTCTGACTGAATAAATTGCTGTGTGGTGCTGGGATTGTTTTGTGTACTGCTGCCTGCATAGATTGCTGGGTTGCTGATCTTGGCTGCCTGCATAAATTGCTGTGTGGTAGCTGGGGTTGTTTGGTTTCACATGCTCCTGACTGCATAAATTGCTGTCTATATTGGGGTGCCTTTGGCTGCCACGTGTAACTGTAGCTGTAGGTTACAAGTTACAGTTTGGGTCCTGGCCGCCAAACTGTCCTTGCTTTTGTAACTGTAACCAGGGGGACACCAAGGAAAGTTACAAAAATCATGTTTGGAAACCGCTGCGGCCAGGATTTAACTTTGCAGTGGTTGCCAATGCTGGAGCCATTGCCAACGCTCATTGTCCACAAGCCCTGGGAAATGGCCAGACCCACCCTTCCTGAAGGCATAAAACGGTGGGGGCTCCCCCTCAATTTACTTCCCCCTTCCCCACCATCTCCAATCTTCTTGGCCACTTCCATTTTTTTAAAACAAATTCAAAATTTATTTGACTTATTTAAAAAAATTTAAATTAACAATCCATTTTATATTGGATTAAAAATGTTTTGATTACTACAAATTCCATATTGGATTAAAAAGATTTTTATTACAACAACCAAATCCTTTATTGGTAAGTTTGTGGTTGAATCTCAAACGTTTTTTGGGAGACTTTGGTCATTGATTTTAATTATTATTTTTTAAATTTGGTTGAAATAAATTATTATTTTTTCCCTTTGGGAAAATTTAAAAACAATTTTATTGATAAATAAAAATTCTTCCTTTAATGGTAAGTTTATGATTGAATCTTTATTTTTTTTGACACTGTCATAAATTTACGGATTCTTTTTTTCCTTTGGGACCATAAAGGGTTATCACCAAATCATCCTCAGATTTATTGAAAGGATAAAAGCATCTGCTGCTACACTGTATATTCAAGTAAGTTTCTGATTAATTGATTTATTTATTTTTTCATTCTTTTTTGGGTAATTGATTTAAATTGATTAAATATTTCTCATTATTTGTTTATCAGGAATTAGTTAGCTCTCAAATCTTTCCCCTTAGCAAAACCTTACCTTATTTAAACAATGTCTAACCAACAATCAAACATCCCAAACAATGAATCTGCCTATCACTACCCTGAAGATAGTGATGCACAAGGTTCCAATCAAGATAGTTCAAGAACGGCTTTAATTGCTATTCAAGGCTTGCGAACAATTGATACGGCCTATGAATACTACTCCGGCCATGTCAGAAGTGCACCAATTCCTAAGCACACATCAATAATCTCTGGTTAATAATGGATGGAAGAAATGATTGGCAATAGGAATCCCACACCTTTTTATGAAAATATTGGGATAAATGTTTCCACATTCTTCAAGCTCAAAGAAGTTTTGGAACTTCATGGTTGCCTCTATCCTGGAAGATGGATCACCTCCAATGAAAAACTGGGGATTTTGCTATACTACTTGGTTACTGGTAACTTCAATAGGATCATTCAAAAAAGGTTTCAAAGGTCTGCTGATACTATATCAAGGGAAGATTTCCATTAATTTGGTTTTTTTTGGTTTCAAACTTTATCATTGAATTTTTTATTTTTTTTATATGGTGACCAAAAGGGTGGTCACATATTTGATCAATAAAATTTCATCCAACATGGAATTAATCAATAAATTTATTTCATTTCCCACTGGAAATCCTCCAAATCCTCAAGAGATCTCCTCAAATTCAAAGTTGCTCCCATATTTCAAGGACTGCATTGGCGCTGTTGATGGCACTCATTTAATTTTACATGTCAATGATCAGGATAAAGCCAGATACATTAATAGGAAGGGTCAAAATTCTCAAAATATTTTGGCTATATGTGATTTGAATTTGAAATTTACATTTATTATGCCTGGCTGGGAAGGAAGCTCTGCTGATGCTAGACTATGCAATCAAGCTAGGCAGAGGTTTCTCAGGATTCCACAGGGTAAATTCTTGTTAGGGGGTGCAGGATTTGAATTGAATGATTCCTGCTTGGTACCATATAGGAATACAATTATCAACTGAGGGATTGGTAAACTCATGATGATTTGAGGTATTCATTTAAATTCAATTTTACAACATCAAAAATGATACTAATTTTGATTTTATTTATTATGTGATATTGGTTCCCAGGCCAAAGAATTACCAAGAAATATTGAATATGAGGCATTCAAGTTCCAGGAATGTTATAGAGAGAATATTTGGAGTAGTTCAAAGAAGGTTTACAGTGTTTTCCAGGGGATGTATGTATCCTATCCAGACTCAGGTCAAGGTTGTTGTGGTGATGGCCCTCATCCACAACTTAATCAGAAAGGAAGACCCCAACAAAACTGGATGGTAAAAATGATCCAAATGATCCAAATGATGATGATTTTTAAAACAACTTATACACACAATCCCAATTCTCATTGCATGCCACAGGCATAAGTCAACAAGAATCATCAAGAGCTTCCCAATTCAGGGATGAAATTTCCCAAAAAATGTGGTCTGACTATGTGAAGCTGATGAGGCATAGACAAGGGTATAGTTATTCATTGAATGAAGCAGATTAAATTAAATATATTAAGTTCACATTTTATATTTTACTAGAAGGTTCAATAATTTATTAAAAGAGTGTTCAAGTAAACAAAAATTTAGATATTAATCTTAATCAAGTGAATATTTTGGGAAACAGATTAAAGAAAATAGGGTGATGTTAAATTCACAGCTCCAGTTATGTGGGAGTCTTGTAGGGTCCCTCATTGCTATCCTTTAGCTACCAAAGGTGATAGAATAAATAATAAATATATTATTCAATAAATGCAGCAAAAATACGTAAAATATTTGGACAAAGCTTATTGCAAGGTTTATTGTTATAAATCAATATAGATAAATTGATTGTTAAATATTTTTATAGAGGGTGCACAATTATATTGGGGATCTTTAACACCTCTTGTCAGGGAATTCATTATGAAAACACGTAGGCCTGGTTACTTTGGGCCCTTTAGTTTAAAGGATATTTGCCCAAAGATAATATGTATATAAAATACACAGTGGAGTGGCAGGGCTTTTTAACCAAGCTGCAACAACAGAGAAAGGATAATAAGACTAACTGGTATATTATTAAATCCTTTGGGTGCCTGTTTGGGATGTGCACTGATGGGTTAAACCTGTATACTGGGGTTATAAGGTTGTTCAGCAGTTTAAATTGATAAAAAGGGTTGGGGACGGATATTGTTTATCAGACTAAAGCCATAAATCACTTAATTATCTCTTATAAGTATTTGATTACCTTGGCAAAGTGTCTGGATGTAAATATAACTGGGTCTCTTGGTATCAATATCCTCAAAAGAGCTCTTTATTTATAGCTTTTTGAGTCCCAGTATTGCCCTTCTGAGGGGTACAGGGGCTCAAAGGGACGGACACTGAGGCTAGCAGGGTAACCAGTGGTAGCCTGTCACGTTTTCTTGGTGCTTCAACACGGGTAGCATCCAATTCCACAGGTTATGGGAATTATTCTACTTTATAATTGATGTTTGGACGTGTGAATAACACTAATCTGTCCTTTTTATTTATTATTTAATTGATTATCTTTAGTAAATTTTACCAGTAAGTTAATAATTATTTTAATAGAAATCTTTACGGATATTCTGATGTCAGTTTAGTTCTCATTATGTATTAAATAATTGGAGTAAAGTCATGATATTGATTTTACTCCTTATTTTGAAAATTCAGAGTATTTACTAAAATAATTAATTAAAAATATAAGCCATGGGTATTCATGTAATATTTTTACATCATCAGTTTTCTTAGTATGTCACAAAAGTATTGACGCCTAGAAATTTCCATAATAGTATATTAAAGTATTTTAATATATTTTTAGAAGTAGTCATTATCTTATTTTCGACATTTTTGGTACTTTGAATTATATTTAATAAAAAATAAGTATAAATGTTATTTAAGTATTTTTATATAATTATATGTATTTTTAGACTATCTACTATCCACAGGAACATTTATTACATATGTAGAATGTTCCCGTGTAGGTTGTAGCATGTTTACGCGGTACCTAGGTTTCTCAGGCCGCCTGTCACATTTTCAACCCGTAGTCCCACGGCTGTGTACTTGTCAGAGGCCCAGGGCTGCGTACACGGCTTTGACAGAGTGACAGAGCTGTAGCTCAGCCGCATGCGGATGCATTGGCTGCCGCGGCTGCATGCGGCAATTGTGACAGAACACATTTCTGTCTGTAACTCCTAAAATATAAACAAAACCTCAATTCTGACTGAATTTTAGGTGTGAAACCTATACGTGACAATAAATGAGAAATATGTAACTGGACAAAAAGTTCAATAGTGGTGTGGTGGTATTTTGGTCTTTTCTTTCCTCAATTATTTAAAAATATAAGGAGTTGGATTTCAAGGGTGGGGTTAGTGAGTGACCCTACCTAATTTTGGGTGGAGAATCCATTTTTGAAATAATACTCATGGGTTTCCTACCCATCCTTAGGTTAAATGTATTATTGTTATTTTTATGTTATTTCTGTTACTTTTGCAGCTTTCTCTGCAATAGTAGCAAGCTGACATTCCCCCACTCCAAGATATGGCCATATCTGAAAAAAAATCTGGAGCATGATGGGAAAAAAATTAATTCCATGTGTGTTTCAATTCCTTTTGCTGGATCTTTAGTTTCTAAGATGTATTTCTCCATCAGGTATATTATTCTCTGGTAACCATTCATCTTTGTCTGAAGATTCTCCTTTGTATCTTACTAAGTATAGTCTAACATCTTTTCCTTGCACTCTCTCTTTCTTGTCTCTCAATATCCTGCTGAGTTTCCTTTTTTATTTCACAGGGTTGGGTTCTATTGGGATTATTGCTGGAGGGAGGTTGCTACCTTCTCTTGGTTGAAAGTGTTTTACTAGGCTAACAGGAAATACTGGGTGTTTTATTGATAATTCTTCACTCAAGATTACTTCTACAGCATTTTTGCCATGCATCTTTTTGATAAAAAATGGTCCAACAAAGGCTGGTTTCAGCTTTCTGTTACCTGCTAGATTGTTGAAGTTGGTAGTGGATATCAAGATCTGATCTCCTATTTTAAAGTCAGGTTCCCTATGTGATTTGTCCCATCTTTTTTTTTTTGTGTTCTACTGCTTCTTCTACACATTTTTTAGCATGATTATTTGCCAGATCTATCATTTTCTTAAATTAAAGAGGTGTTGGATGAATGGTGGCTAAGTTATAGTTTAAGTTATTCCTAGGGAGTTTTGGAATCCATCCTCTTTCAAGTATGTAAGGGGCTTCTTCAGTAGTAGAATGTTTACTGCTGTTATAAGCCATCTCTAGAGCTGGAAGTAGGCTTACCCAATCATGGAGATAAACATCTGAGTTTTTGTATTCTAGACCAAAGCTACAGAACCTTCTTAAAATATCTTCTAGGTTATGCATCATTCTTTTGGCTAATCCATCAGTTTGGGGATGGTATGCTGTAGAAAATGCTAGAGTAGTACCCAGTATATCATGTAGATTCCTCCAAAATTCAGAGGTGAATTTGGGGTCTCTGTCACTGATTATAATCTTGGGTATACCAACATCAGCTATGATCCTATTCCAAAATACTAGAGCTACATCCATAGCACTATCTTCTTTGTGGTTAGGTAAGAATTTTTCCTTCTTAGAGTATCTTTCAACTATAACCAGGACAGAGTTATATGAATGAGTACCTCCAGGGGGGAGGCCAGTGACAAAATCCATATTGATGATTTCCCATCTGGTTTTAGGTTCAGAGATCTTCTGTAGGAGTCCAAACCTCTTTCCAGTAGTTTTATTAGATCTTTGGCAAGTCTAACAGCTAGTAACATACTTAATGGTGATTTCTTTCCAGTCTATCCACCAAGAAGTTTGTTTTACTTTCTCCAAGGTTCTTTCAGTGGATAGATGCCCTGATGAACAGTTTTCATGACATTCCTGGAGTATGTGTTGTATATGTTCTTTGTTGCTTAGTACTAATACACTGGAATGTTGGTGTCTATAGTAAAGGAGAACATCCCAAAAGGTAAACCTTCCTTCTTTATAGGGTTTAAGTAATGAAGCAGGTAAACTATTTATAAGAGCTGCTTCTGGGGATTCACATTCCATAATGGTAATCAGCAGGTTGATTTCAGGGGAGGATTTGTCCCTGACTATATTGAAGAAAGCAGTATCTAATTCACATAAGTGGATCCCCATGATCAGAGCATTTAATGCAAAAAGATTGATGTTCAAGATAGGAAAGATATCTTGATCCTCAGGGTCATATTCTGGATTGCTAGAGTCATTAGGCAAAGCATCCCTGCTTAGACTATCAGCATTCTGATGTTTAGCTCCAGCTTTATGCACTATAGTCATTTGACCTCTATACTGTTGTATAGCAATTTGCCACCTGAGCATATGTCTGCTAGGGGTTTTCATTTTCATGAGAGTTCTTACAGCATTACAGTCTGTAATCACTTGGAAAGTGGTGCCTTCTAAGTAATAGTGTAGCTTTTCTAAAGCCCATACTAGTGCCAAACATTCCAACTGACTGGCCCCATATCTCTTCTCTGTATCTTTGATCTGTCTAGATATGAAGATTAATGGTTTCTCTACTGGTATGTCTTCTTCTATCCTTTCCTGATGTAGAGCAGCTCCTAGCCCTTCCATGCAGGCGTCAATGTACAGTTTGAAGGGCTTGGAGTAATCTGGTTGGATAAGTAGAGGAGTAGAGGTCATAGCTATTTTTAATTCCTCATAGTTTTTTAGTCTCTCATGAGTCATTTCAAATAGGGTGTTGTTGTTGCATACTTCATACAGACTTTTCGTTAGCATAGCAAACTTTGGTATGTATTGTCTGTAATAACTGAAAAAACTAATGAAATATAGTAATTCTGTTTGTTTTGAGGCATACATCTATTCATGACAGCAGCTATCTTATTTTGATCAGCAGCTAGAGTTGGACCAGAGACTATATGCCCTAGGGCTTTCAATTCTCCATATCCAAAGTTGCATTTCTTCATGGATACTTTTAATCCTGCTTTGGAGATAGTTTGGAGTACTAATCTTATTTGGTTGTTATGAGTATCCCAATCATCAGAATATATGATAACATCATCTATATATACCATCATCCATCCTTGTCTGATGTATGTACCTAGAACTGTACCCATTGTTCTCTGGAAGTGTGATGGGGAATTCTTTATACCAAAGGGCATCCTAAGATATTCATATATTCCAAAATGATAGATTATTCTCATAAACTATCTGCTTTCAGGGCTTATAGGTATCTGGTGGACACATTTAAGCATATCCATAGTAGTGATATATTTGGCCTTGGACAAGTTATGTAGAGCATGATCAATATGGGGTATAGGATAATAATCTGCCTGAGTATAATTATTGAGCATTCTGAAGTCTCCTACCATTCTTGACTTGTCATTATGCCAAGCTATGATTACAGGTGTGGTCACATCTACCTGCTCATTGTGCCCTACTTTCCTTAATACTTGTAAGTCTATCAGTTCTTGGATATGTTCCTCAAGAGCTATTCTAGACTTAGGACTAGAGGAATAAGCTGGTCTTCTTAAGTTTGGAGGATAAGGAGGCTTAATAGTCAATGTCAATACCATGTCATGTCCTTTGATATCACCAATGGGGTGATCTTTAGTACAAAAAGAATTTTAGTTCTCAAAGCAGACTGTCAATATATCTTTCTTCTGTTCCTCAGAAAGTCTCATATTTAGAGCTGCTTGAGAGAAGTATTCTTGATTAAAGTCTTCTAAATGCTTTTGATAAGTGGAAGAGGGGAAGTTAGATTGGATGGTGCATATCTTAAACCTCTTGTCCCAATTTCCACCCACTGTAAAGTATCTCCCTTTACTCTGGAACACATCTATACCATATAGACATAAAGCATCATTACCTATTATCAGGTAGTCACATAATTGGTTGAGAAATACCACAAATTCCACTAGTATTCTCAAAGATCCTTTAGTATTGGGTAATATTATAGGAGCAGTCCATACTCCAATAGCATTCATGGCAGAGTTGCAAGAGCTAAACTTGGCTTTTGGGATGGGCAGAAGGTGTTTTTTCCAATTGGGATCCCATTTGTTTAAGAATTCAGTACAGACACATGAGCAGAAAGCTCCACTATCCAGTAAGAACCTTATAGGTCTGTCTTTATACAATCCTGTTGCATAGTAAGTTTGACCAGTAGGATAACTCTTACCACTCATAGGTTTGAATGTTAATGGTTTAACATCTGTGATATGTCTAGGAATTATGGTAGGATCCTATTTTTGGGGAAAACTAGATTCCTCATGGATGTTATTTATTTCTATAGAAGTGCCTATATCTCCTTCTATAACATTAACAGGGTTGGTCAGGATCAAATCACATTCACAAAGGGATCCTTCAGTATCAGCTATATCTTCATAGTTCTGATTCCCTTCAATCTCTTTCTCTCCTTCAAAGACTGCTATCTTTCTTTTTGGTAATGGGCAGTCTTGTCTCATATGCCCTGTCTTGTTACAATTCCAACAAGTTCCAGGCATTCTCTCTTTGTCCCTGTTCTCATTAGGTTTCTTATTATCAGAGGTATTTATCAGAGGGGTTTGTTCTCTGGTTTTGTTAATGTTGAAGTTCTCTTTAGGTCTAGAAGGAACCTTCTTGTCTAATCAATTCATGTCTATGACTTCTTCTAACACATTGATTAGAGTTGGTAAGTCAGCATCCATACTAATCCTGCATCTTACACTATGGTTAAGATTTCCAGGACACAAGTTGAGGAGTCTTTCATTTACTTCCTCTTTATCAGCATCTGGATAGAAGAAATTTAGTCTTCTCTTCTGTTCCAAGCACCATTTCTGAGGCTTATCCTTAGAGGGATCAAATGAGGAATTTTCAAAATTTTTCATCATTTTTCTTTTCCACATCCTAGAACCAAATTGTTCTTTAATTAGAAGTTTCCAAGAATTCCATGGTAAGGATCCCACTTAATCTCTTTTACTGATGAATGAGTCTAAAGCTACTCCTTCAAATAGTCTGGGCAGCCTTAATACAGCTATAGCTTCTGGTAAGTAATAAGAGTTAATAGTATAGTCAATAAATTTAATGAAATTTATATGATTGTATTCCCCTTCACCGGAGAACTTAGGCCATTCAGAAATTGGGGGTAAAAGTTTGAGGGCTTGTTCCATTTCAGGAGTAGGACTAGGAATCAAGGTGTCACCCCTATGCATTCCTAGTAAGGGTGGTGCATAAGGTGTAGTTGTTTGTCTGGGAGGTTTTGTTTCCTCTGTGGTACTCCCCAAGGGGTTGGTCAGAGGGACTTTTAAGTCTCTAAGATCATTCTTGATCAGATTAAGTTGCAGGTCCACTTTATTATTAAGCAGATCTAATTTCTCACTAAGGGACAGAATGGAGCTGTTAGTGGTAGTTACCAATTCTTCTTTTAAAGGTTGAAAAGAAATAATAAAATCTTCTTGGATACCTGATAACATATTCTCAATTGCTTGAGTCTGTCTGATTTTACCTTGATTAATTGTCTCCAATAATTTTTCTGTATGTTCTTTAATATATTCCATTCCTACAGTTTTTGTTTGGTTATTAATTAATTTGGCTACTACTGAGGTTAACTTATCCATCTGGGTATAAAAACCCTCCAAATTTCCACAAAAAATCTTGAAATTATGGCGCATATCATTAGAGAAGGAAGTAATTACATCAGAGGTTGGTTGAGAAAATTTACTAGGTTCAGAATTAGAGGCTAATTGTTGTACACCTTTTTCCACTTTTGAGCTACCAATATTATCTGATCCCAATCCTTCTTTCCCTTTGGCTTTGGATGGGAAGAAGATCTCTTCTTTCCTGATCCTTTGCCTTTCAGTTGGGCTAATTGATCCCAAGGATTCCACTTTTCTACGTAGTATTCTACCTCTTTCCTTGGAATCATTTTCTGAAGAGCTATCTGAGTAGCTTTTGACTGGGAGATTATCTTTTTCATAAATACCATGTCCTCTTTGGCTTGGGCTTCTTTGAACTCTTTCCAATATTTCACGTGCTCTCTGAATAAGTCTTTGATCCTGGCTTCCTTGGCCAGATTCTGCTGGGGTGGCTGCAGGGAATCTTCTTGTAATGGAGGGGGGCTTAATTCTACTACCTTCTCCAGTTCTAGGTTGGGGGAGGGCAGAAGTATTTGAGGCTGTTCCTTTTCCATCAACATTTGATTCATGGGTTCCAGTCCCCTCATGGTTGTCATTATTGGTGGTCTCACGGTTACTGGGGGCTCCTGGCAAAGATCCATAGGTGGGAATTCTCCCTGAGGCTCTTGTGTTACGTCTATTCATATTGAATAAAATGTTTATAAGTATTTTTCTACAGAAAAATATCCGTAAAAATCAGTTTTATTCAAAACTCACTTAAGTTGATATTCAAAGGTACCAGGACTTTATTGGGATTAAATTGGTCCTTAATAGGTAGTCCTACGGGGTCTTGGTGTGTCCCAATGAGGTCTTCACCCGTCCAATCAATATTTTCAGGGCGTCCAGAGATATGTGGGACTTCTTGATCTAATAAATCAGTTTCAGTGGTGGTAGTTTCTGGTATAGGAGGGTTAACTGATGGTAAAAGTTTATTTTATTGGTCAATAAAATATATTAATATTATTTTAATAAAAATAATATGGTAATACAAGTTTTATACTTAATTTTATATTTTAAAAATTCATTTACATGGTATTTCTTCCAAGCTTTATGTTTTCTTAATTGGGCCTGGAAGTTGATACGCCTCTCAAGATCTTCTTGTTCAAGGAGTTTATCTAAGTGTTTACGTGCAGAAGAGATATTAAGTTGCTCAGCTTGAGTTAACGCTTCCCAACCAGTAGGTTTATAATTTTTAATATATTCTTCTTTTCTTATCTTTAAAAGATTTAAATAATAGATTATTAATTCTGCATTGGTTTTTAAATCCACTGCAAAAGAATTTAATGATGAATCACGGTTAAAAAGTCAGATAAATTTATATTTGATTTAATTTTACGTGAAATTTCTGGTCCAAGGTATTAAATATAATAAAATGGAATATTTCCTGGCCAGACCCCCAATTGTCAGCCTCCTGGATGCCAAGACACTTGCTATACTTTAGCTACCAGAGGTGATAGAATAAATAATAAATATATTATTCAATGAATGCAGCAAAAATCCGTAAAATATTTGGACAAAGCTTATTGCAAGGTTAATTGGTTTGGATATGGATTATTGTTATAAATCTATATAGATAAATTGATTATTAAATATTGTTATAGAGAGGCCACAATTATATTGGGGATCTTTAACACCTCTCTTCAGGGAATTCAGTATGAAAAAACGTAGGCCTGGTTACTCTGGGCCCTTTAGTTTAAATGATATTTTGCCCAAATATAATATGTATATAAAATACACGGTGGAGTGGCAGAGCTTTGTAACCAAGCTGCCACAACAGAGAAAGGATAATAAGACTCACTGTTATATTATTAAATCCTTTGGGTACCTGTTTGGGACGCGCACTGATGGGCTAAACCTGTATACTGGGGTTATAAGGTTGTTCAGCAGTTTAAATTGATCAAAAGGGTTGGGGACGGATATTATTAACAAGACTAAAGCCATAAATCACTTACTTATCTCTTATAAGTATTTGATTACCTTGGCACAGTGTCTGGATGTAAATATAACTGGGGCTCTTATTATCCTTTCTCTGTTGTGGCAGCTTGGTTACAAAGCCCTGCCACTCCACCGTGTATTTTATATACATATTATCTTTGGGCAAAATATTCTTTAAACTAAAGGGCCCAAAGTAACCAGGCCTACTTGTTTTCATACTTAATTCCCTGAAGAGAGGTTTTAAAGATCCCCAATATAATTGTGGCCCCTCTATAAAAATATTTAATAATCAATTTATCTGTATTGATTTATAACAATGAACCATATCCAAACCAATTAACCTTGCAATAAACTTTGTCCAAATATTTTACAGATTTTTGCTGCATTTATTGAATAATATATTTATTATTTATTCTATCACCTCTGGTAGCTAAAGGATAGCAAGGGTCTTGGCATCCAGGAGGCTGATAGAACCCTTACACTTTATTCCTGCCTACCCATCTGGATTGGCATCAGGTAAATAGCTACAAGCATACCCCAATGAATTGGAGGGATTGCCACAAAAGCTGTATATATGTCCACAGGTCAATCCCTTTGGAAGCTATTGTCCAGCTACCTGGAGGCTCCAAAAACCTAACCAGTATCCTTCTCCAAAGTGCAGATGGGAATTCCATAACATTAGTAAATGTATATAATCCTCCTGCCACCAATGCGGGTCTGAAGGACCTTGCCACGTGGCTGCCCATATATCATCAGTGGGTTCAACCCATGTGTATCTTCATGGATTCCAACCTACACCACCAGATGTGGAACCCGGTAGTTTATTGCTTGATTCACAAGGAGGCAGCAACTTTAGTCAAGCTGTATGGTAAGAACAGCTTCCATTCAATTACACCGCGTCACATCCCTACCTTTTACATCACCAAGGGAAAAGGAACTACAATAGACTTAGTGTGGGCTAATTATAAAGCAACGGGCAAGGTAGCAAATATCCAAGTATCAGAAGAGAATTCAGGCTCCGATCATCAGGCCCTGAAGGGGTTCCTGGTTATGCAAGGGTACAAGCAACCCAAGCGCTGGGCGCAGCCGGCCTGGAATATGTTAGATCCAAATACAGTCAATAGGGGGTATCAAAGTTAACCAAACCTGCCATTTTTTAATGGCGGGTTTCAACCCAAATCCGCCATTTCAAACCCGCCATTAAAAATCAAAAAACCCACTTATTTCAGATCAGACGTGTCAAAGTTAACCTGAAATAAGTGGGTTTTTTCAAATAAAGTATTTAAATGCTTCCACCACCTGTCCGCGTCATAAACCCCTGTCTTCCCACCTCCTTCTACCTCCTACCTCATCGGAAAGTTTTTTACCCCCACCCTCATCATAAAATTGATTGACCACTCTCATCACTTTATTGCTCTCATCACTTGATCACTCTCATCCACTTCATTGCTCTCAAAACTTTATCACTCTCATCACTTAACCGCTCTGATCACTTGATCACTCTCATCCACTTTATTGCTCTCAAAACTTCACCACTCTCATCACTTGCGTAGCCCTTACTCTTTCAAATGGCCCCTCAGCAAACCTCCCCCCACAAGTCCAACACACCCAAGAGAAAATCGCCAAGGAACTCCACAACAAACAATCCTCCACCATCAGCTTCCAAGGGCTCAAGTCAGCTCAAGAGAGCTGATCACATCATCCTGGTAAACTGGCTGAAAATTCCCTCAAACTATGATGCCTGCTTTGGATCCTACAACAAAACACGTGTTGGCCAACCTCAATCCTCTAAGGTCAATGGTTATCTCCTGATGGCCAATGAACTCAAGAAAAAAACAAAAGGTAGGCTGGATCTGTCATCCAAACAGATGAGGGAGCGGTTCAAAAACTATTGAGCCAAGTACAAAAAGGCCCACTCCATGTCTATCTCCACTGGCTTTGGTATCACCAACTTGGACAAAGCCAAAGGAATCAACTTGGTGGTTGATAAGTTGGACTCCATTTGTCCTTTTTATATTCAAATGGATGAAATCTTTGGAAAGAAGGCCAACATCACCCCCCTAGCTGCTTTCAATGCCCAACAATCTGATTCCGTTGATGCTGAGGACTTGGCTGGGGATGCTCAGCCTACCAATGGGGACCTTGATGAAACCTTGGCCTTGGAGTGGCCCTCATCTGATGACGAGGAGGATATTCAAACACAATCGGCTCCAATCACTTCTACTTTGGTATTGATTGATCAGTAAATCCCAACCTTGGACCCCTCACTTCCTTCTTTTGATTGCTCTCTTCCTGGGGCAGAACAACTGGAGAACTTTCCCAATGAGGAGGATGTTATTCCTGGATCACTGTTGCCATCAACATCTGCTCAAGTAAGGAACTAAATTTTTTTTGATTCTGTCTGGTTGCTCCTGACTGATTTACATTGTAAAAAAACAGGCTCATCCATTTTTGATTGGCCAAAAACTCAAGCCAATGGGGCCTCCCACATTGCCTTCAAATACTAGTGAGGACTTTCAGACTCAAACCTCCTCTGCCAAGGGTAAGCAAAAGGCCTCCAATTCCATCAATGTCAACCCCAAAAGTCATCAAAAGAGGAGAAACACTTCCAGTTTTTTGGGCTTTGAAGAAATCATGGAGAAGCAAGATTCATGTAAGTTGATTGATTCAATATCCTTGCTTTCAAAATCATGCTCATTGCCATTCCCCTCCAAAAAACAGTGAAATCACAAATTGAATCAGATAAACTTCAGTTTGAAAAGCAAAAGTGGGATCGTCAACTGGCCATGGATGGTCAAAAGCAGCAAGCCGAGACTTTGGCTAATCAACAAAAATTGGATGCTGAGTGGAGGTTGAAACAGGCTGAGCTAGAGTTTCAAAAAGAGGAAAAGGAGAAGGATTGGCAGCAAGTGCAACTGGAAAAGGAGAGGGAACAACGGGAAAACAAAAAAAAGGATAAGGTATCAGTAGCTTTGGCTTGCATTGGCAGTGGTAGATTGGTAGAAGAAATACAGCAGATTACTCAAATGCTGGGCTTGTAAATATATTTGCATGGATGAAAGAAAAACAAATTATTTTTTACTACAACAACATTTGAGAGCATTCTTAACCCCACCAATATACAGATCTTTTTTGTTTTTATTGATATTTTTTTCTCTAGAGTAAATTTGGCCGTTTTTCATGTCCCTACAAGTGCTCTGAGTTTTTTTATTAATTTGGAGTGACATGGCCATTCTGGTATGGGTTGCTGTGTCCACAGCTGGAAAGGTACAGTGCTTGTACTTGTTAGCCGCCCAAACCATTTTGACTATACCTTTGCTTTTGTCTAGACCAGGCAAACTTTTCCTTGATCCAGTCGTCAGTCACTTCCAAAGAAATTTCTGAATCCCTCATTTGAGCCCTCTTTTTTCTACGATTCCTCTGCTTGCCACCTCTCTTTATGTTTTTCATACCATCTCCTTCCATCTTTCTCCCTCCCAGGCACTTGCTGCACCCAAGGTGAGGATCAAGGTGAAATTTGAATGGTTGTATAACATTTTGAGTTCAGTAGGCAGTGAAGGAATCAATATCAAAAAAGGGGTTGGACAATGTCTAGACCAGGCAAACTTTTCCTTGATCCAGTCGTCAGTCACTTCCAAAGAAATTTCCAAATCCCTCATTTGAGCCCTCCTTTTTCTACAATTCCTCTGCTTGCCACCTCTCTTTATGTTTTTCATACCATCGCCTTCCATCTTTCTCCCTCCCAGGCACTTGCTGCACCCAAGGTGAGGATCAAGGTGAAATTTGAATGGTTGTATAACATTTTGAGTTTGGTAGGCAGTGAAGGAATCGATATCAAAAATCCTTTTTCTACGATTCCTCTGCTTGCCACCTCTCTTTATGTTTTTCATACCATCTCCTTCCATCTTTCTCCCTCCCAGGCACTTGCTGCACCCAAGGTGAGGATCAAGGTGAAATTTGAATGGTTGTATAACATTTTGAGTTTGGTAGGCAGTGAAGGAATCAATATCAAAAATCCTTTTTCTACAATTCCTCTGCTTGCCACCTCTCTTTATGTTTTTCATACCATCTCCTTCCATCTTTCTCCCTCCCAGGCACTTGCTGCACCTGAGGTGAGGATCAAGGTGAAATTTGAATGTTTGTATAACATTTTGAGTTCAGTAGGCAGTGAAGGAATCAATATCAAAAAAGGGGTTGGAGAAACAAAAAGACCGGTCAAAAAAATAAAAAAAAAAATGTCAGCAACATTCTCATTATCAGCGACAAACGGTGGGATTAAAAAAATAAAAAAGAAATGAAAATCAAAACCTGGAAGATCTAGAAAACCTAAAAAAAAAGAAACAAAAACAAAGAAAAAACAAAGGGAAAGTCAGTTCCCTGTACCCTCCAAAAACTCTTCATCAATTGGCCCAAACAATTGGCCAATAGGGTACTGATGATGGTGGGGTTGGATGATGATGGGCCGATGGGGACAAGGAGGTGGTGGTGGAGGCAGTGGTAGTGAATCAACCAGGCAGGGACGGACAACGGGCGGGGTTAGGTTCCGACTTGGCAGAGTGAGGGCAAGTGACGGCACCCGCAGGGGTGAGGAGGCAAGCAGCAGTTGCAGTCTGGGCTGAGTGGGAGGACGGCAGGGGGGGATTGTCATGGGTTGAGGGGGATGAGCAAGGTGGCCGGGAGGGGTTGGATAGTCTGAGTCTGGGTGGGGCGGGACACATTCCTTTGGACTTGTATTCATTGGTAGCTCTGGGAACGGTCTAGGTCCCATCAATTGCCGTCAACGTACACATAGACTGATGACAGAGTCGCTCATAGTCGTGCCTCCAATTGATTGCTGATCAATATACTTTTCTTGGTCTTGGGAGATTCTTGCCTGATCTTCAACTACACCGTCATTGATAGTAAGTGTGGGCGGCGCCAGAATGTCTTTTTGTTATCCCTTCCCCGGGGCTCACTTCTTGGAGTAGAAACGTTGATCATCTTGAATGCGTTCTCTATGAGGTCCCTTCCCCTGGTCTCAACTTTTGGAGTAGAAGTGTTGATCAACTTGAACTTACCCGATGCATTCAGTCTGGAAGCATTGTTATTTTTTGGATGGCTTGGGTCCAGTAGACCTTTTATCATCTAACTACCCGTAAATACGACGATGGGAATCTTTGGCCCCTTATCTCAATTGTGCCTTCTGCCTGGGACGAGTCATGAGACTAACGTGCAAAGCAGACGGCCGGGGGGATTTTGCGAGCGCCAAACCTTTCAGCACTTCTTGAGACTCATTAAGTGAATCGGACGTGCAGGGTGTCAGGTGAACTGATGAGGGGGAGAGATCAGCAGATGAAGATAGGACATGGGAAGGTGATTCGTTTGTGGTTTTGCGTCTGATACTAGGCTGTCAAGTTAACCGGACGCCTTCACAACTGTTCTGGCCTTTGCTCGGCAGTGAATTGGGACGGGTTGGGCCACCTGGTGAAGGATCCCGAAAGCTCGGGCTGGAGGTGGAACGAAGGGTTTCCTTGCCGGACAATGAGCTTGTGCTCACAGACGTTCCACAAAAATGCTGATAAAAGGGACTATCTGTGCCGTGATAAACATGCCAGGAAAAGTCCCCACCACGAAGGCGATCGCAAGGAGTTGCAACCATAGCAGCCTGCCACATGTCCACTGTGGTGGGGAGACGTCGACCCAAATGGAACGATTCATCCAAATTGGATTGAGGAATCTTGGCCTGTCAGAGGAGTGAGCGAAGATGGGTACCACGCTCTCGCGTATCCAGGCAAATTGAGCCGCTAGAATCAGACACGGTGCCTTCACTTTTAACCGGAGTTTCGGAAGGACAATCTTGAGCCCCAAAACCCTTCGACTGCTTTCGCGACGATTGGCTGAGTGTTTGAGCCGGAACCAGTGAATTCTTGTAAGGAAACTCCGATGAATCCACATTGATCGGATGGGAAAGGGATTCTAAACGATCTGGGGGAGCGGATTCTAACAAGTGGAAGCTGGCTGCAGGTTTGAGTGAAACGACTGTGGCTGGCGGCTTGCTAGCATGAGATTGTGAGCTACTGGATCTGAAGAGCAGCGGAGGTTCAACAGGGCGCACATCAGGTAGTTCCTTAACAAAGAATTTGTTGACCGACAAGGACTGAGAAGCGTATGAATCAAGCTGAGGTTTTGGCTTGGATGATGGCAATACTTTTGTAGGGGCAAGGGCGGCAAGCTCGGAGAGATGATTGGAAGAAGGAGAGGCGTCAGGACCGACATCGTGGAAATTTGGTGAGCCAGAAGGCGATATAATTTTAACAGGATCATATTGTGATGTCTCAAAGTCACTGGGATGACTCAGCGACGAGATTGTGTTGATACAGTAGGGATGGGGAGACGAAGCAGGCGATGAGGTATCAGAGGAGGTATGAGATTCCAGAGGTGGAAGGTTCATGTTCATGTCGGGCGACAGAAATTGAGCCAATCGAGCAATAGCTGTGCGCGCGTGAATGCGTCAGTGGATGAGTGTGAATATTTTGATTTGAACCGGTCAACTCACTTTCATCCGGATCATCCTTGTACTTGCTCCGTTTGCACCGTGAAATCAAGTCATAGACAACTTCATTGTAATCGCGCTTGAGATTCCCGGAGGAAGGAGCGGAGCTGAGGGAGTGGCAAGGGGCACGAAAGTTTTGATAGAGATCTTCATTCGACGGAGCGCGGGTCGTCACAGGGGAGTCATTCTTGATGGCTACTTTCTGTCCAGTAGGGCGATGCATGGCAGAGCAAACGACTCCGTAGGCACCTTTGCCAATCACATCCATGACATGATACCTGTTTGATTGGACGAGATCAACAAGGCTTGTCAAACTCAAGGGGGGGGGGGGCAAGAAAGCAAACTAACTTGGAGCCAACATTGAATCTAACCCTCCTGGGTTCCCCACTCAATTTTGAGCCGGGTAGTTTTTGAGCAACAGGAGCGGGATTGGCGTTTGAGTTGTTGGTATTAGGATTTTGATTCGATACAGCATTAATGACGCTACCGGGGACGGCATTAGGATTGGGGGCATTAGGATAAATGGCCGGTCCACTCGAGGAGAGCGATCCGGTGGTGGCGGAGGTAGGGAGAGGATTGGCGACGGCGGCGGCCATGATGAACTAGGGGCGGGCAAGCTGGGTTGGAGGGGGAGACGCGAGTCAGGGACCACAGGCTTGGAAAAATGGGATGGAAATGAATGAGCGAGGATAGAGGAAGGAGAAATATCGATCAAGAAGAGGCTGAGGGAGGAGGGAGGAAGTGAGAAGACGGAAGGATTGATTAAAGGGCAGCAAACAGGATGTGGGGGATGCAAGATGGAAGAGACATCCGATGAGTTCAACTGACCTCCAACGGGCCTATTGGATCGAGGGACTTGGCTGATTGGGATGGATGCCTTTTCCCTACTCTGAGGTTTCCCACCAAACTAAGGGAGGGTCTGGACAACCAGTTGGCCGAACCAAATCATCACCATCAGTATCACCATCACCACAGACTACACTCTGCTCCACTGAACCCCAGAAGAGGGTAAGAGACTCACTCCAAGTGACCGGCTGGTTGAGTCCAAGACCGAGACCAAGCAGGAGCTGGGCAATCAAGGGTGATGTCGCGGTCTGTCAATTGCTCCTCCGACAAATAGAACTCACAAGATTGATCGTGGGTGGGTTTGAGCTTTGTCTAACTGGGCCAAGTCTCTTGGACTGGTGGAGGAAGCTACAAGTCTTAATTCTAGTTCTACTTCCTAAGTTATATTCAAGCACCAATCAGACACTGCCTCTGCTAGGATGACGCTGGGGAGAGAGTCACCTACAAACCAAGTGGTTGGATGGATGGTGGCAGAAAGGCTCGCCGTACCAAGCCCAGGGTGTATGCACTTAAGATCAAGCTCACCTTGGGTGTTTTTGATGTGATGGATGGTGGATGGATGATGATGCATAAATGGCGGGTTTAATGGCGTGTTTGATGATTGAAATCCGCCATTTTCATGAAACACGCCATTTTGAAATACACCAGTTAGGGGGTATGTGTATTTCAGAAACCCGCCATTAAAAATGGCGGGTTTCGTCAAAAAAAATGGCGGGTTTCTAATGGCAGGTTTGCTAACTTTGATACGCCCTAATGAGACTTTTGAAAACCCAGTCACTCCTTCCTTTGACACCTTGGGAACCAATGAGATGGCACTGGCCTTATCCAACGCGCTATAACAAACGCAATCTAGCCTTGGACGGATGGTGAATCACAACACCGCTCGGGCCAAGTCGTGGTGGGACCCGCAAGTACTTAATCCCATACTGAAAACAAGAAAACAAGCACGTAAATGGATGCTGATGACAAATTCAGAAGATGCAATCACTTGCTACAAGGAATGGAACAAATATTTCCGTTTTGCTGTCCACCACGCCAAGCAATCTCACTGGCAATCCTATCTCAAGTCCATAGGGAGTGATGTCTTCTGTGCTGTGCGACGAGTTAAACCCAGGGCAAGCGGTCAAGAAATTCCGCTCAGAAGACCAGACGGCCTGTATGCAATGGGCAAAGTAGACCAGGCGGACATGCTCTTCTCAGGCAGTTCCCTAATAGAAACCTTCATCAACTTATCCGACATAGATGAGGTGAGCAAGAGCCAGCCGGCAATATATAGAGAAATTACCATTGATGTATTCATGAGGGCAATTAGCAAGCTTGCTCTAGGGAAAGCCCCAGGCCCGGACAAGGTAAGGAACAAAATGCTAAAACTTACTTGCCCAACCCTCCATCCTAAATTAGTCCACCTCTACAACCGTATCCTGAGCCAAGGCACATATCCCTTGTGCTGGAAACAGGGAGAGACAGCCATCATCCGCAAGGCACATAAGCCAGATTACACCAACCCCGGCGCTTACCGCCCTATAGCCCTTCTCAACACCCTGGGGAAAACAATGGAACTCATCCTTGCCAAGCGCCTAACAGAATGGGCAGTAAAATCTGGGGTGCTTCCGGACCAGCACTATGGTGGGCAAAAGGGTGTAGGAACTGAGGATGCAATACTCAAGCTAGACACGTGGGTGCGAGATAGATGGAAGGAAAGAAAACTTGCTGTAGCCCTGTTTTTGGATGTCCAGTCTGCGTACCCTATGGTCCACCCGGGTAGACTCACACACATACTACGCACCAGTGGAGGCCCGGTGTACTTATGGATCCTGATACGTGATTTCCTGCGGGGGAGAAGCCTGAAAATGCGACTGGACAACTACATATCATCCCCAAAGTTGCTTCCAGGAGGCCTACCACAGGGCTCCCCGCTGTCTGTCATTCTATACATACTTTACAACTCAGAACTGCTACGTTTAAGCAAGAAACCAACATTGGCAACAATCTCAATAGGGTATGTAGATGATATTGTGTTAACTAAAGATGCCACAGCCTCCTCATGCAGCCCTTGCTTACCGCTCCCGCAAGTATGCCCAGTCCTGCCTCAGATTGCAGGCCCAGAGATCGCGCAACGGGGACTCCCCGGGGATCCTTCCCAGTCCCTCGCCCCTACCATTTTCTGTCTCTCTTCCACGTCTCCCGGAGATCCGTAGATCAGTCCTACCCCGCCCTTGTCAATTCTTCTCACCGCCGTCCAACCCTCAGCTCAAAATCTGGTACAGCACGCGAAACAACCCCTGGCACCCCATCAGCATCAAGGAGGAGAAAGAATTCTTGAGATCTTCTCCTACGTTCAACAAGCCAGGATTACTAGCAGTGCACTCGACTAAGGTGATAACTCGAGCCCTATCCTTTCTCCCCTTCATTTCCCTTCCTCAACACCACTTCCCTTGTTACGCTCACTCGCTTCAACCTAACGCTGAACTCAACGTCTTTATGTGCCTCTTTCTTCTTGATTGTTGACTAAGATTTACTATTACAAGAGTAATATATTGAACTGCAATGAAGTGACTCTTAAGCGTTAAATTCTCATGGTAGCGAGAGTTGACACTTGGTTCAAAACAAACTCTTGAATAGAAACGCACGTCGATATTAGGTACCATATCCGATGGCTGAAAGCAAAGGACATCCCATTCTCATCCCAAACTCGGAGGACTCCAACGACGACTACTCGACTAAGTCAAAGATCGTAAAGCTTAACCGGCGCAATTGGCACAACTGGAAAAGCGCGTTTGAGGACATACTTGTTGGGAAAGGTCACGAGGAAATCCTAGACAATGAGTGGATCAAGGCTAACTCTCAAACGAAAACCTACCGCCGCAAGAACGCCCTAGCTCTCAGCCTCCTAAGAAACTTGGTCGAAAAGGACTTGCTGTCCTGCATCAAATCAAGCAATTCAAGCTTCAGTAAAGCCTACCACTCACTTGCCAACGAGTGCAGCAAAAGCTTGATGATTGTCATTGGGGACGCCCTGATTCGATTGGTCAATCTTACCTACAAACCTGGTAGAAGCCTGCGGGAACACACCTGGTTGTTCAAAACCGCTTACGTAAACCTCACCGACATGATTGACGATCAACCAGCCGAGAATCAAATCATGACGGTCTCCACTGCCCTGGCTGCTGTATTCTTTATCAAGAGCCCCCGACAGGATGACTTAATATCAAGCATCATGTCAACGCTCTACGACATTCAACCCTTTACGCTGGAGGCAGTCTCAAACAGAGTCCTACTTGAAGATTCTAGGCGAGAATCAAACTCCGTTGACACCAGCTACTATGCCTCTAGCAACCAACCACGTCCGCCTAAATTCAATAAGAAAACACCCGCCACGGTGAGAGATAAACCAGCACAAAATCCGCCCTTCAGACCCCGATCAGTGGCTCCTACAAGAAAGAACCCCCAACTACGCTCTCAACCTACGTCATTAGCTGCCAAGATTGAACGACTTGATTGAGAGCTCAAGCAACTTTGGTCAGAACACTCTATCAACATCACCAAAGACTGCTCCAAGGAATCCCATGTAGAAGATCAGGCCAACAATGCCCTCATGATGGCTGAAGAGTCCACCGACCCGGACGACTGTGGGTTTCTCATCTGTGAAGATGTGCTGTATAACACCTCCACTCCCAATGACCCTCGGTGTGAACTGGTCTATGACTCCGGGGCGTCAAGATTGACTGTATGCAACCTTTTGCTGCTACTCAATCCCACCCCAGTCACCAAACAGCTCAGCACATATGGGGGCAACATCAAAGTTACCCACGTTGGCAAACTGAACATAGGTGGTACCATGATCCTCCCGGTGTTCTACGCTCCAGACGGCCCAAGGAACCTCATCTCAGCTACTCAGCTAGAAGATCACGGCCTGCGAGTGGTTCATAAACATTGCATGGTTCTTGTGAAGCTTGCAGATCAAATTGTCTATCAATTTCCATGCATCGGTAATCTTTACATCTCATACTACTCCCCTACGTTGCACATCAACATGGCCAGCTTAACCAACTCCACGGTGGACTGGCATATCACCCTTGGTCACCCCTCCAATGTATACCTTAAGAAGTTCTTACATCTCCACAAGATCCCCACGCCAAAGCCCTTCCCGTCATCCAATCAATGCAACATCTGCTCTGAATGTAAAATGAAAAGAAAGGCACACTCCAACCCGCTACCCAGCTCAAAGAAACCATTCCAACGACTGCACATGGATGTTCTTCAAATAACTCCCCCGTGTAAGCAATCAGCATTGTACATACTGGCGATCATTGACGACTACTCAAGGTTCAACAGGGTCTTCATCCTGAAAAACAAATCCAATGCCAAGGAAAGGATCATGGGCTACATTCACGAGATTAAGAATCAACTTGACGTCACACCAGGCTTCATACACTGTGATTGGGGTGGCAAATTTGGGTCAACAACGTTTCACGACTTCCTTTCTAAACATGGAATCGTCCTCGAGCAAGGCCCGGCCAACTCACCTCAAACAAACAGACTCGCCAAGCGCTTCAATCAAACCATCCTCACAAAGATGCGGTGCCTCCTAGCACAATCGGACGTACCAATCAACTACTGGGATGAGGCGGCAAGGTACTCATCCATGCTGATAAACGTGTTGCCTTTGGCGTCACTTGGCTGGAAATTGCCGGTTAGCATGCTACTTGACATGAATGCTACTATAGAACCCGTCCAAGACGTGCTGACACTGGTCCTGTTTGGCTTGAAGGTGCATGTGCACAATTCCCCCCCAACCAAACTAGAGGTGAGATCTAAGCCTTTGCTGTTCCTGGGATATGAGTTGTATTTGGATGCTGGTCGATTCCTGGATCCAAGCAGGCAGAATGTTGTGGTAAGCCGTGACTTCATGCCAACCTGTCTTGTCTTCCCCTACGAGTCCGCTCAGTCCCTGAAAAAATTGCCCTCCTCGCTCCCGCAGTGTGCACTTCCCCTCATGCTAAGCTTTGAAAAGGACGTGTCCGTTGACATCCCTACCTTTTGACACCAAGGACAACCAAACCACCATGTGGCGGAAATGACAAATCCTGTTGACTCCGTGCCAGCCTCATCCTCACCTGATGCCTCACCCGGGGCCGTGCCCATTCCTCCCTCCGTTGCTGGCGACGAAAGCTCCTTGCGGAACCCAACAGCTCCACCTGCTGCAATGCCAAAGGGCTACGCTTATGTGCCATACTACAAGAAAGCCCCCCACAAGGTCTCCTCCAACATCAATCCGGCTGCCATTCTACCGCATTCCAGGCGGCTGCGCGGCGCCTGTGCCAACGACAAGGACGCAGACAAGATGCTGATAAGCAAAGTGGTCTCAGTGGAAAAGGCTCTTGGGGACCCAGACAAGCAACTTGGACTTCAACCTTTTTGGCAACTTGACTAAAGTCAAGAGAACTATTCTACAAGATAAGGTCATGCCCAGCCAAAACCTGAACAGGTGCCTCCCACAGGCAGGAATCCAGGAGTCGGTGTTGTTGAGCCAGCTTGCATCGGGAAGCTGCTTGATGAATGGCTACTTATAACAGCTAATGAAAGTTCTGAACCCTTCCTGCCCACATTGTGGCTACAGGAAGGAAAAAGTCACTCACCTTTATCAATTCTGCCCAGCATACAAGGCCGCCCAAAGGAGATTGAAACAGAGCCTATGGAGGGACAAAATCACCTACAACCTGGATAATCTCAGTTCCTCCTTGAAAAAATTGAAATCTTGGCCACAACTTGCAGAGTTCATCAGAGCCACAAGGCACTTTGGATTGCTCAAAACAGACCCAGATATCTTTACCCCAATGGAGCCCATGGGGCCTAGAGGGTGAAAGAGAAGAACACTTGCCATTCAATAAAGATTGCCTCAGCTGCCATCAAATATTCACATGCCTTTATGCTTTCTTTCACTTGTTCACTCTCCTACTTTGTTTTCATTCCTCTTGCCTCTTCCCTCCTCCTCTTCCCCTTCTATCTCCATCTTGTAGATACTTCAGGGCTCCCCACTGCAATGCCCTCACACCAACCTGTACCCCCCTTCTGCCCCTTTGAATATGCAAAGTGGTACATGCACAATGTAAAATAAAACTATAAAAAAAACCGCAGAAAGTTTGATCAGGGGTAAGATTAGTATAGTGGGAAAAAAGGACGGTCCATACAGAGGAAAATATGGGGGTGGATCTACATCCAAAGGAACAGGGAGTTGAGGTAACTGAACCCCCTAGAACATCTTGATTGCAAAAAAAGGCAGGAGAGATAGAATTTAGATTTTTCAGGACAGAGACCCTGTTAAAAGTATTGTTACAAGAAGTAGAATAAATATTCCTGTTAATGGAACAGGAAATGATTGAATTGCTACAAAGTTATGCAAAAAACAGGGAGGAAAATGGAGAGGAAATTAAAAATAATGTGCAAATGAAAACAGCAAGCATTGAGGCAGAAGGTACAGAATTGGAAATGAATCTTCAAATTTGCCTTATTGGTTGCATAAAGTTAGTTATGGGGAATTATAAGTTGATGGAAACGGTAGACAGCAGGTCCATGGTCAAAATCATTCCATCAAATTTTGAATTCAGTGCAGGATTATCATGGCACAAGATTGATATTGGTGTGTGGACCCTTGGAGGGTAAAGTTTTGGGGTGGAGAGTGTAGTTGAACAGGAGATTATGGATGTGGTTAAGATTCTATCATACCTTGCACCACTGAAAAGAAACGGAAAGGCAAGGCCTAACAAAAAGGCTATGAAACAGGCTGAAAGACCAGTTCATTTTTCAGTTGTTATGGTGTCACATACCACCATGTGAAATTACCCCCAGGTTTAAGGGAGCTTTGTGCCAAAGTGTGTATGGCTGGTGGTACTAACCAATGCCTCTGGCAACATGGAGCCATATTCAGACACACTCCTGAATGCCATAAGGAGCCACCAAGACTTGGGAGTCTTGCTTTTGAAAGGCAGAAAACCCAACAATTGTCACAGAACAAGCCCATCCCAAAACTTTTCCTGAGTGCAAATCAAACCGGCAACAGGGCCAGCCAATTTACTATCATACCTTGCACAACTGCAAACCAACTGAGAGGCAAGGCCTAAACAAAAGGCTATGAAACCGGCTGAAAGAACAGTTCATTTTACAGTTGTTATGGTGTCACCTACCACCATGTGACAGATTAATCAGCTGCTCTCCTATTTTTTTATCAAATTCAAGGAATTTATCCTAAGTTGGTCCCTTCTATTTTTATTTTTGGTTTCCCTTGAATATAAGAATGCCTTCCAAGAAGAAAAACTAACAGTAGTGGATACCAACAGGGATAAATACAAGAAAAAAATATTTCAAGTGGAAACTGAGGATTGGAAATATAGATTAAAAGGCAGAGAAGTATATTTGATGTTTAGTAATGTTGACCATTCAGACTTAGCTCTGGGTTTTTGTTTGAAATCAATTAAGTAGGAGCAGGGACAAGTAGTGGTGTAGATTTCTGGAATGGAACTGGTGGGAAGTGAAATGGGGATGGTGTTTGGAGGTCTATTGGGATTTTTTGGTCAAGGATTTCAGAATAAATTGAGTCCTTTATTGTATGAATCCTTAAATAGGAGTAGCACAAGAATATAGAATTTTTCAATGTTTGTGAGCAGCCCGGTTGTGTTAGCTGGTTGAATAATAAAAGTAGAGAAAGAAGATGGAAAAATCAGCTTATGAATGGTGAGATCCTGCAGGGGAAGCTAATAATAAGTGGCAAAGAATTTAATTACCCAGAGAAAACCAATACCACTTGAGCCTAACCATCCTCTCAGGAATATTTAGTGGTCCTGGGAGGCCTGTGTTACTCTTCTCACCCTATTTCCACCAAATTTTGTTCTTGTGGGAATAATTAAACAGCAATAAGTCCCAAAGTTAAATTTTTGACCAGAGGGGTGGTTAAAAAAATCAAAGCTGTATTTGTTAAATTTGGTAATAATCTTGAAGGTTAAGGCCTTTTCATTTGTAATGGGGGGGAATATATTTCAGAAATGATGATCATTTCAGCCAGACCCTACTCTGTGATATCTTTAAGAAAATTTATTTCAAAGCAGTAACAACTAGATTCTGTTTATAGTAACAAGAGTGTAAACAAATGGAAATAAAATGAAGGAAACCAAATGTGTTGAATCAAGAGAATCTCACCGGGTTAATGTTTGAATGAAAATAGAAGGCTGAAAATCAGGCACAAGGATGAGACAAAGAGACTGGATAGAAGTGAACAAGGACAGGAGAAAACAGGGTGGACAGAGACAAGGTCAGAAGTGATTAAAACAAGATTTGAAAAGGAATCTCACAGCTAGACAACAGAGTTACAGCTTGAGGGGTTAGTTCAAAAAGGAATGCAATGGTTAGAGGGATTGGAGTTGAGGTGAGTTTGAGTGGGTTGATTTGAGACTTGAGAATGGAGGGAGGATTGAGTCAAGACTTGAGGATGGAGGAAGTTGATGGGAGAGGAAGAGAAACAAGAAAGGGAAGAGGAGATGAGCATTGGAAGGAAACATGAGATTCCAGTTGGGTAGAGGTGAAGTATTGGAATGAAGACTTTGGTGAACAAGGGAGCTGGTAGTTGGGTCTTGGAAAGAGAGCAGAGAGGTGAAGCAAAATTGGAGTGTCCCCAATCCAGCAGACGGTTGAGATTGTGAGGAAGGGAACATTTGGACAACACGCTGCTGTGTCTAGTTGTGAGATGATAGCAAGGTTGAAGCAAGAAATTCAACGGAAGGTTTAGTGGCTGCTTTGGTGAGTGCAATGGCTAGCATGTTGCCTGACAATATCAGTTGAGTAATAAGAAGACCTTTGTCACGCTGTTCCCAAAGCCATTTTATTTGAGTATCAACGTGTTTGAGGGCTCCATGATGTGAGTCTAATTTAACTAAGTAATTTAGGGCTTTGTTATCAATGTAGGAACAATGATTGAGTCGGAGACTTGGGTTGATTTCTTTGATGAGGTTAATGAGACAAAGGTTTTCTTGAGTTGCAAGAACAAGAGCCTTAAGCTCTCCTTTGGTGGATGAAAGAGATACAGTGGTTTTTAGTTTACTGTTCCAGGATACTGGGCAGCCTTAAAGTAACACAATGTAGCCAGAAATAGTTTGTTGGGTTATTGGATTGTTACCGCCATCTGAGTCACTATAGAATTCCACATCAAACATGAAGGAGGGAGAATGGAGTTGAAGACCTAAGTTTTTGGTGGCATTGAAATATCTCCACACACGCTTAGCTTTGTTCCAATGGGACAGGCCGGGTTTGTTGTTAAATTGAGAGAGAAAGGAGACAGAGTATGATAGATTGGGACAAGTGCAACTTGAAATATAATTGAGGAAGCCGGTGGAGGTACAAAAGTTGATGTTAAGTTCAAGAAATTTTTGGTAGTATTCTTCTGAGGCTGGTTTGAGTTTAAAATTGGGATTTAAAGGGGTGCTGATTGGCTTGGATTCCTTCAGCCCAAGCTCCTCCAAGGCTGTGTTGATGTGATTAGGTTGATACAATGAGGGGAATCCGCTTTTAGATTCAACAAAGTGGTTGCCTAGTATTTTGGAAAGGGGTCCATCCTGAGATATTCTAAATTTACGTTTAATTCTGGTGGAGAATTCAGATTAATTCCCTATTATCAATAGATCATCAACATAGACAAACACACAGATTGACTGAGCTTGATTGATGTAGAGACAAGGATCAGTGGAGGAAAGCCAAAACACATCATTGATCAACCACCTTTCCAGAGTGTCGTACCAGATCTTTGGAGCTTGCTTTAAACCATAGAGTGCTTTGTGTAGTTTGAGATAAGGATATGAACATTTTTAGCCTTCATGAGTTTTGATGTAAACTTCTTTGTCAAGTGGAGCGTGAAGAAAGGCGGACTTGAGGTCCATTTGCTGTAGAGGGAGTTTATGATGGAGAGCAAAGATTAAGACAGCTTGGAGAATCACTATTGAGCCAGTTGGAGCGTACGTTTTACCGTAATCAAAGAATTCTACTTGTTTGAATCCTTGTACACAGAGTCTGGAATTGAATTGGACGCCCTTGTCTTCAGGGTTGTCCTTGATCCTGTAGACCCACACGGTAGTAAGAGCTTGTTTACCTTTGGGTAGAGTCAAAAAGCCTTCCCACACCTGGAGAAGCTTGATTCCATCAGTCTCTCTCTTCATGAACTTGATCCAGTTATCTTTATGGGGATATTTTAAAACATCTGCATAGCTCTTAGGAACAACATGAGTAATGAAACCATAGCTTTGGGGTTTTTGAATGGTTGAACAATCACAAAGCACAGGTGGTTTGGAGGAAGTTGAATGGACAAGCTGATGTTTGATTAACAATTGGTCTTGAGATTTGGATGAGGAGGAGGAGGAATTGGAGAGTGGATTTTATGGGTGTGAGTTCTCCTCCTGAGGATGATTGGATTTAGAGCAGAGTGAGTCATTGTTTGAAGGATGGGAGCATCAGAATTTGAAGTGAGAAGATTGGTAAGTAGATTGTCATCCTTGAGAAAGGACCCAAAGGGTGAGTTGGATAGGGAGGCAAGATTGTCAGATTCAACATTTTTGAATATTTTTACGTGTTTTGAGCGGAAAAAATGCTTAATGGAGGGACAGTAGATTCTATAGGAATATAGTTGGGTACTGAAACCAAACAAAATTCCCTCAATTCCTTTTTCTTCCAGCTTTGAGTGATTGAAGGTTTGATTCAGAACAATTGTTTTTGAGCCCAGGGTCTTTATGAGGTTTAACTTGGGTCTCTGGCCAAACCAGAGTTCAAATGGGGATACTTTAGTCTTGACAGAAGGGAGAAAGTTTAGTATGGTGCACAAGCTGACCAGGATTTTGTACCAGAGTTCAAGAGGGATTCTCATGTTGATCATGGAGGCTTGGGCAGATTCCAGTAAGTTTTGATTTCCCATTTCAGATACGGGGTTATGTTGTGGAGTGTAGGGTTTGGAAGTTGAGTGAGCAATACCATTTTCATTGAAGAAAGTGGACAGTTTGTGGTTGAGAAACTCTCCAACATTGTCTGAGTGGAACTTCTTGAACATGTGACCAAATTGATTAGCAAAAAGCTTGGCAGACTTTATCCCTTCATCAGCAACATCAGATTTGACTTTGATTGGGATGCAGGTCTTGAATTTGGAGAAATTGTTGGTGAGGAGAAGAAAGTATCTGATTCTGGAATGAGAGATAGGACTAATAGGTCTGCAGACATCAGCATGTATGAGTTCAAACAAGTGCTGACTCTTGGGAAGATGTTTATTAAATGGAAGACAATGAATTTTTCCTTTGGCACATGAAACACAATTGATTTGATCCCATCTGATGTTTGGGAAGTCACTCAAAATTAACTTGGTTTGATCTGCGTGTGGATTTCCAAATTGTCAATGAAGCAAAGAGAGAGAGAGAGAGAGAAAGGAATAGGCCATTTCAGGAAGATGGGAGTTGTCCTTGTGGATGAACATCAAGTTGTCCTTGATGGTGCCGCTGAGAATTCTTTTTCCCCTGTAGAGTATCCCAAATTTTCCAGTATCCATGAGTGTTAAGGAGCAGCCTTGGTTAATTAATTGTCCTAGAAAGACCACATGTATGGTGAGGTCTGGAACAAAGAGTGAGTTCCTCAACCTTAGGAATGCGTGATGAGTGTTCAGCTTAGCAATTCCAATTCCAAAGGATGGCACAGAAGCGTTGGGTTTCCCGGTGTGTATCTCAGAGTTGTTGGGAAGAAGATCTTCAAAGAAATATGGATTATTGAACATGTTTTTTGAGGCTCCTGAGTCAAGAAGAATTCAGTTTTGATCCAGAGCATGGAAGTGGGTCATGGCAAACATATAGGTCAGATGAGCTGATGGGCCACTACTTGATGGGGTGTTACTCGTATTGGAGTTGCTTTGAGATTTTTCCTGACTGGGTTGGAGATGTGGAAACAATTGATAGCACAAGTTCTTGGGATGACTTGATTGGGGATTATTCCAGGTAGGTTTGCAGTGGAGAAGTTCAGTTCTACTGACCAGTTCAGATGCATACATGCCATTAGCAACCTCATCCTTAACTTGATTAAGGTGTCTGAGTACAAAATCTCCATCAATGCAAGTTTTGCCAAGGGAGTGGGTGATGGTGGTCTTGAGGTTTTCTAGCTCAGGGGGAAACTTTTACAGGATTGGATACGCAATAATATCTTCATCCATATTAATTCCAATCTCTGATATCTGGAGGAGACAAACTCTCACTTTGGTGATGAATTTTTCCACTTGCCTGGGGTTGAACTGGAGATTGAAAAAGTTGAAGAAGACTTGAGATCTATTTGCAGTTTGTGAAGAGGCGTAGAAATCATTGATGGATTTCCAGAGGTCAATCCCATTGTTAATATTATGCTTTTTCATGCAATTAATATACGTCCTATTGTCCAATTTAGCTAAGATATAGCCAATGATTCTCAGGTTGATATCTGCAGGAAATTTGTTGGGTTCAGGGTTGTTCAGCCAGTGAGCAATACCTTTCAGAGAGAGTATAGTGAGTATCTTGGATTGCCAAAGTGAGAAGTTAGATTTGTTGAGATTTGGAATGGAGTTGGCGAG
The DNA here is from genome assembly GCA_025617555.3 of Puccinia polysora. Taxonomy (NCBI): domain Eukaryota; kingdom Fungi; phylum Basidiomycota; class Pucciniomycetes; order Pucciniales; family Pucciniaceae; genus Puccinia; species Puccinia polysora. The sequence goes on along the minus strand of CM062613.1, from coordinate 47,613,748 downwards.
TGCCTTTAGAAGGGAGGAATTCAAATCCACTGGTCCAGGAGAGGTCATGATGGTTACCTGGTGAGCTTGGTTGACAGAAGGTCTTTGGCTTTTAACCATGATATCTTTAATAAAATTTATTTCAAAGCAGGACCAGCTAGATTCTGGTTATAGTAACAAGAGTGTACAAAAATGGAAATAAAATGAAGGAAACCAAATGTGTTGAATCAAGAGAATCTCACCGGGTTAATGTTTGAATGACAATAAAAGGCTGACAATCAGGCACAAGGCTGAGACAAAGAGACTGGATAGAAGTGAACAAGGAAAGGAGAGAACAGGATGGACAGGGAAAAGGTCAGAAGTGATTAAAACACAATTTGAAAAAGAATTTCACAGATAGACAACAGAGTTACAGCTTGAGGGGTGACTTCAAAAAGGAATGCAACGGTTAGAGGGATTGGAGTTGAGGTGAGTTTGAGTGGGTTGATTTGAGACTTGAGAACAGAGGGAAGATTGAGTTGAGACTTGAGGATGGAGGAAGTTGATGGGAGAGTAAGACAAAAAATAAAGGGAAGAGGAGATGAGCCTTGGAAGGAAACATGAGATTCTGGTTGGGTAGAGGTGAAGTATTGGAATGAAGAGGTTGGTGAACAAGGGAGCTGGTAGTTGGGTCTTGGAGAGAGAGCAGAGAGGTGAAGCAAAATTGGAGTGTCCCCACTCCAGCGGATGGTTGAGATCATGAGGAAAGAAACATTTGGACAACACTCTGGTTTTTTCTGGGGATAATATTCTAAAACATCCATTGCTTGTTTGTTCTCTCTGCAATGAGAGAAAGGGCTCCAAAGGAAAAGGAAAATGGAAGATCCGCAGGAAAGTAAGTCATTTTTTACTCTCCACAGCTAGTTAAATTATGGGGAAAACTCCAAAAATATTAAAACTCTTGTGATTCTCACAATATTTTGTGATTTATTTCCCTCTCACTTTAAAATAAATCATTAAATAGTCATTGAAACAACTGAAGAAAAACCCTCCTTGTCCAACCCCCTCCTACCTCATCCTGGTAATTTTCCTGAATCTATTTGTTCCATGCCAACTTATTTGAAACTTATTTGACCCTTCAGAAAGGTAGGCTGATCAATCTTTCCATAGAAAACCACCCTCCCATGAAACCAACTGCCAATCCAACCATGTTCCTGGATTTTTGATGGTACACCCCCTATCAAGTGCCATTTTCATCTGGCACATCTCACTCATTTATCCCCCACATCAACTCTGGGTTGCTTGGGGCGCACTGCTGAGACTATGCTGAAATATAGCCACCACGCAATCCTTATTCTCCTCAAATTTATTCCAAAAACTGTTCCAGAAATGAATTGCCTAATTTTTTCCAAGTTTTTCCAATCAATTTCCAATGCCTTTTGTGTCTCTTTTCTTTTTTTTAAGCATATGGTAATACACATGTCACTTTTTCCTTTCAAGTTTGAAATATAGACTTAAAGATATCTGAAATTCCCAAAAATAGGTTTTTCCTCCTCATGTTGCATCCATAATTTTAAAGAATGCATTGTGGGCCTATGGCTCAGCACCTCCTCTTGTGAATAGTTTGGTTAACTGCACCACAGATTGGATGGTGCAGTTCTTTGGAAGATCATGTCTATAGATAGTCACCAAATACTCCCCTCAATTTAATTCTGTGCCCAGAATTGCCTATGAAAATTCCATCACCTAGAACTTCCACCTCCACCACTACTATCCCCCCTAATTCAAAGAAAACTAATTATGAAAACACCACATCTTCTACATCCTTCTAATATTTTTCCAGCACTAATAAGTTGTGTTTATGTACCATGTTTTTCCATGCTTGTGAAAAACACAGGAAAGCTAATCACTGTTGCTTTTTTGTGGGTAAATACACAAGAAAACCCCAAACTCCTTCTTTCCCTTTTCCTGAAACTAAATCCATGTTCATGGCAAGAAAAACTGTTTTAACCCAATGGCCAACTTCCTTTTTCCAGAAAATGAGAAAATCCAACTGGGATTGTGGACCTTGCCTCTAATGTTTGATTGGAATAATTTACCAAGGCCCCTGGTGAGAATTTTGCATCTCCTCTGCTGCATTGTTAAGAAGACCCAAACTCAAATTCCTGGGCAGAAGCTGATTGTTTAAGGGGTGGCTGGCACTTAGAAAAATTTCCCAAATGGGGATTATCCAGTCCTCTACCTTCAAATGTAACATTTTTTGTGTGCAATCTCTGAATATTAATTCTGAAACATCTCCTTTGACCAAAGTAGCATCTCCTCTGGCTCCAATTGCCATACCCAAGGCATTTGTTCAAGAGAGAAAAACCATCCCAGATGCTCTGTCATATCTGCATCAATTGATGATTGGGGTATCCTTTTTGCCAGAAGCTTTCCCTCCTGCTTGTCACAAGGGCTGCTGAGATGCAAGTAGGGCTTGGCACAGAGGGGAATCTACTCTCAGTGTTAATATTGGGATTGGAAACCAAGACCAAGCTGTATTTCACGCAATGATGAAGAAGAATGAGAGTGAGTTTGGGCAATGAAAACAAATGAAGAGATAGGACAAAGAAAGTGACCAACAGAGAACAGTCTGACTGATGCGGATAAGTCTAATATGGTAAGGTTAGAGGAGACCTGATGAGGAGCAGTCAGACAGAACAGAGCCAATTCTAAATATACAATGAGTAGGGAACTGAAAGGAAAAAGAATGAGTTCCTGCATTGATTGATGAGTTGTCAGATGATCTTCTACTGACTGTGATTAGAATGGCTGTGAGTCTTGAAGGTTTGGTGATATGAATGAGAGAAGAGGATTCTTGAGTAGTTGTATGGTTCAGTTGATTGATCTTGATGGGTCTTGATTGATGGCGCGAGTATCTTGGTTGATTGATTGGATAATCGGATAGTCGTCATTATGAGTGATTGTTGGTCTTGATGGCGTTGAGCGGTCCTCTGGCAATGGAGTCTCAGAGGCGGCGGGGTGAAAATTGATAGCGATGCGCCAACATTGTGCGCCGCGGAATAGACCACCCGCGTCGCGCGCAAGGAAGCAAGCAGCGCTTTTACAGGTGATAGTAGGATGGAAAAAAAAAGAAACAAAAGAAAGACAAGTAAAGGCAGAGAGATGTAAACAACTGAACTGAGATTATAGGAAATTAGAGAAGGTCAGAACATCAACACGCCCCCACAACTTGGAGATCAGTGATAGAGGGAGCTGAAGGCATTTACAAGCCTAGTGAGTGACGTTTTGTTTGTTGCTTTAGTCAGAGCGTCAGCCGTCATTGACTGCAACGGGATCAGCTTGACCTCAATAAGACCTAGTTTGAAGTTGTCCCGTAGACTTTTGGCCTTGATGTCAATATGTTTTGCCTTGGAGTTGGATCTGAATTTTTTGATCTTGTCATCAAGGCCTTTATTATCAATTAGATGGAGCGGGCATTTGAGCAAACATCAATAGAACTCTTCAATCAGTTGTTGGAGCCAGCGTGCTTTGAGGTGACAGCTTGACATTGCAATGCATTTGGCTTCTGTTGAGGAGTGTGTTATCAATTCTTGACGCCTGCTGGTCCAATAAAGTGGACTGCCCCTGAATGAACAGATGAAGCCACTCTGAGATATCCTAGCTTCTGGATTGTCTGCCCATGTGGCATTGCTGAAGCACACCAGCCAATTCAAGATTGACCAGGGTCCACGCGTTAACATCATGTCTTTGGTGTTGTTCAAGTATCTCCAGACGCGCAGAAGTTTGTTGCAGTGGTTGATGCCGGGTGCCTTGCAGTGTCTTGCCAGGCTCGAAACAGCAAAGCTGATATCTGGCCTGGAAAGACCAGCTATATAATTCAGTCGGCCAATGGGTGAACAATAATTCTTATTGAGGGCCAGGAATAGTTCACGTTCTTCCGCTCCAGCTGTTCCAAGGTAAGGACCCAGAGAAAGTGGAGTTGACACCGGTCAACTTCTTTTGAGGTCAAGTTCCTCAAGGCCTTTTTCAATGTGTAGCAGTAGGGAAAGGTGAATCAAGCCGTCCTTTCTTTCAATCTTCATCCCAAGGAGTGTATTAGGAGGGTGTGCAGAAGAGTGTTTGAATTTGGAGAGGAATTTTTCTTTGAATTGGTTGACGTTTCCGGAAATGAGAAGGTCATCAACGTGGAAAAATACTACAGTTGTCTTGTCATCCCCGATGTACAGGCATGGATTGCATGAAAATTCCTGGAAACCTTGAGCTTTGATCCATTCACTCAGCATCCAATACCAATTCCATGGGGCTTGTTTCAGTCCGTATAGAGACTTTTTGAGCCTCAGGTACTTGGAGGACCTACCACATCCAGTGGGCGTTCTGATAAAGACTTGTTTTTCCAATTCGGAGTGTAGAAACACCCCCTTGAAATCCAGTTGGAGCATTTCCAAGTTCATTTTGGCTACGTATGTAAGAACTGCCCTCAATGACGCAACTTTGCCCGTAGGCGCGTAGGTCTCTAGGTAGTCCAGTCCATACCGCTGGTTGAATCCTTGAACACACAGTCTGGTTTTGAGAATGGGAACTTTGCCATGAGCGTTCTGCTTAATCTTGAAGACCAGGACAGTGTTGAGTGGGTTGGTGACCAGTTTCTCATTGACTTCTTCCCAAACTCCCTGATCTTCAATCGTTTTGAATTCCTTCAAGGCTGATTCTCTCCATTGGGGGATGTTCATAGCCTCATCTAACAACTTTGGGAGTTTTTTGGATATAAATCCCTAGCAATCAGGTTTGGACAGGGTCCCTCAATTTCTCAGATTTGGCCTCAAGTTTTCTTCAACAATTGAGTCGGATTCCAAGGGTTCTTCCAAGCTGTTGACATTGGATTCTTCCTTCAAAATTGGTGGTGAGTCGGATGGGGTATTCTCTGGCATCTGCATCTGATCGACCGTGTTAGAACTAGGAGTTTGATTTACGTTTGGGTGAATGTGTAGTTTGCTGTCCAAAGTGTCATTGACACACAGGATAGGAGTAGGGTTATGATGATTGAATTTGACATGCTTGTTGTCAACAATTTTTCCGGATGGAGTGATGATTTTATAAGAAATTAGGGATGGATTAAACCCCAGTAGCAGTCCTTCCGCTCCTTTCTTGTTGAGTTTAGAGGCAATGTCTGTGTTGTTGATCCTATATGTCAGGCTTGATCCAATTGGTTTGATGTATTACTTTGGAAGTTCGCTCTGATGCATCTTCTTCCAGGGAGAGTCCTCACCTTTCTGTCTGGGGATCTGATTCAACATCAGACAGCAGCTCTTAAGAACTTTGTGCCAGCAAGACTTGGGAATGTTCAATTCCAATAGTGTCGCTCGAACTGCTTCCATTATTGTCCAATTTGCTCTCTCCGCTTGGCCATTATGTTTTGAGTGATACGGCTCGCTGGTGACTTGGTTAATATGATGGTTTCAATAGTAAGTTTCTAGTTTCTTATTAAAAAATTCACCGCCACCATGCAAACAGACTTCTTTTGGATATTGACCGGTTTTCCTGTGTTGATTTTCTATTACAAAAATAAGAATATCTGCGGCATTGCTCTTGGATTTGAGTGGAAAACCTGCCAAGTATCCGGAGTAGGAATTGAAAAGAGTGAGAGTATAATGGAACCCTCCTTTTGAAGTTGGGTTGATGGGTCCAATGAGGTCCAGATGGATCTTCTCAACGCCTCTACCAGCGGTTTCCTGTTGTTGACCAAATGAGGCTCGAGTTATCTTGGCCCTGTCACAGTTCAGACACTTGAAAGACTCTTTCTGTGCTTTGGGGAGTTTGGTGTTGAGAAATTTCTCCATTCAAGATAAGCTGGCGTGACCCAAGGAGCAATGAATAATAGATAGTTTGTCATTGGAGTAGAAGGAGCTCTTGGGACTCGTGGTAGCCATATCAATCACAAATAAGTTGTTGATAATAGAACCGGAGAGCAGTTGGGAGCCCTTTGTGGTAAGTCTGAAAGTTTTTGGATTTGCGTTCCTGTTGACCCGGAGACCGGCACCTCAACTCATGAGCCCACCTAGAGAGATCAAGTTCACCATAGATTCTGGCACCCAGGCAGCATTGGAAAGGAGTAGATTAGCATCTTTTGTGGCCAAGGCAGATGTACCGCTTCCGTTGATAGGGATGGCAGCGTCCTTTTTTCCAGTTTGAATTCTCTTGGTTCCATCGCTCTTCTTGAAGGTAGTGAAGCAGTCCCAATCAACAATCATGTGAATTGAGCAACCTGAGTCTAGGATGAAGCGTTGTTGGTCAATGGGTTCGCATGGTGCAGTGGAGCTGAGTCCGCAGAAGAAGCTGTAGAAGTGGGATTTGTCCTTTTCCTTGGCTTTGCCTTTCCAAGATCCGCAGTTGTTAGCGTTAGCTGGCTTGAGTTCTGGGAATTTGAACCAACATGAGCTGGCCGTGTGAGAGGTTACTGCCGGATTGTGTTTGCCGTTTTCACATAGAGGCCCTCTGTATAGCGCAACGTTCACCGGCTTGGCTTGCTCTCCTTCAGCAATGGATTTGTTTTTGTGTTGGATAAGGTGGTTGAGCACAACATTGACTTTCATATCAGTGGTCAATTGCATGATTTGCCACTTCATGTGTTGCATTGAGCTGGGAAACTTGAAGAGAATTAGATAGGTGATTATGTCTGAAGGGAGCTCAATGCCAACCTTGGCCATCTTCTTGAGATAGATCTTGATGGTGGTCACGAACAATTCAATGTTAGTTTCCATCGATAGGTGTAGAAACCCGTTGAAGACTCAAGCTCTGTTTGAAGATTGGGATGAAGCAAAGTGTTCTTGCGTAGAGATCCAGATCAACTTTGCATTGTCTTTGTTAATGTCATCAACAATGTTATTGTATGAATTTGCGAGAGTTTTGCGAGAATATGAGCTACAAATTCCTGGTTTGTGTCCTCATCCAGGCAGGTCAACTCATTGGCAGTCATGATGTCAAATATATTACGTAGTTTGAAGAGTTTTTCAAACTTCTTCCTCCACATGCTATAGTTATTGGCCGTCAGTAGTGGTGTGGATTCAATTAGAGATTTGATTTCCAAGGATTTTTAGTTTGTAGAGTCCCCCCCTGGTCCTGGCGTGGATGAGGTCCCCGGTTGATCAATTGTTTGGTTGGCGCAGGCTTTTAACCGTGTTAATATTGGGATTGGAAACCAAGACCAAGCTTTATTTCACGCAATCATGAAGAAGAATGAGAGTGAGTTTGGGCAATGAAAACAAATGAAGAGATAGGAAAAAGAAAGTGACCAACAGAGAACAGTCTGACTGATGCAGATAAGTCTAATATGGTAAGGTTAGAGGAGACTTGATGAGGAGCAGTCAGACAGAACAGAGCCAATTCTAAATATACGATGAGTAGGGAACTGAAAGGAAAAAGAATGAGTTCCTGCATTAATTGATGAGTTGTCAGATGATGTTCTACTGACTGTGATTAAAATGGCTGTGAGTCTTGAAGGTTTGGTGATATGAATGAGAGAAGAGGATTCTTGAGTAGTTGATTTGTTCAGTTGATTGATCTTGATTGGTCTTGATTGATGGCGCGAGTATCTTGGTTGATTGATTGGATAATTGGATAGTCGTTGTCATGAGTGATTATCAGTCTTGATGGCGTTGAGTGGTGTGGTGAACCATTTGGGACACCTTGGGAAAAGAATTCAAAAATTGTGAAAAAAAATGTCCTAGTTGCGTTGCTCATCCTCATCCTCGCGCGTTGCTCATCCTCATCCTTGCCTGTTGCTCATCCTCATCCTCGCGCGTCGCTCATCCTCATCCTCATTGTGTTGCTCCTCCTCATCCTCATTGCGTTGCTCCTCCTCATCCTCATCGCTTGCATCCTTCTCATCCTCATTGCTCGCATCCTTCTCATCCTCATTGCTTGCATCCTTCCCATCCTCATCGCTCGCATCCTTGATTGCTTCCTCACTTTCATTGCAACCATCAGTCGTTCATCATGACCCTCCCCATTGCTTGGCCATGCGCAAATGATTGCCTTCCCTCTCATCATCTATTCATCTCTGATGGCTTCCTCATCATCACCACCATCACTGCTTGTGAGAAAGGATCATTGATAACATCAACCCCATTGCTCATCATCTAAACCATCCGATTTCTTTCTTTCTCACCCCCCTCCAGATTTGGATGGGAGGGGGTTTTGCGTTGTTACTAGGTGTGCAAACTTCCGCACAGAAGTTTGAAAGCGACAGGCTGGGGTGAGAATCTCTCACCCCGGTCTGGAAGATTTGCAGAAGGGAACCGGGCCTCCCCAAGCTTGAGCCTCATCATTGTGAAAAAAAAAATTCTGCTTTCATTTGTGTTATCCAATTGTAAATAGTTTCAGGACTCTCTAGCCTATAAAAGGAGGGGCTCTCCCCTGCTTTTTTCCATAATCAATTCTTCCCACAAATGAGAATTATGAGCTGCTGATCCAAGAGCTCCTTCCTTTGTGAAATTGATCACTTATCCGGATATATCTTTTGATTATCCCTTGATCCTTATCCCTTACCCTTGACTTTTTAAGTCCAAAACTCTGATCTGCCCTTCTGTGGCCCTGTTCCTTATCACCAAACATAGCCTTGCTGGTTGAAGAAGAATTCATTAAATTGAATTCTTGAGTGTGTTATACCACTCTTGATCCCTTTTTCTGACCATTATTTGGTCTTGATTATTCATTTGATTTCCTTTCTGGACCAGTCATGTTTGACTAAGAGGTTTTATTAAGTTCAAACCTGGAGTGTTAAACATCCCTTTAATTATTCAAGTTGCATTCTGCCACACTATTCTTGAATCCTTGAGAAGTGTTGGGTTACTCTTAGTCCAAAATCATTACTGTTTGTTTCAGTGATCCATAAACATATTGCATTGTCTTGTGCAGCCACCCACCGTTATCTGGTACCCATCAAGCGCTTGATTGCAGAGAGTTGGGCAGGTTCATTGAGAACCTGGAGGTTGATTGGGTTTGAGTTGATTGCTCCCAAGCACCTGCTGACAACCAGAGTTATTAGCGTGTGGGCGCCGTTACTTACAACTGCTTTGTTCTATTGGGCTCTGAGCAAACTTTAACTTATTTTGTTCAAAGTCTTTCTCCTCATCATCTTGGTTCAGGTAGTGCTGTTTCCCCCTCAGCTATTGTTGCTATCAACTTATCCCTATCCCATTTGATTCATCATTAACAAAGGTTACTGGACCTTGATCCTGGTTACATTTAAATATTTTTGTAACACTCAGGAGGGCAGCCTAAAAAAGCACCTATCCCCTCCACAGAACTGCCAACGGCCTGCGCCGTTTGGAGTCTTACAGAGGTCCTCTGGCAATGGAGTCTCAGAGGCCGCGGGGTAGGAATTGATAGAAATGCGCCGACATTGTGCGCCGCGGAATAGACCGCCCATGTTGCACGCAAGGAAGCAAGCAGCGCTTTTACAGGTGATAGTAGGATGGAAAAAAAAAGAAACAAAAGAAAGACAAGTAAAGGCAGAGAGATGTAAACAATGGAACTGAGATGATAGGAAATTACAGAAGGTCAGAACATCAACACTCAGTAGTCTTGGGGGCAAGGATACTGGTATTGGATTTCTGATAATCCCTTAGCAGACAAAAGAAATTATGATATTTAAAAGAGATCAAGACGTCTAGGAAAGATACTGGATCATAGAGCAGAATTTAGAAGCTAGAGGTAGATAGAAGATCAGATGGAGATGATTCTTTTTATGGAAAAAGTAAGATCAGAATCAAAGAAACAAAAAGAGACAGAGATGATATTGGGTAAAGTTGTACCAGACAAATTTGGTTTGAAGAATGACCATCAACGGGAAGTTGAAGTCACGGGTGGGGATTTGAGTAAGATTGAGAAAGCACATGAAAAAGAAAGTAGAAATAAAAGAAAAATAGTATGAAGAAAGGATGAAAAGAAATTGAATCTGAATTAAAGAGAAAAGAAGATTGAGTGGGAATTTTGAGATTTGAGGAGTCATAATTGTTAGAAGGAGTCATTTAAGAGAGTCATGATTTGCGGGTGCAGTTACAATAAAGAGAGTGGTAGGAGCGCAGCGGTCCGGACCACGTGAAATTTGAGAGACAGGGAGAAGAAAGAGAAAGAACAGTCTAATTGAAATGAAAAGCGCATCAAGAAGAAAAAGGGAGACTAAACAGATATTTCAACACTCCCTGTGGATGGTAAGACTAAAGAAGCAATTTGTTGAGATGGGTCTATGAGATTCAATAGGTGAGACAAGGATTGATAAGAAAGAGCTTTGGTTAGGCTGTCAGCTTTCATCTTGACAGAGGGAATCAATTTAACTGAGGTTTCCAGAAGCGTGCTCTTCTTGAAGGGCTTTGGTTTTAATCTCAATATGATGAGTCTTAGAGTTGCAACCAAATTTCTTGAGTTTTTTTGTCAAGGCCTTTATTATATATGTAATGGAGACTTGGTTTGGGTTCTTTCTTCCAGATTTCAGCAACCAAATCATTCCTCCAAATAGCTTCAAGAAATGAGTATACCAGAGGATTTAATTCAGCTTTGGTAGTTGAGTGGGTGACATTTTGCTTTTGGTAGCTGCTCCAGGAGAGAAGAGATCCAAAAAGAAGAGACAAATGACCAGATTGCAAAAGTCTAGTTTCCAAGTCATTGCTCCAAGTGGCGTTGCTGAGGCATTTGATTTGAGTTTTTGGTGAGCAAATTTGAAGAGTAAGCTTAAGGTTCTTGGTTGAGTTGAGGTACTTCCAGAAAAGTTTGACTTCCCTCCAATGATGCATTCCAGGTTTCTCACAAAATCTAGCAATACTAGATACATAAAAACTCAGGTCTGGTTGGGTGAGACAAGTGATATAATTTATCAGAAAAACGGCTGATAGATAATTGATCTTTAAAGATTTAAACTCTTTGTGTTCTTTGTCTGAGGCTGGAGTGAGGTTTGCGTTAACGGTGAGGGGAATTGTAGAGGGTTTTCAGTTGCTCATTTTGAGTTCTTCCAAACCGTGATTGATATGTTTAGGTTGAGAGAGGAGGATTTTATCTTCAATTTGTTTGTATTTCATGCCAAGAATAGTGTTGGGTTTGTGATGAATGGAATTAGGAAATCAATTGAGAAAAGAATTTTGAAAGTCATTCCCAGAGCCAACAAGAATGAGATCGTTGACATGGAAAAATAGGATTGAGTTCTTTTTAGAATTAATATATAGGCAAGGATCAGAAATAGATTTGTGAAAGCCTTGATTTCAAATCCAGGACGTGAGAGTGTGGAACCAATTTGCCAGAGATTGTTTAATACCATACAGTGATTTGTTGAGAATGAGATATTTGGATTTTCTTTTGCTTCCCTTTGGAGTTTTAATGATAACCTTGTTGGATAAAGGAGCATGAAGGAAGGCGCTTTTGACATCAAACTGCTTGATTGGAAAAGAATGGTAAAGACCAAAAAGAAGCGCCATTCTAAGAGAAGCAGCTTTACCAGTAGGAGAGAAAGTATTGAGACAATCAAGACCATAGATTTGATCAAAACCTTGAACACATAGTAAACTCTTGTAAATTAAGGGGTCGCCATGGCAGTTTTCTTTGATACAATAGAACCAGGTGGTGTTCAGAGGATTGATAGGTTCAGGTCCATGGTAGTTGTCCCACACAGCCAGACCCTCAATGCCATTGGGTTCAGAGTCCATAGAGGCTTCCCATTTGACGGTGTCAAAACACTTTTTAGCTTGTTCAAAAGTTTTAGGGACGTAGTAATGATGATAACCATATTGAGAGGGAGGATTGAGAGAAGAACAATCCCATAATCTGTATCTGGGATCTAGATGAGTAGCAAGATCATCAGATGAATCAGATGCTGAATCAGAGGAAAGTTCTTCCGGCTGGGGAGCGTCAATAGTTGAGGTAGGTGAAGAGGGAGGTTGAGAGGATTGAAGAGGCAGAGAGAGAGAGGAAGAAGAGGAAACAGAAGGAAAAAAAATATTGTTGTCCAATTTGGTTAAGAGTTTTTCAACAGAAAACAAAGAAGAGGAGGGGGAAAGAGGAGAGAACAGAACAGAGTCCTTAATAATTTTGAAATGCTTAGAGGAAATGATTAAATTCTTGGGAGTTAGTATACGATAAGACAAGAAATTGTAATTGTAGCCCACAAGAGTGCCAGCAAGGCCTTAAATTTTTTTCCACAAGAAATTTTATTGTTCAGATAGGCCACTTTAGAGCCAATGGGATGAAAGTAACTAAATGGAAGAGTTTTATTAGTAAAAAGTTGATAGGGAGATAGAGAATGAGGATTTTTAGGAATCTGATTAAGAGCAAGACAAGCCATTTTAGAGATTTTGGCCCACAAGTTATGAGGTAGCTTAGAACTTTGAAGAATAGCTCTGATAGATTTGGTGAGAGTTTGGTTGGTTCTTTCTATTTTGCCGTTGTGTTTGTGGTGGTACGGTTCCAAGACTAGATGTTGAATAGAGTTAGAGGCAAAGTAATTGTTGAGTTCAGTGGAGGAGAATTCTCCACCACCATCAGTGCAGATAGAGGCAGGAAAGCGGTTTTTCTTTGACGTTTGTGATTGAGAGTAATCTTTAATTGAGAACTTGCATTGGACTTGTGTTGAAGAGTGATAGCGGATATGTAACCAGAATAATTGTTGACAATAGAAATAATATAGTTCATGTGATTTCTTGAGATAGGAGTAATGGGACCGATGAGATCAATGTGAAGGTGCTTGAATGTTTTTGAAGCTTGTGATTGAATCTGTTTGAAAGTTGACTTGGCAAGTTTGTTAAAGACACAGTCTTCACATTGAAAATTGGAGAGAGAAGAAGTGGAGAGATTGGGAAAAAGATTCTTAAGGCGGGAGGGACTGGCGTGACCAAATGACTCGTGCAAGTACTTCAAATTTACCAATGAACATTCCTTTATTTCCCTTTGCAAAAGATGGCACAGTTTTTGATTTATTCCAACAAGCAAGTGTTGATTCAGGATGAATATATTGCCCTGGATGAAACAAGTGAAGAGGGGTTTGGTTTTAGAGTGAAGTTGAAATTGAGATCTGTGAGAAACAAGGGAGCATCCTTTCAATGAGATTAGTTCCCCAGGACTAATCAGCTTGGTTACAAAATTGGGAACGTAAAATCAGTTTGTGAGTGTTACCACAGAGTTTTTCCAGGTAAGTTGAACTGTTCCTTTTCCTCTTATTGGAAGCTTGGAAACTTTTTTTCCAGTGTCAATTGAATTTCCGTTAGAACAGATATCAAGATGAGTAAAGAATTCAGTTGAGTTGAACATGTGACATGATGCTCTGGAATTGAGAATAATTTGATTGTCAGGATTGGCTTCCTCAATCCAAGTAGTCAGAAGGGCATGATAATGAGCCACTTCTTTTCCTTTAGAGTTTGAGTTGAATTGAGCTCTCCAGTTGGCTTGTGCTTCCTTCCATCATTACAAAGCAAGATCTTTGTGTTTATGCCAGCATTTGTCTTCTTAATGATCAGGAGAGAGAGGATTGTGAAAACCTCTCTTGCATCAAAGTTCTCATGGAACAGGTTTTTTAGGATTTTGCAGAGCAGCCAAGGCAGTATTGGTGGATTTTATTTCTTTGGATTTAGATTTTGATTTGTTGTACAATTGAATAAGGTGATTGAGGACTAGATCAACGGAGATATTTTTGTTGGGGTCCATGATTTGCTGTTGTAGAGAGTGGAGAGAGGAAGGGAACTTAAAAAGGATGAGGTATGACAGTATATCTTCAGGAAGATCTATTACAACGTCAAGCATTTTCTTCATGGAGCTTTGGTGTCCGTGATGAAGGAGTTGATTGCTTTAGGCTTGAACTGTTGATAGAGAAATTTGGTAAAAATCCAAGCTCAGTTTGAAGTTTGAGACAAAGAAAATTGTTCCTTAATAGTTTGCCAAAGGAGCTTGGCGGAAGAAATATTTGAAGAATTGACTACATTATTGTGGGTGATTGAATCAATTTGAGAGAATAGAATGACATGAATTTCCATATTGTCCGTTGAGCCTAGAGTTTTAGTATTTTCTTCCAAAGCTTCTTTTACACCTTTGAGTTCCAGTAGCATAGTCATTTTATCTTTCCATGTAGAGTAGTTTTTGTCCATAAGTATTGGAATGGCCTCCAGCGCAGCCTTGAGAATGATTTGGCAAAATCCATCATTGCTTGATTCATCCATTTTTCTGGTTGAGCTAGTCGGGATTGCTTTTGGCTTTTAACCGTGTTGGATTTCTGATAATCCCTTAGTGGAAAAAAGAAATTATGATATTTAAGAGGGATCAAGACGTCTAGGAAAGATACTGGATCATAGAGCAGGATTTAGAAACTAGAGGTAGATAGAAGATCCGATGGAGACAATTCTTTTAATGGAAAAAGTAAGATCAGAATTGAAGAAACAAAAAGAGACAGTGATGATATTGGGTAAAGTTGTACCAGACAAATTTGGTTTGAAGAATGACCATTGACGGGAGGTTGAAGTCTCGGGTTGGGGATTTGAGTAAGATTGAGAAAGCGCATAAAAAGAAAGTAGAAATAAAAGAAAAAGAGTACAAAGAGAAGACGAGAAGAAATTGAATCTGAAGTAAAGAGAAAAGAAGATCAAGTGGGGATTTTGAGATTTGAGGAGTCGGAATTGTTAGAAGGAGTCATTTAAGAGAGTCATGATTTGCAGGTGCGGTTACGATAAAGAGATTGGTAGGAGCGCAGCGGTCCGCACCGCGTGACATTCAAGAGACAGGGAGAAGAAAGAGAAAGAACAGTCTAATGGAAATGGCAAGCGCATCAAGAAGAAAAAGGGAGACTAAACAGATATTCCAACAACTGGAAGAGGCTACAAGGAGCAGAGTAGGACTGAATTGAATATAAGGGTTCTGAAAACACTTGCTGGGATGGATTCCTAGTAAGAAGTAGTAAACTGATTTCTTGGAGAAAAATCAGGAAGAAGGAAGAGGAGGCCAGTTTAAATAGACAAGAGGTTGGAGCTACAACAAAGGTAAAAGTGATTGGGACTCAGACTACATGTGTGATGTTATGGGAGTAGTCTAGCTAACAGAGAGGGCCCATCAGGTATGCTACTAAATTAGGTTAGGCTGCTTCTACATTGGTGCAAGGTTACAGGTCTGGGATGTCTAAGTTGGGAGAGTAAAGTTGAAGGATGTACAGTTTACATGAAGGTCATTACACTACGTACTAAGTAGAGAGAGTATGTACTACAATCTGCAAGAGGATGTACATAAGGATTCAAAAAGGATAAACCATGACAGAGTATGGGTTAGACAGATTTAATAAGGTTAGAGTATGTGTAGACCTGGGAGATTAAGTATGTGAAAGCCTATGGAGTCTATATGCATGATATATGAGGTTAGACCATATTTAGATATGTACTGCATGAAGATCCTGTTAAAATACGTACGCACTTACGCGGGTGCTACGTATAAGTGTAATCCAAATGGGATGCACAAATGGGCCTCTGAGGCCCATTGGACACAAACACGGACCATACGGGCCCATGTGGATGCAACAGAGTTGGGGAAACTGGCCTCAAAACGCGTGAAATAGACCCATTGGTACACGGGCCCTAACGGGCCCAATGGGGTATATGGGCAAATACGGCCAGATGGGCTTGTATGGGCATAATTGGGCCCAAGGTTTATTTTGGACATACTTGGCCAGACGGGCTGGCCCGCAAAAGTAGTCTTTTCTCACAATTCGGGCTTGGGGCGGCCCATTAGGGTTGCCGCCCGTGTCGCGGCCCGCTCGGGGCCGCTGCTTGCGTCGCGGCCCGTTCGGGGCCGCCTGTGTTCCTCGGCACGGCCCACGCGGGGCCCGAAGGCCCGCGCGGGGCTGTTGCGCGGCCAAGGGATCCCGCGCGGTGCGATGCCGCGCGGGCCCGGCTGGTCGCGACCGGCGACCAGCGCCGCGGAGCCGGGGCTCGCGGCCCCGGCTCGCTCCCCCTCCCCTTGCTCGCGACGGCGAGCGAGGGGGAGGGGGCAGGCTGGCTGGGTTGAACCAGCCAGCGACCGGCCGCAACGAGGCGGTCGGTCAGGGCAGGGGGGACCTGCCCACCCCCTTGCCCAAGGAGGTGGCGGCGCCGGCCGCAAGAGTAGCGACCGGCAGGTGGGGGGGATTTCATCACCCCCCCACCATTGATCGGTCAATGCAACCAAACCAGATAGGGGCGCTCTCCCCCCCCCTTTACCGAGGGGGAGGAGCGATGGGCCTGGGGGGGCCTGATCACCTCCCAGGCCAATTTACATGACGACGCCCTGGGGGTATCGACCCCCAGGGCCCCTGGTGAGGGGATTTGACCGCCCCCACCAGGGATTTGTAAGAGATAGAGGGGGGGACAGCATGTCCGCTGGTCACACCCCCCCATGTGAGGTTGAAACCGGACCCAGGTGAGCCCTGGGTCCCACCTGGCCCATTTCAGGGGCCAGGGGCTGGATGCATGAGGCAACCAGCCCGTAACAGGGGTAATGATGCCATCAGGGCCGGTTGTAATAGACAACCAACTAAGGGACTGAACAGCAATTGGCTGGTTCAGCCCCGTAACGGTGGAAACACAAGAATGGACCGGAATAGTCTGGTTGTAAGGGTTCAGGGACTAATGCCATGTGGGCTGATGCAGTCCAAACCAAGTAACAAGGCCTGTAGAGCCTGTAGAGCTCTTTTGGGGCGGAAAATTTGCCCTTTGGCTTGTTGTATCATGGGCTCACAAGAGGCCAATCTTTTGTACTTAAGGAGCTCTTCTCCCTGCTGTTTTCCATCATTCATTCATCATCCAATTGAATTCATCCAACATATTGCCCCATTGTGAGAGCCCCATTAGCCATTATTGACACACAGTGTCCAGCATTTCTTTTGCTTTAAATACTGCTCATTTGCCTAAGCTAATTGCTGGCCATAATTATAACACATTATCAGTACCAACATCATCATTACTTCCAAGCCATCTAGACCTTTGTACCTTACTTTGGAGAACCTCAAAGACCTCAAGTTTTCCAAGAAGATGTCCTATATCCCTGATGTTAGCTCTACCAAAATAGTTCTGAATAGTCAGAACTATAATGCTTGGGCTGTCCTTATGGATAGTGAGCTGGATAACATCTGCTGTGGGGAAATTATGGATGCAGATGACACTCTGATCAGTTCAGAAGTGGAGAAGAAGTCTTACCATCTGATCCTTAGGCATCTTGATGAGAATCATGTGACATGGGTTGCTGATACTCTTAGGGAAGATGAGAGGAGGAGGGGCAGCATCCTTTGGAAGCTGCTTAAGTCCAAGTATGCTGGTGATTCTGTTCACCAGAAGGGTATAGCCTTTAATAAACTGTTCAAGTTACAATATTCGAATTGTAAACAGTTTGTGGCAGAGGCTAGGTCTAGTATAGCCAAGTTCAAGTCATCTGGACTTAACATGGATCCAGAGTGTTTGTCACTCTTAATCCTTCAAAAGCTGCCAAAAGAGTTTGATTCCTTAGTCAGAATCATTTCTCAATTGGATCCTCTTCCTGGGGAGGAGGATGTGCTCAAAAGGATTGAAAAGGATGACCTTCAATTCAAGATGAAGGGGGGTTCTGGAACAGCCCTAGTTGGAAAGACTGGAAAATCTTGCAAGAAGGCAAAAAAGGATTTGTCCAAGGTCTTATGTTACAATTGTCAGAATAAGGGTCACTATGCTAAGGACTGCAAGGAGGCCAAGAAAAGGAAGAAGTCCGAAGGAAATGACAAGGAGGTCAATCTCACAACTGAAAACGTTGCAATGGTGGCATTGGATGCTCCAATTGAAGAGGCTGTTGTGGAAGAAGGTCCCAACAAGAAGGCCAAAATCGATGAGGATCAAGAAATGGACTTGATTGATTATGAAGAGGATTGAAGGAGGATGTTCTTGTTTTGATTGATTCTGGTTGTACAGATCACATGTTTTTTGAACCAAATTTATTTTCAAATCTTAGTGATTATGATGGGGTTGTAAATATTGGTCAGAAAGGCAGAAAAATTCAGATTAAAGGAATTGGAAAAGTTATTCTTGCAAATCAACTGGGTTTCCAAATTACTTTTGATAAAGTGTTCTATGTACCAGAGTTGCCTTACAACCTTGTGTCTCTTGGGGTGTTATGGAAAAAAGGTTTCCAAATTCTTTATCTTAAAGGAGATAGGTTTGTTATTGATATGAATGGGAGAACTGTTCTTAGTGGACAAGTTCGGAATAAGCTTCTGTGTGCAAGCTTGTTCAAATTCTCAGCTCTGAGAACTGTTTCTCACAATAGAAGTGGCCATAAGGTAAAGGACAGCAACTGTGAGAGTTGTACCTTGGGGGCTAAGACTAGAAATGTGTTCTCTAAGAGTAGAGATCACACAGATGTTCCTAGAGAGGAATTTTCCATTGATTTGGCAGGGCCATTCACTCCAGAGTCCCTTGGTGGGGCAAGATACTTCATCAATTTAGTTGATACTGCAACTAATTATGTTTGGGTTAAACCAATTCGATCTAAGGATCAGACCACAGAGGAGGTTTCTGTAATCTTCAAAGTCTGGAAACAGAATGGTCTGATGAAGGAGATCAAGAGGGTTATTACTGATGGAGGGGGTGAATTCGTGAGTAAAGATTTTGGGAGGCTGTTGAAAGATTATGGTATCATTCATATAGTCACTACTGCAAGTACTCCACAAAATAATGGAATAGTTGAGAGAATGAATAGGACTTTACTGGACAAAGTCAGAACTATTATGTCTCAATCTGGTCTGCCAAAGTTCTTATGGGCTGAGTTGATGTGCACGGTGTGTCTGTTGCACAACATTATAAGTGTTAATGGGAAGTGCCCACATTATCAGTTTTGGAAGTTGTACCCCAAAACATCACACCTAAGAACAATCGGTTGCTTGGTGTATTATAGTGTCCACCATAATGAAATGGTCGGAAAATTAGACCCTAGAGCCAGAACAGGGGCACTTGTAGGCTATGATTTAATAAGTAAATCTTATAGGATCTATTGTCCAGGGACAAGAAAGGTTATCCATAGCAGGGATGTAAAATTCGACGAAAGTACCTTTCCACTCAAAAGGAGTGAAGATGTCGTTGTGATTAAGCCACAACAAGAAATAGAATTAGCACCTATTTCACCAGCAAAAGCTGTGGAACATGTGGTTCCAGAAGATGAAGAGGTGGCAGACGTGCCACAAGAGGGTTCAGTACCCGCTCCAGGTGATTCTGTGGAATCAGAACCTGATGAGCCTCCACCTCCGGTTAGAAGGAGTGGTAGGGTTAGAGTACCGGTTGACAGGTACGGGGAGTGGAGATCCCATTATGCTGCCGCAGGATATGAGGAAGATACATTTCAGGAACAGTGTATGCTCAATGAAGTCCTGGAGTTGAGTTCAGAAATGGGTAACAGGGTTAACCCAAATAGCTTTGGCCAAGCTATGAATTCTGATGAGAGAGCCAACTGGAAGAGTGCTATTTTTGAGGAATTTGATTCTCTAGAGAATAATAGTGTCTTTGAAGTGGTTAAGCGGGATTCTGTTCCAAAAGGAAAGACCATTGTGGGGTCTCGATTGGTGTTAAACAAGAAGTTTGACACAAATGGAGTTTTGAAAAGGTTCAGGGCTAGATGTGTTGCACAGGGCTTCAAGCAGAGAGAGGGTATTGATTACCAAGAAACTTTCTCACCAACTGGAAGGCTGTCCACCTTCAGGTACATCATTGCTCTGGCAGTGGAGTTGGGTGAAGAAATCAGACAAGCTGATTTTGTAACAGCATACTTGAATGCAAAACTTGGAGAGGAGGAGACTGTTTATATGTCGATTCCTGATGGTTTTCGTGAATGGTTAGTAGAGACTAAACCAGAAACCATGAAGAAAATCTGTGTTAGAACTTTTCTTTCGGCAGATAAAGGGGAATATGTCCTCAAGCTGTGTAGATCCCTGTATGGATTGAAGCAAGCAGCTAGGTCATGGTATAACACCATGAGTGAGAAACTGATAGAGATTGGTTTTAAGACGTCTGAGGCCGATCCTTGCCTTTTTGTGAGAAAGGATGCAATTTTGTTTGTATGGGTCGATGACATTATCATTATTGGTGATGGTAAAGAGAGAGTCATGGAGACACTCAAAAAGGAGTTCAAGATAAAAGATCTTGGTCTGGCACAACAGGTGCTAGGAATGAAAGTTAGTAAGGGCAAGAATGGTATTAAGTTAGACCAAAGCCATTACGTTGAAGCTCTTCTTAAGCAGTATGGCTTAGAGGATGAAAAGGAGTTTGGTACTCCCATGCAGTCAAACATTTGTTTAGAGAAGTCTACAGATGAGGAGTATCTGGAGTTTGTTCAATCAGGGAATGACTACAGGTCAGCTGTCGGATCGCTTAATTATTTGGGGCAGTGTACAAGGCCCAATATTGCGTTTGCAATTGGGGTCTTGTTGCAACACTTAGAGAAGCCAAGCATGAGGCATTGGTCAGCGTTTAAGAGAGTTATGAGGTATCTTAAAGGAACACACAGTCTGGGACTGTTGTTTACAAAGTCAGCAAACTTTGATTTGGTTGGTTATTCCGATGCAAGTTGGGCAGATGGTAACACTAGGGAATCAACAAGTGGTTTTATATTCTTTTTAGGTAAGAATCTGGTGTCATGGATGTCCAAGAAGGTGTCGGCAATAAGTCTTTCATCAACAGAGGCTGAGTATAGAGCTTACTTAGCAGCTTCACAGGAAGCAAAATGGTTGAGAAAAGTCTTAGAGGATACACATAAACCACAAGGGTTTGCGTTGTTGTATTCTGATAACCAGAGTGCCATTGCGTTGGCACAAAACCAAGTGTTCCATTCAAGAACAAAACATATTGATGTTCACTATAACTATATTCGCGACGCAGTTAACTGCAATGAGATTGTGTTGAGGTACATGCCCACTGGAGCAATGATTGCAGATATCTTGACTAAGGCATTAGACAGAAACAAGCATCAAGGCTTTGTGACTAATATGCGGATGTCACCCCTTTTGGATTAAGGGGGTGTGTTAAAATACGTACGCACTTACGCGGGTGCTACGTATAAGTGTAATCCAAATGGGATGCACAAATGGGCCTCTGAGGCCCATTGGACACACACACGGACCATACGGGCCCATGTGGATGCAACAGAGTTGGGGAAACTGGCCTCAAAACGCGTGAAATAGACCCATTGGTACACGGGCCCTAACGGGCCCGATGGGGTATATGGGAAAATACGGCCAGATGGGCTTGTATGGGCATAATTGGGCCCAAGGTTTATTTTGGACATACTTGGCCAGACGGGCTGGCCCGCAAAAGTAGTCTTTTCTCACAATTCGGGCTTGGGGCGGCCCATTAGGGTTGCCGCCCGTGTCGCGGCCCGCTCGGGGCCGCTGCTTGCGTCGCGGCCCGTTCGGGGCCGCCTGTGTTCCTCGGCACGGCCCACGCGGGGCCCGACGGCCCGCGCGGGGCTGTTGCGCGGCCAAGGGATCCCGCGCGGTGCAATGCCGCGCGGGCCCGGCTGGTCGCGACTGGCGACCAGCGCCGCGGAGCCGGGGCTTGCGGCCCCGGCTCGCTCCCCCTCCCCTCGCTCGCCGTCGCGAGGGGGAGGGGGCAGGCTGGCTGGGTTGAACCAGCCAGCGACCGGCCGCAACGAGGCGGTCGGTCAGGGCAGGGGGGACCTGCCCACCCCCTTGCCCAAGGAGGTGGCGGCGCCGGCCGCAAGAGTAGCGACCGGCAGGTGGGGGGGATTTCATCACCCCCCCACCATTGATCGGTCAATGCGACCAAACCAGATAGGGGTGCTCTCCCCCCCCCTTTACCGAGGGGGAGGAGCGATGGGCCTGGGGGGGCCTGATCACCTCCCAGGCCAATTTACATGACGACGCCCTGGGGGTATCGACCCCCAGGGCCCCTGGTGAGGGGATTTGACCGCCCCCACCAGGGATTTGTAAGAGATAGAGGGGGGGACAGCATGTCCGCTGGTCACACCCCCCCATGTGAGGTTGAAACCGGACCCAGGTGAGCCCTGGGTCCCACCTGGCCCATTTCAGGGGCCAGGGGCTGGATGCATGAGGCAACCAGCCCGTAACAGGGGTAATGATGCCATCAGGGCCGGTTGTAATAGACAACCAACTAAGGGACTGAACAGCAATTGGCTGGTTCAGCCCCGTAACGGTGGAAACACAAGAATGGACCGGAATAGTCTGGTTGTAAGGGTTCAGGGACTAATGCCATGTGGGCTGATGCAGTCCAAACCAAGTAACAAGGCCTGTAGAGCCTGTAGAGCTCTTTTGGGGCGGAAAATTTGCCCTTTGGCTTGTTGTATCATGGGCTCACAAGAGGCCAATCTTTTGTACTTAAGGAGCTCTTCTCCCTGCTGTTTTCCATCATTCATTCATCATCCAATTGAATTCATCCAACATATTGCCCCATTGTGAGAGCCCCATTAGCCATTATTGACACACAGTGTCCAGCATTTCTTTTGCTTTAAATACTGCTCATTTGCCTAAGCTAATTGCTGGCCATAATTATAACAGATCCTGAGGTATATAGTTACTGGAGACATATTGGTAAATTCTCCTGAGCCTTGAGGTTGAAGCTCCTTTGAAAGTAAATCAGGCCTGAGTTTTAGATTGGATTTGCTGAGGTTGAATGCTGAGGTTAAATTGAGCTAGGTTTCAGTATGACACTGCTCCTCTTCAAGAGAGTAAGTTTGTGTTTTTTTTAAGTTTTCCTTTTCCTTCTGCAAGTGAATTTTGGGGCTCCAATAATACACCTGAAAGCTTAACAATCCCTGCATCTTGAATTAAACTGTATTTTCCATATTTCCAAATGATTAAAAGAATGAAGAGATGAAGAGAAAAAATCATGGTATTTTGAAAACTGAATTGGAGGCCCATCCCTGCAAAATGAAGGCTTGATTCTTGGAAATCCTACACAAAATAAATGGGATCCCAGCATGCAAATTTAGGGAACTCCTTCAGCAGGAAAATTAGGGAATATCAGAGCTAGCAAACCTGCCAATTTTTTAATGGGGTTTCTTGGACCAAATCTTCCATTTCAAACCCACCATCTTTTTTTTTTAAAAAAAAACACTTCTTTCATATCAGGAATGTCAGAGTTACCTGGAAATAGGTGAGTTTTTTCCAATATACTATATTAATCTTTATACTCTCTATATATCCTTTATCATCCCCACTCTCTTTCAATTCTCATCCATCTCCTCATCCTCCTAGCCCTTGATCACCAATTCTTCAAATCATCAAAAAAAAATTTCAACTTCTCAATACAACCAAAAGAAATCAAAAAAATTCATCAAGTTGAAACAACAATCATGTTCCTCCTGTAATCAATAGAATGGGTTGGACCAAGGTTTTGGTTCAAGAACTTCTCCATCAACCCTCTACATCCATTCAACCTACATCTTTAATTGTTTTGAATTGGAATACTGGCCCAAGATCCCTCAAAACATTTTTATCCAGTCAATTGGTAGCCTCCAATCTAAAATTGAGCTGATCAACAAAAACTTGGAAGCCTCCCAAGATTGAGTACATGCTGCCCATTCAACCAGTGCTGCAACCACTAATACTTCCTGTCAAGATAATCTTACAGGTAGCTCAAAAAATCCGCCACATTACTGCTGTGGTGCTCCAAAACCTAACCTATGGACATCAGACTAACTTTTCTAGAATAAGGACATCCCAAAACCCCAAAAGAAACTCAAAAATGGATTATACACCAAAAGTAACTTATAGTCACCCAGCCAAAGTACCTGTATATCTCTCACTGATTAGAAAATACAGCTCAAATCAATCCTGGCCTACCCATTTCCACAATTAGGTTTCAAAGATCAGTGGAAGACACACAGACATACAAGGGAAACTTCCATAACATGCAAGTGAAATCTTATATCAACAACACCACAAATTGGCCAAACTATATGAATAACAGAAGTGATTATGGAATCATCTAGCACAGCCTCAACCACAAGTCAGCCAGGCTGGAAAACCTATAGAATGTTCCAGAACAGCAGTTCAACTATGCCACCCACAAGTCAATCACTACACAAAACCAGAGCCACAAGTCAGCCAGCAACACATTTCACCACCCACCACAGATTTGGTGAAGGCTGGCAAACTCCCTAATGTCTATAAATAGAGGGCCTCTCTCTGGTCATTTTCCCACCATCCCCCAGGTCCTCAGCCTGGGGAGGTCACCCCTAATAAAAAGATCACCTCTTATAAAAGGTCACCCCTTATAATAGGTACTTGAACCTTATAAAGAGGTACTAAACCCTTATAAAAGGTCCCAAACCCTTATAAAAGATTTTAAACCCTCTTTAAAGATATTAATCCCTCTTTAAAGATATTAAACCCCAATAAAAGGATTTTAAAAGTCACCAACATTAACCAACCCTTATCAAGTATACCACCACCACTCATCAGCCAATACACCAAACCTTGACCATCATATATCACCACCACTCATCAAACAATACCCCATACTTTGATCATCATCATCATCCATCATCATCCATCATCATCCATCACCATCCATCACCATCAATCACTTACCTTTGACCACCATCATCCATCACCATTGTCACCTACCTTGACCATCATCAATCATGACCATCATCACTATCCATCATCATCCATCATTAATCATCATTGTAACTCACTTTGAGAATAATCATCCATCACCATCATCATCACCCATCACCATTATCATCATCACCCATCCCTACTTTCATGATCATCCATCCATACTATTATCATCAACAACCCATCCATGCTATTATCATCTACCTTCAAAACAATCATTTATCAACTATAGGCTCAACCATTTCAGCGTCATTCAACCATCAACTGTAACATCAAAGGAGTATCCACCATCAATAAATAAAAAAAGATAAAGTACATAAAGGATAAGGATAGATAAAGGATTTCTCCGTTAATCAGCTTCTATCCCTCCAAGTCACCTATCTGATATGTTCCACCACTTCTTCTTTACCAAGATTGAACACATTTGATCCTAGGTCTGATAGAGACTGCTATAGTAGCAACTATATCTGAAAATCAGCCACAAATCTATTTTTCATTTATTTTTGTGAGAATTACTATAGTTTTGAGAGGGTCAGTAAATAAAAAAACCCCCTTAGTATTAATCAATCTTATCAATAGTTGTAGCGCCAAATTCCCCCTCATGTGACTTCCAGAAATTATTTTCTAAAATTTACCCAATCCAAAGGATTCTCTACACCATTATCATCATTATCACCTGACTCCAGCACCCAAAAGAATTAGGAAGAAACCTTAATTGTGGCACAGATACTCATCAAATGGGTAAGATCCCCAGATCATATGAGATCCATCAAAACAAACAAAATCTCATCTAGTTTGTTGTCTAGCACAACCAGCCACCTTTGCAGCGCCATGAAAAAAACACTGGGAAATGGGGCCAAATCTGTAGTTAAACCCTCCAATCCTCATTGAATTTTAACAAGAAACTAGAAAATATCTATAAATACCAGGTGTGAAAAAATAACCAGATCCTAATCATCCAGCATTGTTTATCCATCTCACACAAAAATATAAGACATGAAAATCAAACAAATGCATGTTCCTGTTTCTCTCCAACAAAAATAAATTCACCTCAATCCTGATAAAACTCACATAAAAGGCTATATACCAACCAATTCATTATCCTTCTTCTGGGAGAATTCCAGTGTCCAAATACTCTGTGAACCAAACTTACTGCTTGAATTTCAGAATAATTTCTGTGCTCCTATAAGCTTTTTGGGAATTTTAAATTGAAGAAAAACAATTAAAATCTTCTTTCTCCTTTCCTTTTGCCATTATTTTCACTTTCTCCTGTCTCCTTTCTTGTTATTGTTTTTAAATCATTAGATTTTCTTGCTTTAATTCTTGCATCTTCCTTTAAGCTTCTCAGGCAATAGAAACTCTAACAATTCTCCAAATCATCATATCCTCCTAACCCTCATCTTGATGATGATGATGATTGAAGAGCTTAGAGACAGATCAATATTTTATATTTTCTCTGAGAAAAGAATTTGAGTGATGACAGTTGTTTCAGGGTATATTGTGATGCAAAGACAATTTATGATTTGAATATATTTTTTATGAGTCAATAAAGAGACCAAATGGAAAACAAAATTATCACAGGTTTTATATAATCAGGACCCAGAAATTTTTTTACAAGCTGCTTCCATATCTTTTGGTGTTTAGGACCATGTTGGTTGTGGTTGTGGTATAGATGGATTTTTTAAGTTTGATGTCCATGAGTTTGGGTTTTTGCCATGGCTTTAGGCCTTGAGGGTCCTTTGAGGCTTGGAATATTTTTTCTAAGGTCCTAAGGTTGGCTTTCACTTTTGTATAATAAGTCTAATTTGGTGAAAAACTAATTGCTTACCATAGGCCTGAAAATGGCCATGAGAAGTTTCACTTGCAAATTGCCTCTTGGGGCCATCATCAGTAATCCAAAAATTATCATCATCCCTTCTCCCCATAGGCTGCTAATCCTCAAACTGTCAACCATCATCAAAATCATCAATATATAAAGCCTCAATCCTATCAAATTTCTCATCAGAAAAAGTTTGGAAAACAAGGCAGAGGACCAATGCTCATTTCCCAAACAAAGGGGGGTGTTGAGGATTGAATCCAATGAAAATCTTCCATTGATCCAATGACTCTCTTCAATATCATCAAACTGATGTCCTAAAATTGCATGAGTTTGAAATTCATCAGAATGATGGACTGTTAATTTGCTTTGATTTCATTCATTAAGGCTACCATTGGGGTGATCCAAGGGGATGGTCTGCTTGATTGGAGTGTGAATTTTAGGGCTTGGTGTGGGTTTGGAAGGCAATCCTGAGATTTTGAGAGAGGTTTGATGGGTTGGAGTTGAGCTTTTTGAATACTGAGAGGGACCATCAAAGGGATCATGAGGGGGGATTGATGAGATGGATGATGGGATGAGAGATGATTTATGTTTTTGTTAGTGGTGATGGTGATGGTGATGTTGAGTTGATAGTTGAGAATGAGCCTAGTATGATATTGTTGATGATGACTTGGATTTATGGATATATGGTTTTTGACACATGGAGGGGTGGATGGATGATGATGCATAAACTGGCAGGTTTAATTTTTGAAATATGCAATTTATATGAAACCTGCCATTTTGATATACTCCATTTAGGGGTTGTGTAGAGTTCCAAAATCCACCATTAAAATTGCAGGTTTGGTAAAAAAAAAAGGTTTCTAATTGCAGGTTTGCCAACTCTCATGAGTCCTTCTTGTCAAAAAAATTCTTTTGGAGGAAACTCCACAGGGAATTTCTTTAATTCCTCCTAACAAAACTCATAACCTAAACTAAAATAAAGACCAAAATTAATTTAATCCTTCTATAAATTATCTGTCTTATTTATTATTAGTATTTTATTTTATTATATTTGACTATAGAGATTATTTCCCTGAAATTTGGGGACTGATTGGATTTTGAAGTTTGGATAGGAAATTAAATTTCGTTTGATTTTAAAAAAGTGAAAAGTAAAAAATAAATCAATTTTAAATTGAATAATGGTTAATCTAGTTTTAATTTATTGATATAGGATTAATTCCAACAAAATATAAATTTCAAATTTAGCAGTTTATGGGATGTATATTATTTAAATTATGTAACATTAAAAAAAATTGTAGGCGAAAAAATGTAGTTGCTCTGCAGAAACTAAATCAACCACACCTGAGTTATCCCAATTGGGAAAACTCATGAAGTGTCCAGAATTTCCCCCTCATGGCCTGGAGTTATCCCAATTGGGATAACTCTGGTAGTTGCGTGGATTCTTGCTTCCCGGGAAACTACAAATCAGGTTGAATCTCCGCTCTTTGCTCCCTCAATCCATCCATCCCCATCTCTTTAACCATCAACAACCAAAGAATCAAAACTTCAAAAAAACCAAATATCAATTGATAAATTCCATACCAATTGATTCCAGACCAATCAATCAAGCTCAAGATCAACAAAGGAAATCTGAAAAGATTCAAGAACTCAGGCCTGTCAACCAAACTAGACCAAAACAACTCCTCAGAATTACCAAAGAACTACCCAAAGGACCAGCCACCCAGAATCAATTGACAAAAACAGTGAGCCCGATTCCAAGACCAAAAAATTCATAGATGGGCCATTCAACCATTGAAAAACCATCCCTCATTTATCTGAATCAGCGGTGAGCCTTCCTCCAGTCAAGCTTGATTATCAAAGCAATCAATATCCCTCTCTGACACCAGAAACAAAAAACAGACAGATCATCACTCACACCTCAAGGCCTGGAGCTGATAAAGCTTCCAGGTAGAATATAAGCAAACCAATATTGCTTCAGAACCAGTCAGAAACTAGTTTAATTCTCTTGTTCTTGTTCCTTTACCTGAAAAGAGATGACTTTCAACTGATGCTACTTCCTAATGAATTCCTCCATTTGTTGTGTTCTATTCCTAAATCTCTTGTCACGTTCATGTTGTCTTCAAAGAACAGTTTTTTGTTTTGTAAAAGAGTAATAAAGAAAGGAAATTCAGGACAAATAATCCTTTTATTTAAAATACAGAATTCAAAAACTAGGTTTAAATACACATTTTTATCAGTTTAAAATGAAATTTGGCTGTTTTTTCAATGTGCAACCACTACCTTTGTTGATTGACTAGGTCTGATACTTGAGAATGCTACATTTAACTGACCACATTGGTCTTGCAATCAGCGATTTGGAAAGTAGAGTGATGAATAAAAAACTAATAAGATTGATTGATGAGATAACAAATGTCTGTATATAGATCAGATGAGATGAAATGACTGGGTGAATAAAAATTGAAAAACAACTTGATGATGGTGAGATGGGATCTTTAAATACTGATGAGCTCCAATCTTTGAAATCAGGTACAACTTGGGTTTTATCTATTCAACACATATTAGGTGGTTGGATCAAACTTGATGATTTTTTATGATTCAATATTTAAATGATTGGGTGCTTTTCAAAACTTACAATAATATATAATCATAAATCTTTAGTTTCTTTTGTCTCTTCTTTTTTATCTTATAGTTATGATGAACCTTCCTCTTGCATGAAAAGTTCCATCTCTTGGCTCTGAGTGTGAATAGTCCAATGAAAATCCTGGGAGACAACTTTTTCATCTTGTTATTAAGCCCTTTCAAGTGAATCTTCCTCTTGGAAGAAAATTTCCATCTTTCTGAAAAATTTCTTTCGGTATGTTTTTTATGCATTTCATCCTTAGGAAATAGATGTATTGCATCTATTCTGTTTCTTTGTTTTTCTTCATCAGAACTATCATCCTGTTTCTAAAATTGAGTTACCGGACTGACACTATGTCTCTGTGAAATTCTTGTGTTGTGTTTCACAGGAGTGGAATATTTAATAAATTCCATGTTATTCAACATATTTATGTAATCCTTTTTCTCATCATGATAAAAATTTTGTTCTCCTTCTTTTGGTAATGAATTTGGATTGATATAAGCAATATTTTTGTATTTATCTCCCTCAACAGGGATTAAATCCTCAAAAAACCCCCCTTTAATATATATATATATATATATATATATATATATATATATATATATATATATATATAATGATATGTATATATATATATATAATATATATATAATATATATATAATCAAATAAATAAAATCCACATTTTTTTCGCCATTCACTCCCCAAAATGGGTTGCAAATTGTGCCACGCGTCCCCTTTGAGTTAGTGAACAGGGCTTGCAAGGCTGAAAATTTAAAATTGGCCATTAAATTATCACCCATAACATTGAAGGAAAAATCACATAGGAAATATGACTGCACAGGCTGAAAAAGTGATGCATTCCAAAGAACTTCCTTAGCTCAGAAGTTTTAAGATATTCCTCAGATCCTTCCATTTTTTTCCCAAAAGATTATTTTCCCCAAGTGGAACCTTGGACAACTCAGCATCTCTGAGATTTTTATAAGAAATAGAAAAAAAAATATTTTCCCTGAAAAATCCAAACCAAACTGTTGATGGCCTACAAAAAACCATAAAACTGCCTAAAAATTAGATTATTTTCATGATTAAAAATTAATGATATCTTTATATCTAGATTTTTATGTATTGGCCGAAAAAATATTGTTGGAACAGAAAACCACCCCAGTGCAAAATTGACTAATCAGGATGAAAAAAATGGAAAATTTTGATAATGATTTATGGCAGTAAACCTATTCTTTCCTGATTTCTATTTCAATTCTGGAAACAAACCCAATTCACCCTAAGGATTAAAAAAAAAAACAGTGCAGAGGGTCATACAATTTTCTCAGTTCCCTACTCCTGCTCAAGGAGCCATCTGAGTTCCAAATTGTGACATCTCTATGCATCAATTTAGAAGTATCATTACCTGTGTGTTATTAAAATCCATCAAACAAACTTTAATTTAATGACTTTATAAAAAACAAAAACAGGAAAAACCGTACGTTCCAGCCATGTTGCAGCTATTGAGTCTCCTGTTGGTAGGTTGTAAACACTTTATCCATATTTTGTGAAAATGGATCAGAAAGCCTGATGGATTTATCTGGATAAGCCTGAGTAGAAACTTTTCCCCTATAATGGTGATGAGTATCATAGAGAAGGGCATTGGAATGTGATTGGTGTAGAAATTCAGAACCACAAATAAAGGGGAGTAGTACCTTTTTCTATGTGATGAAGTTGGGAAGCGAGTCATTTTTTTACATGTATTGAAAGCCTTACAGCAATTATAAGTGAAAAAATCAACTGAAGTGTGTTAATTTCAGGGTTGAGGGAGAAGTAAATCAAATCAAATTGGGATGGAAGGGGGGTTTATATAAATTTTCAATATTCAAGAAAAAGATGGAACCAAGTGAGGAAGTAGTTTTCATCAATTGTTTTATCAATGTCCTCTGTTACAGTCCTTTTTAAATGTGATGTCCTTGGTTAAATGTGTTGTGCTTGGTTAAATTTGTTGTCATTGGTTAAATGTTTTGTCCTTGGTTGAATTTTTTGTCCTTTTCTGGTCCTTGGTTGCATGTGTTAGAATTATGACCAGCAATTAGCTTAGGCAAATGAGCAGTATTTGAAGAAAAAGAAATGCTGGACACTGGTTTTCAATATTGGCTTATGGGGCTCTCACAATGGGGAAATATGTTGGATGAATTTGATTGGAATGATGAATGAATGGATGGAAAACAGCAGGGAGAAGAGCTCCTTAAGTACAAAACATTGGCGTCTTGTGAGCCCATGATAAAAAAAGCCAAAAGGCAAATTTTCCGCCCCAAAAGAGCTCTACAGGCTCTACTAGCCTTGTTACTTGGTGGGGACTACATCAGCCCGCATGGCGTCAGTTCCTGAACCCTTACGACCGGCCTATTCCAGTCCATCCAAGTGTTTCCACCATTACAGGGCTGGACCAGCCCCTTGCTGTTCAATCCCCCTGGCTGGTTGTCTGTCACAACCAGCCATGATGACCTCATTACGTTGTTTACGGGCTGGTTGCCTCATGCAGCCAGCCCCTGGCCCCTCAAATGGGCCAGGTGGAACCCAGGGCACACCTGGGTCTGGTCTCAGACTCACATGGGAGGGTGTGACCAGCAGACATGCTGTCCCCCCCCCCCTCTTTCTCTCAAATCCCTGGTGGGGGCAGTCAAATCCCCTCACCAGGGGCCCTGGGGGTCAATACCCCCAGGGCGTTGTCAAGAAAGTTGGCCTGGGAGGTGATCAGGTCCCCCCAGGCCCATTGCTCCTCCCCCTTGGTAAAGGGGGGGGGAGAGTGCCCCTGCTTGGTTACTTCACACACTCAATGGTGGAGGGGTGATGAATTCCCCCCAACCTGCCAGTTGCTACGCCTGCGGCCGGCGCCGCCACCTCCTTGGGCAAGAGGGTGGTCAGGTCCCCCCTGCCCTGACAGACTGCACTGTTGTGGCCGGTCGCTGGCTGGTTCAACCCAGCCAGCTTGCCCCCATCCCCCTTGCAACGGCAAGCAAGGGGAGGGGGAGCGAGCCAGGGCCGTGAGCCCCAGCTTGGTGGCGCTGGTTGCCGGGCCCACGCGGCATTGCACCGCGCGGGATCCCTTGGCCGGGCAACAGCCCCGCGTGGGCCGTTGGGCCCAGCGTGGGCCATACCAAGGAGCACAGGCGGCCCCAAACGGGCCGCGACGGAGACCGACACAGGTGGCGGCCCCTAGCGGGCCACGACAGTGGCAACAGCCCCAATGGGCCGCCCCAAGCCCAAATTGTGAGAATTACATACTTTGGCGGGCCAGCCCGTCTGGCCAGGTATGTCCATAATAAAGCTTGGGCCCTTTTATGCCCAAATAAGCCCATCTGGCTTGGGTGGCCCATCCAACCTGGCGGGCCCTTGAGGGCCCATATCCCAAAAGACCATAAAAACGTGTTTTGGCGCCCAAATGCCCAAAACCAATAACACCCACATAGGCCCACGTGGCCCACGTGATGTCCAATGGGCCGTGGAGGCCCATTTTTGCATCCCATTTGGATTACACACTCGTATGCACATTACCTGAGTGCATCTGCATTTTAACACACCCCCTTAATCCAAAAGGGATGCCATACGCATACTAGGCACAAAACCTTCATGTTTGTTCCTATCTAACGCCTTAGTTAAGATATCCCCAATCATTGCCCCAGTAGGCATGTACCGTAACACTATCTCTTTGCAATTAACTGCATACGGTATATAGTTATAATGAACATCAATATGTTTTGTTCTAGAATGGAACACTTGATTTTCTGCCAACGCAATGGCACTCTGGTTATCAGAATACAACAACGCCAACCCTTGTTGTTTATGAGTATCCTCTAAGACCTTTCTAAACTATTTTTCTAACCCCGTGACAACGTCAAAATGCATGAATTAAGGGTTGGATGCATGAGACAGACAATGTTCTATTTTTATTTATTCTCATTTATGGGAGCTTTATTTATTTTTATTTATTTTATTTTCAATGTCTTTTCTTTCCTTTTCTTTTTTTTCCCACAAATGGGCTGTGAGCAGCCGTCCACAACTAAAATGAGTTGTGAGCGGCCGTTCAAGACTGAGAAGGGTTGTGAGCGGCCGTTCAAGACTGAGACGGGTTGTGAGCGGCCGTTCAAAAACCACAATAGGTTGAAAATCAAGCCACGTGGCTCTTTTTAGGTTATGAGTTCACAAATTTAATATTTCCCCCAAAAAAATCTCAATGCCATCTGGAGCAATGGAGGACTTAGGTTAACTTTCCCATCATGCCAGACCAAAAAAAAAAAATCAAAAAATTAAAAAAAAAGTGAATAGAAAACCCAAAATCATTAAAACCACAAAAAAAGCATTGAAAAAAATCCTGGGCCCCATTTGGGTTCTGCCAGCTGAAATTCTTGGTACTTCCCTACTATATGGGAGTGCACAACAATGCACTGAGTATTGGAAAATGGAATGTTTGATGGTGCTTCACAAACATTCTGTGTATGAAAGATGAGCTAGTGTTTGAGAATCAACATCAACAATCTAAAAAAGGTTTCTTAATCCATTTACCAAAAACAAAAAATGGAAATAAATGAAAATAAATGAAAAATTATATAAAAACAGTTAAAAAAAATAAAAAAAAAGAGATAATTCTCAGCGCCATCTGGAACAATGGATGACTTAGGCTAATATTTCCATCATGCCAGATCAAACAAAAAGCTAATAAAAAATAAAAATAAAAAATCCAACAATAAAAAAAATCAATAAAATTGCAATAAAAAATAAAAATAAAAATAAATAAAAAATGAAGAAGAATCAGTAAACTAAAAAGAATCCTGGAACGCATTTGGGTTCTGCACGCTCAAACTATTGGTCGTGCCCTACTATATGGTAGTGAACACCAGTGCACATAGTATTGAAAATTGAATGTTTGATGGTATTTCACAAACATGGTTTGTAGTGAAGATGAGCTAGTTTTGAGCAGCAAAATCAAAATTCTAAAAATTTATCACTTTTAAACCAAGTAAAACATCAAAATTCAAAAAAAAATTTCATTTTTGTTACCAAAAATTGATGATCAAAAGAAAAATAAAAAAGGATTGAAAGAAATTTTAAGAACTAGAACAAAAATCAAAGCAAAATAAGTTAACCATAAATTGAGAAAAAAAACAACCATAAAACAATGGGAATTCTTTTTTTAAACCCCCTGGCAAGTTTCAAAAAATAACTTAGGTACTTGGGCTGCTTGCATGTTTTCTTTTTTTTTTTGGTATTTCCAAGAAAAGAAAATACATAAAAAGTTATAAAACAGTTTCAATACCAATCTGTTTGTATGACACAGCCTTTTAAGGATTTCTGCTGAAGAATTTATTATTTTTTCCTTTAAAATTTTTTATTTTTATATTTTGATGTAACAAAAGAAATATTTAAAAATTTAGACCACCCCTTTTATTTGCAGTTATTTTCATGGTGATCAATATTTTATGGGGTAACACCTTTGATTAAAATGAAAATTCATTTTTCTTTCAATCTTTCTATGACATTCCAAGTACCTGAAAAGAAACAAAATTTCATTTCTGATATTAAAAAAATAATCATGAGGAATTTTTATTTTGAAGTTTGTTTCACTTTGCATCCAATAATTTTTGGTCAAGAAGACATCCAAAAAATCCCAAAAAAATCATTTAAAACATTTCTAATTTATTATTAAACTTTCTGAGAATTTAATCCCAAAAAAGAATTCATTGAAAAGGCAAAGGAATGGTTACAAAAATGCATTGAGTTTTTTTTCATTTTTTATTTATTTTTAACTCAGTTTTTGAAGTACTTAAAACGCTGCCAATTTTTTTGAAACTTTTGAAATAAAATTAAAAAGAATGTGGTGTCAGAAATTTCAAATAAAAAACTTGTGAAATGCCTGTGTCTTCAAGAAAATTCCAGTGTGTATAGAACATAACAGGGATATGAAATAACCACAAATTCATTTAATGGTAAGGCTTTTTAAAAAAAATAATGACCTAAAAAAATTAAAAAATAAAGAAAATATAAAAATATAAAAACTTGAATAAAAAAACTGAAAAATTTAATAATCAAAAAATCCAGAATAATAAATTAATAACAACATAAAAAAACGTTCCTGAATTCAGATTAAAGCCAAACCATATAAAATGAAATAAATCAAATACAAATAAATAAATTCACAATATTATTATAAACAGGAAAAAAATGAATAAAAAAAGAAAAAATGAGATCAAGAAGTGAATGATTTGACCAAAAATTTGCAAAAGCATCAAATTTTCCAAAAAAAAGTATGTATCCAAAAGAATGATGAAAATATCTTATTCAAAAACTATTTCAATTGTCTTTTTTAAAATTAAAGTGATGGAACCCTTAACTATCAGGAAAATTTTTTGGAAACTACTCAAATTTTATTGAATCCCATAAATGATTTAAATAAATATGATTTTCTTGACGGTATACACAAACTTCTTCATTACATAAAATTGAATTCCCCATAATGAAAAATATTTTTTGTTCACTGCATGAACTGGAATTACTTGGAATATTCAAGAAGTGGTACAAAATAATTCTCTCAGGTTTCCAATCAAGTTAGAAAACAAATTTTCACAGAGTCAAAATAAAACCAAAACAAGTACCAGGTGTTGCACCTTCCAGCAGGTGCCACCTTTTTTCATGATGAATGGGTGCAGTGGGGTATATGGGACAATACACAAAGAGGGGATTGTATTGGAATTATTGGACCCAAGGTTTACTTTGGAAACACTCTTCCAGACTGACTGCCTGGCCAAAGTGTGTATAGTTCATTTTTTGGGCTTGGGCATGTTCCAGCCTGCTTGGGGCCCCTTGTTTCTCTCTGTGTGTCCCATGCAGGGTTGTTGCAGAGGCTGAGGGACTCTTTGGAGGTTCCATCCAACGCATGGTGTGGGGCTGTGTGACCCTGTTGGTTGCAGCCAGCTGTTAGGGCCAATGCCCCCAGCTCCCTTCCCTCCCCTTGCTTGCCATTGAAAAGGGGGGGGGATGGCTGGGTGGTCCCAACCAGCAAGCAAAAAGGCAAAAGGCTGGTTTCAGAAATGCAACTGGTGGTGGGGGAATTTATCACCCTCCAACTTGTGCAAGGTGGAAGGCAACAAGCAATCAGGGCACTCTCTCCCCATTAACAAGCGGGGGGGTGGCAAGGGCTGGGGGGACCTGATCCCCTCCAGCCCATCATTTTCTTGCTCTGCCTGGGGAAAACCATGTCCCAGGCAATTAGTGGGCAATTTTACCACCCCTGCTGGTCACCTAGTCAGGAAAGAGGGGGGGGTGCAGAATTTCTTCCAGTTACACCCCCCCTTGTAAGTTTAAGACCAGACCCAGATGAATTTTGAGTCCCACCTGGTACATACTACAGGCCAGGGGCTGGTTGCATGAGGAAACCAGCCTGTATGAGTGATTTCATTGATTTAAAAATACTGGTTTTAACAGAAAGCCAGCTAGGTTTTTAACAGAAAACAGGCTGGGTCAGCCCTGTAAGGGTGGTAAAACGGAAATTGACCAGAAAATGCTGTGTTAAAGGGTTCAGGGTTTATTTCCATTTTGGATGATACAGCCCATACCAATTAACAAGGCCTGTAGTGCCTGTTGATCCCATTTGCGGCGGAATCTTTGGCTTTTCTCTTGTTATTGCATGAGGCCACATGATGGCCATATTTTTTATTTAAGGATCTCTTCTCCCTGCTGCTTTCCAGTCATTCATTAATCAATAAAATTAATATTCACAAGTGTGGTGCCCCTTTGCCTCAAGTAAATTGATAATAAGACATTATTGTGTCAGAATTTCTTTTGCTTTATACACTGCTCATTTGCCTAAGCTGATGGCTGGCCATAATTTTTGCAAATAGGACCTGTAAGAAATTTGTGCACTGATTGTCCCAATAGCCTACTTAATTTGTCAAAATTTCATTCAACTTATTTCCTGCTTGATGGATCAACTCCTCCTTCTTCAAAAACTGGGTTGCATTCACCATCAACAAGACTGCTGAAGTTTTTAACTTCCACAAGTTGGCAGCCAAGTAGGAAAAAAACTCAATATTTACTTCAAGAACCAGTTGTTGTCTAAAAGCAGCTTTTAGGCAGAGTAACTGGTCCCAAATTTCACTGAAGTCCAATATTCAAACAAAAATGCCTGTAGTGCTTGTTGCCGCTTCTTCCCATCCTACCTGCACATCTCCAAAAATTTATCTTTGATATTCTGATGCCTCTTCTCCACCACCCCCACAAAATATGGGTTTCAATTTTTTTCACACCCAACCTTAGACCCAGGATCTACTAATAACCTCCTAAGATCCCCCTTGAACTACACCTCTCAATTCACTGTAAACATCTTCAAAAATCTGAGATTTTCAAAACAGTCTAGGAATGTCCCAAACGCTTCTGCAGATGGAATTCAAAATAGCAGTCCTCTGAACCAAATGTAAAGTTTTTCCCATGAAGTTAAAAAGTGGGAAATATTGAATACATTGATGGGCACACAATATAAGGCAAACGACCCAAAAAACAAATCCACCCCCATCTGAATCCCTACCTCTCAAAGAATTGCAGTGCTCTTCTAGAAAGTTAATTAGGATCTGGAAATACTAGAGGAATTCTTAAAATGAGCCCAAAATAAAGCAATCAATTTACATGTGAAAAAATTCTACAGTATGCCTTTGAAAATAATATAGAAAAGGTATTGAATGCAAATGAAAAAAATTTTAACTTAAAAATACCATTGATTTCCCCTAAAAATCAATTTTATAGTTTAGCAACCAGGGATAAAATTACATAAAGATTGTATGATTAGTGGGATTGGGTTTTGAGATTGACTTCATGCTTAATTTATTTAGATCTGAAATAGATTTAGATTACTATTAAGATAAAGAATTTGATGAATGATGATGAAGTGGAGGACAAGTTTTTAATCTTACTAGGATAACCTGGGAATGGGAATGGATGAATTTTATATAAATCAGGAAAATTTTATTAGTTTGAAAATCATAAATGAAATAGATAGGGGTCTAGAGACACAGAGCAGAGAGAGATATATAGGCGGAATATAAGTGCCTTTATTTAATGTATTTGAAAGAACCCACCTATTTGCATGTAAATTGGAAACCCATTTTGTTAAATCAGTTGGTTCTTGATTTTTTGATGGCAGGGCTTAGATAGCAGATTTTGTTTGAAACCTGAGATGGAAAAAAATGACAGATTTTCTAAATAAAATATGCCTTAAAAATTATTGGATTTACCATTGAATCAATTTTCCCAAAACTTATGTTTGGATTAAGTGAGTGGTGAGAAAACTCTCTGTGAGATCAAATAGAAATATTCAGTTGCTTTCAATGAGAAAAAAATTGATTTGAAAACCCTTCTTACTCTTTTTGAGTGAATTTTCCTGAGGAGGAAATGAAACCCAAATATTTTTTTATGGAAAAATCCCTGTAATTTGCTACCAAGCAATGTGAAAAATTTATCAAAGAGAATCCCAAAAAATGAAGGATTTTGATCTTTTCGTTTGGTTTCATTTTAGTTTTATTTTTTTTGTAAATTCAAAAACAGAAAAAAAATGAAATTTGAATCAAGATCAATTAGCATAAAAAATGAAAACAAGAAATAAATTGATATTAAAGACAAGAAATGAAGCAAGAAAAAAAATGGATGAAAAAATGAAAATAAAAGGAAATTGGAAAACAAAAAAAAAACAAAAGAGCTTGAAATAGTAGAAATTAAAACAGAAAATAAAAAAAAGGTAGAAAATAGAGATAATAATAAGAAAAACAGAATGAAAGAAGAGTAAAAAGAAAAAAGAACAAAAATAGCAAAAAAATAGAAAAAAATTGAAAAAAAATAGAAAAAAAATAGAAAAAATAGAAAAAAACAGAGCAAAAAAAATGAACAGATAAACAGGAAAAAGGAGAAGCAGAAAAAGAGAAATAAAAGAAAAAAAAAGCATGGGAAAAAAATGAAAAAAATTGAGGGACAAAAAGAAAAAATTGAGAAAAAAATTTGAAAAAAATTCAACAAAATACCAGATAGAAATAGAAAAAAAAACTCAAGAGAAATGGGAACTTTTTCAAAACAAAAAAAATGAACCAAGAATTTTTAAAAAAAAAAACATGAAGAATGTATCTATATAAACAAAAAAAATGAAGCAAAAGCCAGGCCCCCCAAAAGATATGTCCTGAGTGCCCCTGAAAAAATCTCCTTCATTATCAGTTGCCCACCCCTTTGAGGAATTTTGAAAGCCCTCAAAATAAATTCAAGGGAGCCTGAATTTACTGTTGGAAATTCCCATGCATCTCCCCCTTTAAAAATTTCTCAAGGGAGGGGGGGACACCTTTTCTCCCAGTGGAAATCCTTTGAAAAGATCATTTAATTAGAAAAAACATTGCAAAAATGTTTGTTTTCATTGGAATTAAGTTTTCATGCATTCCTTGGGTGGGAGATGACAAGATCATGACCATTTGAGATCCTTTTCAGAGTATTCAAGGTGTTGAAAAGATTGTGATTTTAGGCTGAATGTATCAGGAGACAGAATCACAGGGCACTCTGGTAAGAAAAAAGGGGAGAACTGATTTTTTGTTTTATTTCTGGATCAGGACTTTTTTAGATAGGCTAGATAAAAGAAGGGCTGAAAATTGGTTTGGTAAGAAAAATAAGAAATAATTTATATCTTCAAAAAATTATCATTAATTTTCTCTACTTTATCAGGAATAACATCTTCATGTCAAATGATAACAGGTGAAAATCAAAAATTTTCAATGCATCCAAAAAGTCATAGGTTGAGTTTTTTTTGATGAAATCACAATTTTTTTGATAAATTCAATACTTAATAAAAGAAACTGCACTTTTTTTTTGATTGAATGGGGGTGAGTTTTTAAATTTTGATTTTCTGAATTCATCCTGTGACCAAAAAAAAAAATTGAAAAAAGAGATATTTCAGATAAACAATTAAAGGCCAATGTTAAACTTGGGACCCAAAAAAACACAATCAAAACTCAAAATGGGGTGTGTGGTGCTATTTGAAACCCACTTGAGTAGCAAACAGCTGTTTGAAACCCATATGAGTCATGAACAGGCATTCAAAACCCACCTGAGTTGTCAACAGCTGTTTGCAACCCATCTGAGTGGAAAACAGCCATTTGAAACTCATCTGAGTTGTGAATGGCCATTCACAACTCAAAATGGGTCCTTTGGCGCGGTTAAAAGCCTATCTGAGCTGTGAATGGCCGTTCACAACTCAAGGATTTTGAGAGAAAAATTAACAAAAAATTAAAATTATGAAAAAATTAAATTAAAAAAAATTAAAAAAACTAAGAGCTTGATTCACCAAAAAAAAAATAATCAAAAAGCCAAAAAAAGGATCCAAAAGTTCAATGTGATTTTATTTTATAATTTCTTGATTTTTTGAATGAATTTTTTTTATGTGAAATAATACATCCAAAAAATCTGGAATAAAATTGGACATTTCTTCCATTGTTTTTTTAAATTCCTGAGAGCTTAAATAACAAAAAAATGAATTAAAAAGGCAAGTAAAAGGATCAAAAAATTCAATGAGAAGTTTTTTTTTTTTTTTTGATGGCCAATGTTAAATTTGCAACCTCAGGGTCGCAAGAAAGTGTGAATTGACATTCAAAACCCATACAGGTTGCAAGAGGGGATTGACGGCCCAACAAGAGCTGAGCAAAGTGGCTTGCAACTTGCGCATCCCCTGGGGGGTTGCAACCCATTTTGGGTTTCAATCAGAAAGTAGCAACCTTTTTTGAGTCAAAATCAAGGGTTTGCCACCCCCGGGGGATTTGCAAGTTGCAAGCAGGGGTTTTGCGTGTTTTCCTGGGCCGTTTTGGCAACTCACCCCCAGAATGGGCCATTTGAGGAAGAATTTGGGATACCTAGGCACCCCTGGACCACATGTAAGTGCTGTCAACCGGAATTTGGGAATTTGGAATACTATGTGGGACTATTGGACCACAAAAAATAAAATTGGAAATCAAAAATTCTGCCTATTGGCAAAACAACTCTTGACACAAACCACGAAAATACGCAACGCCCACCCATTGAGTAAATGAATTTTTCTCAACCCAAAAGTGAGCAAACCTTTGTAGTTGTTTGATTGAAAATTTCATTGACTAAAAAATAGCCTTTGAATTTTTTTTGTTCAGGGGAACAGTACCAAGCCCAAGAACTCCCATATTAAACGTGGCTATGTTAAA
Source organism: Puccinia polysora (assembly GCA_025617555.3). Taxonomy (NCBI): domain Eukaryota; kingdom Fungi; phylum Basidiomycota; class Pucciniomycetes; order Pucciniales; family Pucciniaceae; genus Puccinia; species Puccinia polysora. The sequence goes on along the minus strand of CM062613.1, from coordinate 47,572,518 downwards.
TGACTTAATTAAAAGTTTACTTAATGAAGCTTTGGTGGAATCTAGGGATGTGGGTAGGGAGTTGGAAAAGAAAACATTGGAAGCCCCAATTGCATCCTCATATAGAGTTAAATTAAGAAAAAGATGTTTCTTCACAACTGGCACAAAATGTTCCCTCAAAACTTGAATTTAATAAAGGTGGTGGGTCACATTCAATATAATTTTGGACTGAGAAAGATTTGGCTTGACAAATACTAATGTACATAAGGGGTGAAAGAAACACTTGAACCTCCTCCTGTGAGGGCCTTTGATAGTAGGAAGGAAGCTTACATTTTTTTTCAGAAATGGGAAGCCATGAATGGCGATGCATTGATTACTTTAAATTCAAGGAAAGATAAATATGTTGATCTAGCACATGACATATTTGGGGTTTATGAAGGACCATGACTTATCAAAAGTCAAAGGCAAACTCACACTAGGAATGTTAAGTGTCAATTCATGATCCATGAAAGTAGGAAAGTAGCAGATTTCACGTGGCATCTCTCCATTAGAAATTGCCTACACAATCATCAACCATCTTAAAGCCCTTCATTGCATTTTCAAATGAGGAGAATTGAGGGGCATTATTTGGATCTAATCAAGGAAGGCAAGAAGGATGGGCTCAATATGTTTCAGCTAAAAAAGAAATTAAGCAAGATTGATGGTGGAGAATAAATTGAAAATGACAAAATCTATAACACTAAGTGGAGGGTAAAGCAAGCATAACTGGATTGAAAAGGTGTTATGGACATTCTATTGGAAATGCTCCAGGAATTTCACTGGGTTTCCAGTTATGGATTTGGTGCAGAGGATCACTTAGAGGCCCTACTCTTGGCTCATCCTGAGTCTATACAAATTTGAAAAAAATTCCATCATATCACATAGTTGGATTGTACCTGTATAACAAATAGGTGTAACAGCCCACTATTGCATGTTGTAGGAATGACTTCCAACAAAAAAACTTTTACAAAGGTTTTTGTTTTTATAAAAAAATAAAAATTTGAGTTCTACAGTTGGGATTTTAATGAATTAAACAAGTTGGCTTATGATCCCAAGAGGCTTCTCAAATTCTTTGTGACAGACCGTGAAAAAGCTCTTATTCATGCTATTAAAAACAGTTTCCCTGAGTCATTCAGACAGTCATGCTCCTGGAAATTCTGTAAACACATTCAAGAAAACTAAGTGTGCTTCACTAATGATTATGAAGGATGGCAAAGTTTCATGAATCTTTGTGCCAAGTATTGAGCATCTAAAACCAAGGGGGAGGCAGAAGTAAATGATGCAGAACCAGAGTATTCCAATTGACTGCTTCTTCTATTGATCTCAGCTGGGAGTGCTTACTTTGAAACTTTTATAAAGTGTTTCTTGAAAGGCCTCAAGGATTTTCTTGAATATATGGAAAAGAATATTTTACCTATCAAAGAGAAATTTGTAACGGCTTAGACCTTTTTCTACCCCAAATTTTAAAATAAAACAATTTCTTGGGTAGAAGGGGCCAATTCTACTTTCAAACAATTACTTGTGGGATCTTTAGGAAACATTTTGGATGAGTGTAAACACCTTGAAGGAGCTATTGAAATTAAAATTAAATCAGTCCATGCAGCACTTAAAAACTCTTGAATAAAGTTGGGAACAGGTCCTCCAACAGAATTCTTACCTTTGGATTACAAATTGTCAATTGAGGCAATTAAACTCATTGGGGAACCATTCAACAAGTTAAAGGGAAACCATGATGGCAAGGTGTGCTCCAATTCATATTCAAAAATCATGGGCTTTCCTTGTTCACACATTTTAGGTGAAATACTAGCATCAAGAGGATCCATTGTGTCTGGGGATGTTCATACTCAGTGGCAGTTGGACTTTGACCGTTCCAATGAAGTCAGTGGGGCTTTTTGAAGGTTACAAATTATTGGATTGACAGATTAATTATTGGATTGACAGATTAATAATTGGATTGAAAGATTAATTATTAGATTGAATGATTAATCATTGGATTTTCAAATTGATTATTTTTTTGGTTTTTGAGAGTTTGAAATAGATCCAAGGCTTGATGAAGAATCTCAAATGTTGAAAAAGTGGAATTCAATGTATAGGGAACAACCTAAAGAGGTTAGGTTGGAGATTCTAAGGTCAATGCTTCAGAATAAAGCCGCTTTGATTTCAAGCCAAGGCTTAAGCCAAAGGTGTTAAGTTCAAGCCGTGGTCAACCAAAATTGAAAGCAAACTGTTGTGAGCTCTCAAAATTTGAACATGTTGAAAGAGCACTAGAGGGAAAAAGGGGTTAAAAGAGGACCAAAAAGACCAAATAAAGTAAGTTTTTTATTTTGAGTGAGAAATTTTCATCTTTATTGTTTAATGAATTGATGGGAAAATGATTTCTGTAGTGAAAGGATGGCTCTTCATCTGAATCTCATATTTCAGAGGAAAAGTCTGAATAAAGGGTTAAAAGGGGAACAAAAAGACCAAAGATAGTAAGTCTTTTATTTTGAGAGATTTTCATTTTTATGTTTTAATGAACTGATGGAAAATTTGTTTCTGCAGTGAAACAATGGCTATTCAGCTGAATTTCATACTTCAGATAAAGAGATTGAAAGTTAATTGGGGTAGGTGCTGTTGGAATTGGATTCCTCTTTGAAGGATGAAGCAGAAGAAATGAAGGAGTCAAACAGAAGATAATTTTTGATGAGTGTTGATTCCTTTAATGAGATCATAATTGTGTCTAACTAATTTTTTGATTGTAGGAAGTGAATTGCCTCAATCAAATACCTGAGAACTTCCATAAGTTCTTGGGGGAGGTTTGGGATCCGGTTGGTGATGGAAATGGTGGATTTAGATTCATTGCTAAATCACTTGGGTATGATGAGCTTGGATGGATGGTTTAAAGTAAGAAAAGAAATGCTTGAAACATTTAGGAAAAATAATATGCGCTATGGTAAGATCCTTGGTGGCAGTAAAGATGTTGAAAATATAGAGGAAATACTTGATGTTAATCACATCAATGAAAAGATTCCATCTTCAAAATGGCTCTGAAAGTAAGATATGGGTCAAATAATAGCAGATAATTATTGAAGACCAATATGTTTCATTTTATTGGATTCATTCTGTAATTATACTCTTAGGAAAATGGGGGTGAAAGAAGTATCAGATCCAATATTCATTTCATTTTTTGATAATAACCATTGGGTACAGCTTGTAATTAAGGGAGATGTGATTCCAATCCTGCCCATAGTTTCCAAAACAAGTTCCATGATTTATGAAAAAGCCACTGGTTGGGTTGATCACCTCAAAGATCAACTTGATTTGTATTCTAATTTATGGATTAATTTCAGCATTTGGGTTTGTGTTCTGATGCTGATCTTGCAATTCTATTAATATGAAGTTTTATCACATTTGGAACATCATTATTTTGAGTGTTTTAAATTAACATCATTATGCTGAGTGTCTTTAATGAAATTTTATTGGTGATTCAGTTCAACTTTTATTGGGCTGATCCCATCATAATTAGTATTTCTACTTCTTGTGATGAAATCAGCTTAACACAAGTTGAACTTTTTTTTGGTGTTTTTACTTTAGGGCTTGTCAAGTTAATTGTATTTTTTTGGTTTTTTTTTACTTTAAGGCTTGTCAAAATACTTGTCTTTTTTTGGCATTTTTACTTTAGGGCTTGTCATTTTACTTGTCTTTTTTTTGGTTTTTTTACTTTAGGGCCTTTCAAGTTGAACTTGTATTTTTTGGCACTTTTCCTTTAGTGTTGCTCCATAGACTCTTTTATTTATTTTTATTTATTTTTAATTTATTTTTATTTATGTTTAATTTATTTATATTTATGTTTAATTTATTTATATTTATATTTAATTTATTTTTATTTATTTTTGGCCTTATTTTTATTCATATTTATTAATTTTTATTTATTTACTTTTTCTCAATGTCTCTTTTTTTAATTTTTATCCTTTTCTTCCCTGAATTGTTTTTGAATTGCTTTTCAAGACGCAAAATGGGTTGGGAACAGCCACTCACTACTCCAATTTGCATTGTGAGTGGCTGTTTGCAAACAGCCTTTCACAACTGCAACAGGTTGCAAGCAGCCGTTTGCGACCAAAAAAGGGTTGGAGTTCGCCCCATGCAATCCTTTTAAGGTTGTGAAGGGGAATTATGAGGTTTCAAATTTAACATTGGCCTTTTTTGATTTTTTGAATGAATTTTTTGAATTGAAGACATACATGCAAAAAATCTGCAATAAATATTATAAAGTTGTTTTTTTTGCAACGTAATGAGAGCTGAAAGAACCAAATAAAAAATTAAAAAGGAAAAAAGAATGATCCCAAACTGCATTGGAAAATTTTATTGTTTTAATTTTTTGAATGAATTGTCTAAGTCAAAAAAATACATCCAAAAAATCTTCAAAAAATAGGAGAAATTTTTTTGATTCTTTTTGTAACTTTCTGAGAGCTTTAATACTCAAAAAGAAATGAATTAAAACATCAAATAAAAGGATGAAAGATTTTTTTTTTTTTTTTTTTAAATGAATTTATTAAGGTAGAAATAATACATCAAAAAAAATTATAAAAAACTATTGCAAAGCTCTTTGATTTTCTTTCAAATTGATTAAAGCTGAGATAAAAAAAAACAATAATTCAAAAGACAAAAAGAAAGATCATAAAATCCATGGGAAAATTTGGTTTATTTTATTTTTTTGATGAATTTTTTAAGGTAAAACAATACAGCCAAAAAGTCTAAAACAAATAGTAGAAAGATTTTTTTTTAATGATCAAATTACCAAAAAAAAATTAAAATGAAAAGGCAAAAAGAAAGATCCCAAACTCCATTGAAATTTTAGTTTATTTTATCAATGTTTTTTATTGCATTTTTGAAGCAGTTCTAATGCCTCAAAATTATTAATTATTTGGTTGGGGGTGCCTAACTACCCCTCATTACCCCATAAAAATGGCCCATTTTGGGCTATTTTTCCCCAAATAGACCAAAAGCGTCTTTCACAACTCAAATTGGTTGCAAATGGTGCTTCACAACTCAAATGGGTTGCAAATGGTGTTTCACAACTTAAATGGGTTGGGAATGGAGTTTCACAACTCAAATGGTTTTCAAAAATCAATTTGCAACCCATTCACAACCTGGGGTTCCAAATTTTACCACTTCCCATAATTAAGTAATGAAATATTTGAAAATAATGATTTTGAAAACTCATTCAAAGTAATATTCAGAGCTAACAGCCTACCAGATTCCCATTACTTTGCAATATTTTAGATACTGACATGATAGAGATGATAATCAATATATTACTAAAGATACCTCAGAAATAATCCATAAAGATGTGTATAAACCAAAGTAAAGAAGGTGGGTTTTTTTCAAAGTTCTTGATAATATGTAGATTACTTCATTTTTATGAAGAAATAGGGGCCAAAGTGGAATCAAAGATTGTTAAAACCTCTATTTGGGGGAATAAACTCATAATATGTGCACATGGGATGATTGGAACCTTTCTTGTCAAATAATAGTAATTTTTTATACATGAATATGGCTGGGGAAAGGTTATGAGGAATGTTGGAATCAAATGGGTAGATAATGAAGACCAAAATAACTGCAAACAAATAAAAAAGATTTTTTGCAAGCTTTTAAGAGCCAATTAAGGACTTACTATAGTTAAAATTTGGCTTTAATGGTGCAAACTGTTAGAAGCCATTGACCACTCACTTATTTCTTCCAAATTTTTATTTATTTTGAAATTATCATGTTGTTTTTTATAAATTTTAATCTGGCGCAAAAACATCATAGAATAGGCCTGTATTTTTCCATTTCTATTTTATCAGGGTTAAAGGAGGCAAGGGCCCATGTGGTGAGGCAATTAGTGAAGTAAGAAATGGAAAATAGGTTGATTGTGATTGTGGAGGCTGGCTGTAATTTTTCAATAACAGTAAATATGATAATCCCTGAATTTATTTCTCAATAATTTCAAAGAACCATATCTCTGTGATGTTTGTACACATCTTTATAAGAAGTGTATATTCATTTAAGACATTACTCAATAATTTTAAATTTTTTCAATAGATTTTTCTCTAAGTTTTAGTATTTTGTATTCAGGACAGGCTTCAAATATTTTGGTGCAAGGAGCCTTTGAAATCTATTTTTTTTCATTTTTAATTATTTTTTCAAAACTTTTAAAATCATATTTTGAGAGTTTCTCACTGTTTTTCTTTTTAAATTTTGAATTTATCTGATGAATCTGTGAAATTCCCAATTGATTGAAATGCATATTAATTTTCCCAGAAAATCTGTCTACCTAACCAAGCTTATTTCTACCTGTTCCAGTGAAAAGTCCACCTCTCCAGAGTTTTTGGCTCCTTTTTTGCATTTAATGTCTATCTGGTCCAATATTCAGGTTTGGAAACAATAATAGATACCCCTCTAAGTTGTCCTTGGATTTGAAATTTTTTGTCCCTTGTGTCTGTGCAGATTAGGGCGCACCTGTAATAGTTTAAGAGAGAGAGAAAGAGAGAGCTATGAATTCCTTCCTTCCTTCCAATCTCTTGTGGTATGAGTCACCCAGCCCCTCTACAACATGGAGATGAGAGCAAGTTACTATACCCTTTCTCCCTACCCTAACCTTGATAAAAGTGCAAATACAGCCTAGCAACTACAGGAAGAATGCTAAGAAACAGAAACCATAACCCAATCCTATCCTCCTTTTCCCCCAACACTTGCCCACCATTACATCCATCAATTTTTTACTTCTCATGGCGTGTTCCTTGCCATAATTGGATCTCTCTGCTCCTGTCTGTAACCGCCCAAAGAGTTGCCTTTGGAAATTTTTCAGCCTTCTGTGCAAGCAGAAGCTGCTACTGCTGAGCCTTTGCAATTACCAAATGCTGATCCTGTTTGCGCCCATGGCTTTGCCCGAATGGGCTCAGAATTTGGGCAGGGAACTCAGCAATGAGAGCAAGGTGGCTCAGCATGGTTTCTGTGCTGCGAGCTCAGAGGCAGCTACTGCATGTGCAGGCAGCTCGGGATTTGGGAAAGGGGGTTAAAATATTGTAGAAACTCCTGTGGGATTATGTGAATCAAGTATCAAATGGCTTGCTGGCAGTCCTTGAAGGGGAATTTAGTATTACTTATACTCCTTTAGAGTATTATTATATACTAAGAGTGTTTGGAATTGCCTTCCCTTCTAGTACTATAGTAGTTCTTAAAAATTATTTATTTAAATGAATGACTGGTTTCTTTGAGACCTAAAATAGGTCTCAGATCAGACCTAGATCAATTGTTAATTTTTTTTTGGTAGGATTTGTTGAATAATGGACCAGATTTATTGGATTATTGGTTAGTGGTTGATCAGATATATTTGATCCTAAAAAATATCCCAATATTAAAGGGTTCAAGGGTTTATCAAAGGGATAGTTCAGGAAAGGACCAAAGGATGGGTTTACCCACAGGGACCAGGGTAGAGGAAAGGTTGGTAGTTTCTTCTTGTTGTTCTCTCTTTCTTTTGAAGGGTTATTTATTGATTAATGGGTGGTTTTTTTAATCTGGTGCTGAATGTTTAGTTCACAGAAGAACCCTTATTCAAGCAATTCTGGTTTTTTTAATTGGTTTGGTGCTACTTGATTCTTCCTACATGTGTTTCTGTGAATTCACTGGTGGTTTGTTTTGTTTCAACTTGCTTCTACCTTCATGTATTTCTGTGAATTAATGGTGGTTTTTTTGGTGCTGCATGGTCTTGACTTCCTGCATATATTTCTGGGTAGCCCTGTGGTACTTGTACTGGTGGTTTTTTTGGTACCACATGCTTCTGACTAAATAAAGTTCTGTGTGGTGCTGGGGGTTTTTGGTACTCTATGGGCTGCCTGAATATATTGCTGGGTAGCCCTGTGGTATTTGTACTGGTGGGGTTCTTGGTATCACATTCTTCTAACTACATAAATTGCTGTGTGGTTCTGAGCTTGTTTGGTACAGGTTGAAACTGGTTCCACTTCCTCCTGCCTATACTGTTGCTGTATACTTCTTCACAGCCTTCTGTATGTATATTTGCTTTTTTATGGGTAGTGACAGGAGCTGAACTAGTTGCACTGCCTCCTGTATCTGTATTGCTGTATTCTGGCTGAGGTGACAGGGTTTGTGTGTGGTTCTGTTGTTGAGGGTGATCTTTTGCTGGTATGTACTTGAGGTTTTTCAAGGTATGTCTTGATGCCTTCCACAGAGCTTTAAAACCTGGGTGGGTATGAGTTTGCCACAATTGAAGGTTTCTTGGGCTTTATCTTCTAATCCATGAGGGATAGAGGGGTACTTTGTCTGAGTGACTATCTGTTTTTCTTGATGTAGAACCCATTTCTGAGTTTAATTTGAGGGTTTGAGCTGTTTTTATACAATAACAGTGAGTCTGATGTCTATAGTACATGTTTGGTCTACCACAACGTGGGCTTGGGAGGCGCATTGGGTGGTTACAGTAGGTGCGGGGTGCTCTGATTAGGGCGCGGAGGGTGCCATGAGAAGGACAAACTGTGAAGAACGTGAGGGCCATGGGCAGGCAAAGTAAAGGTGGCTAAAGGCAGCTGAGGGGGGGTTCCAAGTTGGGTGCCGCACTCACCAGAAGAAGGAAAAAAGGGAAAAATTCAGTGGTCCAAGCATTAGGGGGGGATGATAGGGTTGGGTTAGCAGTACTGTTTTTTGTTGGGTTGTATTTGTGCTTGTACTTAGGTTAGGGTGTGGGAGATGGGTAAAAAACCTTCCGCATTGCTGCGCTAGGAGGGGGATAATACCACCATTGTCTGGGGAAGGAAGGAAGGAATTCATCATCTATCTTAAGCACTCTCTTTAAGGGCGCATCCTCCTCCTTACAGACGCTAGGACCATTAATTTACAAACATTAGGACAACTTTGGGGAGTTCCACTCTCTTTTTTCCACATTTGTCACCCTAAAACTTTGGCTACCATTCCCAGGTTTTCTGTAAAATTTCCCAAAAAATGAACATTTGATGATTTTTGAGAAAAAACTTGAAACAAAAAGTTGCCATGATAATTGAAATAGGTGGTAAAAATTTAAAAATTCATTTTAAAAGATTTTTAAAAAAGAATAATATTGGTTTATTTATTTTTTATAAAAAAAAAAAGAAGAAAAAAGTGGTAAAATGTGAATAAATAAATAAATATTTTATTCTCTCTTAAAATGGCATTTTCTGAAATTTTCATAGATTAGTTTTTGACCACTTGACTAATTGGTTGATTTCAGCCACAAAAAAAATATATCTATCCAAATGTCTGAAAAACAAATATTTCTTCCTGGTATATTGGCTAAGAACTGGGCTTATCTTCTGTTAGAATTTGATTTTTCATAGTTTTGACTTTCACTGGAGTTCAAAGAGTAATATTGGGTTTAAATTATTGTTATTATTGAATTATTAAACTAATGTTTAAAATATAACTAGGCTTTGTTTCAGTATTGTGATTTTCAGACTAAAATTTTAGAATTTAACTTACCATGTCACTGAAACTGCCTTTGCTAATTTTACCTTGTTCATTTTGTACTCAACCACTTGTCAGCCTATTGTGTATTTAATCTATAAAAAATCATTTCTCTCAAGTGCAATTCACCATATTTTCAGAGAATACTATCAACTGGAGTTCCCTTTTCCTCCTCATCTTGGTTCTATTACGCTTGAAATTACAAGCCCGTTTCACTCATTCATTAATCCTTTTATCTGATTTGAGATTTTTCTCTTTGCATCTTTTACATCTTCCATTGTCTGAAACCATTGTCACCGGTGTGGTGAACCATTTGGGACACTGTGGGAAAAGAATTCAAAAATTTTCCTTGCGTGTCACGCGCCACTCATCCTCATCCTCGCGCGTCGCGCGTTGCTCATATATAATCGTCCCGTGTCCTTATCCTTGCGTGTCCCACGTCACTCATCCTTATTGTCGGCCGTTGGGCTTTGCTCATCCTCATTGCTACCGTTGCGCGGCGCTCCTCCATGACTTACCAAACCCATCCCAACCACACCTCCAAGTGCTTGTCCAAAGCGCTTATCTGTCAATCTCCCACCTCACTCAATCTATCAGTTGCCAAATCTCAAGCCCGTCAGGATTTACTCAATCGCCACGAGCTGATCTCCTATCCGCCCATCCGCGCTCTCACAAACTTCATCTGTTGTCCTTCCTGGGACTCTCCCACCCCCTTTCCATCTCCGGGTGGGGGTGGAGAAGTGTCAACTACCGCCCGCGGACATCTGCGGCGGTCCAGTTCATTTTCCTTTCCCACCCTGTCCGCCTTGGGATGAGGGGTGGGTGATTTTGGTGTTGTCGCGCGCGCCCATCCACGGATGGACGCAAGAGATGGTGAAGGGATGAGGAGGATTTCCACCGGCTCGCGTGATCACATTTTTCCAGTCACCTGATTTTTTTCTTTTTCCGCTCTATTTGAAGAATCCATTGTACATAGTCTAACAGGGCCTCCTGCCCATATAAGGAGGGGCTCTCCCCTGCCTTTTGGATGGATCATTGAATAATACACCATGATATCAGCAAACCCTTGATCCTTGAGCCTCCATACTCAAACCCTTGATCCTTAATCCTTGATCCTTATCATCAACCAATAGCTTTACTGGTTGAAGAAGAATTTTCCTAATCAAATTATTGAGTGTGTTACACCAATCCTGAGCCCTTTATCCGAACATACTGGTCCTGATCACCCTTTGATTATCTTTCTGGAACCAGTCATGTTTGACTGAAGAGGTCTTATTAAGCTTAAAACCTGGAGTGTTAAACCTCCCTTCCCTTCTTTTGAAGTTGAATTCCGCCACGCTACTCTTGAGTCCCTTGAGAAGTGTTGGGTTATTCTTGTTTGAATCAGTTCTTGCATTTCTTCTTGAGCTTCTTCAAACAATTAGCTTTGTCTTTTGCAGCCACCCACAGTTATCTGGTACCTTTCAAGCGCTTGATTGCAGAGAGTTGGGTAGGTTCATTGAGACCCTGGAGGTTGTTTGGGATTGAGTTGATCTTTCCTAAGCTTCTGCTGACAACCAGAGCTATTAGCTTGTGGGAATTGTCACTCAAAATTGCCTTGTCTTGTTGAACTCTGAACAAACCTTGACTCCTTCTATTCAAGTGTTCCCCAACATCATCTTGCCTCAGATAGTGTTGTCTCCCAGCTACGTATGTGGAAGCTTTAAGGGGGCAACACCCCAGAAGTTTTCCTCAAGTTCCGGAAGTTATTGATCAAAGCATCTGTAAGGAGATTGGATGCAGCCATTCAAGAGAGAGAGAGAGAGAGAGAGAGAGCAATAATAAGATGAATTCCTTCCTTTCCAATCCAATCCAATCCAATGCCATAAAAAGTGATATCCTAGAGTGCAGTCCAGTCCGTGAAGTGAAATGAAGTGAAGTGTTTCCGAGTCCTTCCCCCCCGTCCTTCTCCTACAACCCGGATTTGAGAGAAAAGTATTTAAGTCCTTCCTCTCAAACCTAACCTAAGTACAACCACAAGTAAGCAAGAATGATGAAATACAACCCCTAAGCACAGAACCCTAGCTCAATCCTACCCCTCCATCCCTCACCCCATAACCCATGCCCCTCAATATTGACGTACGCCCGGCTTGCCCGCCTGGCGCGTCCGCCCAAAAACCCTTTCCAGGTATCCGCGTACCCGCGTGACCCATTCTGCGCGTCTTGCAATGCGCGGTCCACCTGGTCCACGCGTCTTGCAATGCGCGGTCCACCTGGTCCGCGCAAGCAGTACGATCCGCGCAAGCTTTCCGATCCGTGCAAGCCTTCCAATCCGCGCAATCTTTCCGATCCGTGCAAGCCTTCCAATCCCGCAAGCTTTCCAATCCGCGCAAGCCTTCTGATCCGCGCAAGCCTTCCGATCCGCGCAAGCTTTCCAACCTGCGCAAGCTTTCCGGTCCACGCAATCCATTGTCTCCCATCTCCAGGTGCTGAGCCCAACCCGACCCCTGCTGGGCCTACCTGACTGCTGCTGAGCCCGCAGCGCGGCTAGCTGCGGCAAGGCCCTGCCCATTGCTGAGCGCGCCACCCGCAGCCCTTTCCCAACTTGCGTCCATAAAAGAGCACCACATCCCCCCCAACTTGATTTCTGTCCCCAGAGATCTCCCACCATCTCACCTTCCGTAGTTATCCTTTCTCCTTTGTATTTAGCGCCTATACACAAAAAGAAATATGTTGTGCGCAATTGAGTAGCCTTTGGGCTTGTGAGTCCCTGAGCAAGAATAAGAACTGTGCGCAAGATCCGCCCCTGGGAGAGAGAAGATCAGTGCCAGTGAGAAATCAGCAAAGGTGAGAAATCCGCCCCATTGAGAGTCTGAAGGTGAGAAATCCGCGCCAGTGAGAGTATCCGCAAGAGTACATGGGGAGACCTCAGCGCGCCAGCGTGCGTACCCAATCCTCAAGAGAGACAGGAAGAGAAAAGAAAAGAAAGAAAAGAAAAGGAAGAATGAATAGATAAGAAGGAACAAGAGATTTTTTATTATTATTATTTTTTTTTTTTGAGCCCGCGTCCTGTGTCCCAACTCCAACCTTCCACCCCGCACTAGCTTCCCCCCCAACTTTTCTGCTGTCCTCAGCGAACCGCGCCCCACCCATTGCCAGATCCGCGGCGCGTTGCCTCAACCAATCCGGCAGGGACCTTGTTCGCAAATTGTTGTCCCAAACCGCCTAGGTGCACCTCCCGCTGCCAAGACCCTCCTGCATCCTTTGAGGTTCAAGCCCATCCGCGCGCAAAACCCAAACAAAAGCAAACACCCCCAGACGTCCTTACAACAACCCGCCGTGGAGGAGGAGAGAGGCTTTGAAACCCTTTTAATCCCAGCCCTCTCCTCCCCCACCCCATCCACACTACATTCCTTGCCCTTTGCCATTCTTGCGGCCTTGCTCTCCCCTCCGGAGATTTCTGACCGCTCCCTGCCCGCGAGACTGCGCCTGACCACTTGATCCTTCCGCTCCGCCCCAATGTCCTTCCATTCCGCGCCCGTCCTTTCCGTTGCTGCCACTACCCTTTCCAAATGCACACTCCCCGCCGTTGAAGAGGTCCAGCTTGGGTTGTGATTCTCCGACGCGTGGTCCGTCTCTTCCTCCGCCGCTTGTACCTTCTTTGCAAGATCCTTCCGCCGCTTGCCAATTCATAAACCGCACGGAGCATCCATTTCCCGTTCCGTTGTCCTTGCCCGCTTCCTGTCAGTAGGCCGCACTGGTTCCGTCAAGTCCCGCTTCACCAACATGTTATTAGCCCCCACTGGGGAAACCAATTCCGCGTTTGAATCCGCTGACCAGTCCCTCTGTCCCGTCCACCAATGGTTGTTGTCCTCCCCATTTGGGCACACGCGGGGAGCAGAAGCGCTTGGAGACTGAATTCTCTCCAGATAGGCCTCGAGGCCCCTTGCCACCTCCGCAAGTTCGCTAGCCCAAGAGATGGTTGCCGGTGGTGGGGCCGGAACATACTCTGCCCTGTATTACTCCAGTTCCACGTAGTCCACTTTGGCTTGCAACCGGATCCCGTTGCGTGCGCCTGCCTTGTAACCCAATTCCGCGGATGGCTTGAGATTGTCCTTCCCAAAGCAAGAACCGCACCTCCCCCATCTTGCCAGAATATCCTCCTTCAGTTCCGGCCAATCCAGGTTCAGGTAGCCTCCCATCTCCTCCACATCCCAACGCGCTTCCACGTCCTTGATGAAGAGGACAACATGGCGCGCCTTCTCAAAATCCAAAACGCCTTCAGAGTCGGCAATTGTTTCATACCGCAAGATGAATTGCTCCACTTCAGAAATGTTGAGTCAAATATGCGGGTAAATCCATGGGGTAGCGCGGAAGCCGTGGGAGGAGGAAGGAAGAGAAGCGGCTGTTGGTAGCATCCGTGAGTACCTTTGAGAGACTTTGACAAAAGATCTTTCCCGGCCAGACCCCCAGATGTGAAAACTTTAAAGGGGCAACACCCCAGAAGTTGTCCTTGAGTTCCGGAAGTTATTGATTAAAGCGTCTGTAAGGAGATTGGATGCAGCTGTTCAAGAGAGAGAGAGAGAGAGAGGGGGGGCAATAATAAGATGAATTCCTTCCTTTCCAATCCAATCCAATCCAATGCCATAAAAAGTGATATCCTAGAGTGCAGTCCAGTCCGTGAAGTGAAGTGTTTCCCAGTCCTTCTCCCCCGTCCTTCTCCTACAACCCGGAGTTGAGAGCAAAGTATTTAAGTCCTCCCTCTCAACCCTAACCTAAGTACAACCACAAGTAAGCAAGAATGATGAAATACAACCCCTAAGCACAGAACCCTAGCCCAATCCTACCCCTCCATCCCTCACCCCATAACCCATGCCCCTCAATATTGACATATGCCCGGCTTGCCCGCCGGCGCGCGTCCGCCCGACAACCCGTTCCAGGTATCCGCGTACCTGCGTGACCCATTCTGCGCGTCTTGCAATGCGTGGTCCGCCTGGTCCGCGCGTCTTGCAATGCGCGGTCCGCCTGGTCCGCGCGTCTTGCAATGCGCGGTCCGCCTGGTCCGCGCAAGCCATGCAATCCGCGCAAGCTTTCCGATCCGCGCAAGCCATACGATCCGCGCAAGCTTTCCGATCCGCGCAAGCCTTCCAATCTGCGCAAGCTGTCCAATCTGCGCAAGCCTTCCGATCCGCGCAAGCCTTCCGATCCGCGCAAGCTTTCCAATCCACGCAAGCTTTCCAATCCGCGCAAGCCTTCCAATCCGCGCAAGCTTTCCGATCCGCGCAAGCTTTCCGATCCGCGCAAGCTTTCCGGTCCGCGCAAGCTTTCCCGTCCACCCAATCCATTGTCTCCCGTCTCCAGGTGCTGAGCCCAACCCGACCGCTGCTGGGCCTACCTGACTGCTGCTGAGCCCGCAGCGCGGCTAGCTGCGGCAAGGCCCTGCCTATTGCTGAGTGCGCCGCCTGAAGCCCTTTCCCAACTTGCTTCCATAAAAGAGCACCACACCGACCGCTAAAATCTTTATTGTCTTACTTTTGGTCCCCCGTTTACCAGGTTCTGGAATTTGATCTTGGTTAAAATTAAATATTTTTGTAACACTCAGGTGGGAAGCCTAAAAAAGCACCTATCCCCTCCACAGAACTTCCAATGCCCTGTGCCATTTGGAGTCTTACATTTGGTCCCCTGGGCCGGGACCAAACCAGCAACCTTGGAATTTACAGTCCCAAAATTGTGGAATCAACTCCAATCTTTTTCTCCTTTTTTTCTGATTTTCTTTTTTCTGTGTTTTTGTTATCATCTAGATCTGATCCGTGGAGGCAACTTGTTCCAGAAGTAACTCCTCCCAATTGTGCACCATCAAGGGGTTTTATCCTAGTCGTTTCTGGTAAACCCTACCCTTGCCACACTTGTGAGCCACTTTTGAAATCTGTTCTTTGGATCCCTTAGGAAATTGTTTTGTCAAAATGGAATCTATTGGCACCCCTTCTACCTCTGTTTGGGCCAAAATGATCAAGATCAAACCTCAGAAAAAGAACTTATCCTTTAACAGTACAAATGTCAAACGGTTACTGGATTCCTATGAGATGGCTGCTGAAGTGGCAGTGCCAGCAAATACAACATGGCTTATCAACTGCGATTCTTTATCTCCTCTGATGAAGTCATGGAAGTGATTGAATCATTCAATGTATTTGAATCCCATGACTGGGTACTTCTTAAGGAGGCAATGATTGCCTACTGGGGCAAAATTGATATAGCTAGGTTTACTCTCCAAGATCTGGATGCCCTAGTCTCTCAATGAATCTCAAATGGTTTTATCTCCTCAGCCTCTGACTATCAAGCGTTCAGAAAATCTTGGGATCCTATCCAGTCCTATCTTATCCGAAACAATCACATTGATACGTTGGACAAAATTCAAGTGCAATTTTTTCAGTCTTTCTCTCCAGGAGTGCAGGAAGGAATTAAGGATGAATTGGTGAAATCCGGATCCATGATCACCACAAGAGATAATCAGTTCAAGCTCACTGCTTTCATGGTTCTTAGGAATACTGTGGATAAAGTGATGAAAGGTCAAACAGCTTTCTCCTTTGAAAAACCTAAAATCACTGAACCAGTCCTTGCCCCCTCTTTTCAAGCATCTAAAAAAATCATGAATAAGATGGAAGCCAATCGCAGACCCAAACCAAATCCTCAGATCCACCAAGAAACACCAACTATCAATGAGATCACCAAACTCCTGCAAGCTTTTGAGAATTAAATGGATCAGAAACTCTCCTCTCTGGCTGTCCCTAAACCCTCAAACTCTGTTCCTAGGTCAAGCATAGTTTGCTATTCCTGCCACAGAGAAGGTCATGGAACTGTTGGCTGTCCTGAACTCCAGAACGACAAGGAGGAAATGTTGGTGGAACAGAAAGGAAGTAACTTCTTTCTTCCTAATGGTGCACTTATCCCTTTTGATTCATCAGGCCCAATTTGTTACATGGTGGCCTCTTTCCAGCCTTCAGCTCCCAAGAAGGCATCCTTTGCCTCTTTTGATTTCCGATCTGCTTGTGGAACCCTTCAACCTTGGTACCCTCCTGCTTTCTCTTCTTCCACCTTTTCTGGAACCTATCAATCTGATCCAGCTAGGAAGCAACATGAAGAACACAGACCTCATAAAGCTCCTCCTGTTCCATCTCCAATTCTTTGAAGACCGGTCATACATCAATCTTCACCGGGCCCCCCTTCTTCTGAGGTAGAAGACATGGAAGTAGAAAAGGAACCCCTCATGGATAGGTTCCCAGAATATTCTGATCCTGCTCCTTTGCCATCCAAACCACCTTCACCAACTGATCCAGTTATAGTTCCACCCTCACCTGAATTTCCTCTTCCAAATCAACCCAAGGTTTGATTTGAAAGGGGAATTTCCAAAGATCACCCCAATGCTGTGGAGGGGGTATTGAAGAAAATCTCTGATCTTAAAATCCCTGATCTATCTGTGGCTGAACTCCTTTCCATCTCACCATCTGTGGCTGAAGGCATGAAGAAGTGGGTTTCTGGGCAATGTGTGGAGATTGGTCCTGACAAATTGAAAGTTTCTGCTGGAAACTTGATAGAAGACTCCGGTGGAAGAGATCCTCCTTCTGATTCAAATCTTTATTCTTGCCCTCTTGGATTTTTACCATGCTCCCTAGCTCAATCTCAGTCCAAGGGTAAGCTTCAACTCTGCTTTTTATGGAATTGGAAATCAATCTTGTGAGTTGGTGGGTATTGCTGAGGCTGTGCCAGTTCAAATTGGTCAAAATATTGCTGGAACCTGTCACTTTTGGATCACTCGTTTGGAATGTCCTATGATTTTGGGTTGTCCTTTCTTAATAGACTTTGGAGCCACCCTGATGTTTTCCAATCAAGTTGGGGTGAGGATTCTTCTTCCTGATTCTGATGGTAGGAAGATTGAAGTTCCTCTCTGTTCTTTGTATTCTGGTTGTTGGGAAAGAGATTTACCTGGTTTTTTGCCTAAATTGGTTCTGAAGGGGAAGCAGAAGGATTCTTCTAACTACTCTCATTTTTTAGTGGAATAGTTGGTAATACTAGTAGTTGTAGTTCTTCTAAGCCCCGGACTTCAACTACAGGGCCAACATTTATCTCCGAGGCATATTTTTCATCCTTTTCATTCTTTTCTTCTTTTTCTTCTGATCTTGAAAATGTCCAAAATCAAAAATATGTTAAAACACAAAATTCCAAAAATTTTTCTCCTCTCTCTGGTTCTGTTGTTTCTTCTTTTCCTTGTACTCTTATCACTGATCAATCTTCCTCTAGCTCTGGTTTGATTCTCCACAATGAGTATAAACTAGATCCTGATCTCAATTCTTTTCTTAATGGCTTTGGTATGGAGGTGTATGGGCCCCAGTGGAGGCACTTGTGGGTAAAAGTAAGTCCTCCCAATTGTGCACCATCAGGGCATTCTTCTACCATAGTTTGCGAAACTCTACCTTGTGCCACACATGTGAGCAAAGCGTTATGTTTTGGATCCTCTTTTATGGAAAAGGCACCTTTCAAAAATTTTATGGAACATCAAACTTGGAGAATGTTGGAATCTGGTCTCAGTTGTTGTACTCAGGTCTTGCTGGTGAATGCTTGGAGGAAACAAGAACTTCTCTCTTTTGCCACTAAGTATAAGCCAGTTGCAAAAAAGGTCAAGCCTGGCAACCAACCCATGCCTCTCAATCTCAATCCTCCTCTCATGCGTCCTCCTCTATCTCATGATCCTTATTGTGGTCTACCTCACTCCCTTATTGGCCCCTTTGTACCTTGTGGTCATGTCACAGAAGAACAATTGAAGGTGGTCAACTTTGGTCCAGATGGATGGCTTTTACCTGATGAGTTAAATTTGATAAAAATGTCTTATCTCTAAGGGAAATATCTATTGCATTCTGTGAAGAAGAGAGAGGTCTCTTGAAGGAATCCTATGGTTTCCCTTACATCATCCCTGTAGTTGAACATGATCCTTGGCAAAAGAAAAAGATCCCTATTCCTGCTTCAAAATTCAATGAATTCATCAAGTTGGTCCGCAAACAAGTCCCTACCGGTCTATATGAACAGTCAACCTCCAGTTACTCTTGCCCAGTTTTCTGTGTTCTAAAGAGTAATGGTAAACTTGGAGTAGTTCATGATCTCCAACCTCTAAATAAAGTTACTATTAAAGACTCTGGCGTGCCTCCTGCCAATGAAGAATTTGTTGAATCCTTCTCTGGGAGAGCCTGTTATGGTCTAGGAGACATCATGGGGGCTTACGACAAACAATCTTTGCATCCTATTTCTTGGCCGCTCACTACTTTTGATACTCCTCTTGGTTGATTTCAACTGACTCGATTGCCTCAAGGTGCCACCAACTTGGTTGCAGTCTATCAGGCTCAGATGATGAGGATCCTCCAAGACAAAATTCCGGATCATGCGGGTATTTTTATTGATGATGGTGGAATTAAAGGTCCAGTTTCTAACTATGATAATGAGCTCTTACCTTGGCACTCAGGAATTCAACAATTTATCTGGGATTATGCTACTATCTTGGAAAGAATTTTGTTTTGAATCGAGGAATCTGGCCTTACTGTCTCTGGATCAAAACTTGCTGCCTGTGTCCCTGCCTTGGAAATTGTTGGTCATATAGTCTGCAAGGAAGGAAGAAGGATGGCACCCTCTAAAGTCAAAAAAATCATCTCCTGGCCTACTCCAATAAATCCAACGGAAGTTAGAGGTTTCCTAGGTGTTGTAACTTATGTCAGGATCTTCATTCCCTCACTATCCAAAATCTGTGAACCCTTGCGTTGTCTAACCAGAAAGGAAGCTGAATGGATTTGAAACCAAGATTGCAAAAGATCATTTCAGTTGCTCAAAACTATTGTTGGCAGTGAAATAGTTTTGAAAAAGGTCTCTTATGGGCCTGGAGCTGGCAAAATAAAATTGGCTGTCAACTCTAGTTATCAATCTGTTGGGGCTGTCCTTACTCAGGAAGATGAAAATGGTTTGGACCGCCCGTTCTTTATGAATCTTTGCTGTTTTTGGATGTGGAATCTAGATACTCTCAGCCCAAACTGGAACTCTGTAGTGTGGCCAGAATGCTGAAGAAACTCCAAAAAGTACTCTGGGGACAACATTTTGAATTGCAAGTTGATGCTTGATCCATTGTGGAAATGATCAATGCTCCCAGTCTTCCCAATGCTCCAATGACTTTCTGGGTAGCTTTTATCCAGCTTTTCTCTTTTGATATTGTCCATAGGCCTGGGAAATTTGTTACTATGCCGGATGGTTTATCTAGAAGACCGGTTGGAGACGATGAATCAGATGTTGGAATGGATTTTGATTAAAAAGAACCCTTGGTCCGCCCTGTTTTTGCTTTCTCCTCCCAAGATTACTCCGGTTTCCAACAATGTTTCTGGCTTAAGTTAGAGCAGTACCTTTCAACTCTCCAAAGACCCCCTGATCTCTCTGCCAAAGAATTTTGATCCCTTAAAAGAAAGTCTTCTAGTTTCTTTATCCAAGGTTCTAGGCTTATGAAAAGAGGAACTCCTTGTGTGCTTGTTGTGGTTACTATCCCAGCTAAGCAAGATTCAATCCTTGAAAGTCTCCATGAGGGCCTTGGTCATTGTGGGGAAACCAAAACTTATCAATGATTATCCAAAGAATTCTGGTGGCCATCTCTGAGGAAATCTGTCTCTCAATGGTGCAAGAGTTGTGAAGTTTGTCAAAAACATGATCTTAGGCGTCCAGCAGAAATTTTCTATCCTACAGGGGATTCCACTGTCTTTGGAAGGGTTGCTATGGATCTGGTTCATATCAATTCAGGTGGTGCTAAGTACCTCATTGTGGCTAGAGATGATTTTTCTGGATGGGTTGAAGCCAAATTCCTTAAGAACCTTATATCTGAATCTGTGGCAGCTTTCATTCATGAGAATTGGACAATGCGTTACAGTTTGGCTTGATCTTATTCTACTGATGGTGGCTTGGAATTTGGTGGAAAACTGGCTGAAATGATCCAATTGCTCCCTGGGCAACATAGAGTTACTACCCCCTATTATCCTGAGGGACAGGGCATGGTCAAAAGAGGCCATGCTTCCTTGAAGGCTGCTCTGGTTAAACTGGCTGGTGAAAGTGGCAAGAATTGTCAAAAGTTTCTTCCCTTGGTCCTCTTCTCTGATCAAATTTCCACCAAGCAAACCACTGGCTACTCTCCTTATGAAATCATCTTTGGTCAAAGGGCTGTTCTTCCTCTTGATCTTGAAATGGATTCTTTCTTGGGCATCTCTTGGGAACAATTTTCTTCAAGTACTGACCTATTATTTGCCAGATCAAAGCAACTGGAGCGGAGTGAAGATATTTGTAATGAAGCTTATTGGAGGATGATGGAATCAAGAGCAAAATCAGTTCAGTATTGGGAAGATAAACATCTAAATTGAATCAGGGATCCTTTAAACCCTGGGGATCTGGTATTGGCTTATAATTGATCTTTAGAGTCTCAGTGGGGAAAACTCTTTTCAAATCGTTGGAATGGTCCTTATAGAGTGGTTTTTCAAGTTAGAGGTGGATCTTAAGTTTTGGAAGAACTGGATGGTACTCAGTTGGCTAGAAGGTTCTCTGCTGATCAAGTGAAGAGATTTTATTGTTGTGGGGGCAATTTGGGTTCAAAGTAAGTCCTCCCAATTTTGCACCACCAGGGTCTCCTGCTGCGTTTTGTTGTAAAAACTCTACTTTATGCCACATAAGTGAGCACTTGGGACGCCTTTTCTTTTATCTTCCCCATGTTTAGGCTCTTTTGGATGGACCAAGATGGGTTTCATCATTTTTTTTAGAGGATCAAGAAACGGCCAATTATTTTCTTTTTCATGTTTTCAAAATTATGATGCAGACTAGGGACAGTCTGTAAGTTGGGGAGAGATGTGGTGAACCATTTGGGACACCGTGGGAAAATAATTCAAAAATTTTCCTTGCGCATCACGCGCCGCTCATCCTCATCCTTGCGCGTCGCGTGTTGCTCATCTATCATCGTCCTGCGTCCTTATCCTTGCGCATCCTGCGTCACTCATCCTTATTTTCAGCCGTCGCGCGGAGCTCATCCTCATTGCTACCGTCGCGCAGCGCTCCTCCATGACTTACCAAACCCATCCCGACCGCACCTCCAAGCGCTTGTCCAAAGTGCTTATCTGTAAATCTCCCACCTCACTCAATCTATCAGTTGCCAAATCTCAAGCCCGTCAGGATTTACTCAATTGCCTAGAGCCAATCTCCTATCTGCCCATCCGTGCTCTCACAAACTTCATCTGTTGTCCTTCCTGAGACTCTCCCACCCCCTTTCCATCTCCGGGTGGGGGTGGAGAAGTGTCAACTACCGCCCGCGGACATCTGCGGTGGTCCAGTTCATTTTCCTTTCCCACCCCATCCGCCTTTGGACGAGGGGTAGGTGATTCTGGTGTTGTTGCGCGCATCAATCCACGGACGGACGCAAGAGATGGTGAAGGGATGAGAAGGATTTCCACCGGCTTGCGTGATCAAATTTTTCTGGTCACCTGATTTTTTTCTTTTTCTGCTCTAATCAAAGAATCCGTTGTACATAGTATAACAGGGCCTCCTGCCCATATAAGGAGGGGCTCTCCCCTGCCTTTTGGATGGATCATTGAATAATCCACCATGATATCAGCAAACCCTTGATCCTTGAGCCTCCATACTCAAACCCTTGATCCTTGAGCCTCCATACTCAAACCCTTGATCCTTATTCCTTGATCCTTATCACAAACAAATAGCTTTACTGGTTGAAGAAGAATTTTCCTAATCAAATTCTTGAGTGTGTTACACCACTCCTGAGCCCTTTATCCGACCATGCTGTTCCTGATCACCCTTTGATTATCTTTCTGGAACCAGTCATGTTTGACTGAAGAGGTCTTATTAAGCTTAAAACCTGGAGTGTTAAAACTCCCTTCCCTTCTTTTGAATTTGAATTCTGCCACGCTAATCTTGAGCCCCTTGAGAAGTTTTGGGTTGTTCTTTTTTGAATCAGTTCTTGTGTTGCTTCTAGAGCTTCTTCAAACAATTAGCTTTGTCTTGTGCAGCAACCCACAGTTATTTGGTACCCTTCAAGCGCTTGATTGCGGAGAGTTGGGCAGGTTCATTGAGAACCTGGAGGTTGTTTGGGATTGAGTTGATCTTTCCTAATCTCCTGCTGACAACCAGAGCTATTAGCTTGTGGGCGTTGCCAATCACAATTGCCTTGTCTTGTTGAACTCTGAAAACCCCTTGACTACTTCTATTCAAGTGTTCCCCAACATCATCTTGCCTCAGATAGTGTTGTCTCCCAGCTACCGACCACTACAATCTTTATTGTCTTACTTTTGGTTCCCCGTTTACCTGGTTCTGGACTTTGATCTTGGTTAAATTTAAATATTTTTTTAACACTTAGGAGGGCAGCCTAAAAAAGCACCTATCCCCTCCACAGAACTGCCAACGCCCTGCGCCGTTTGGAGTCTTGCACAGGTTGAACCCACCATTGAGTCATTAATCAAGAATCAGGGAGTCTTTTATAACTGTATAATATATTTTCATAATATTTTATAACAGGGCACGTAAAATTTGCAACTCCCAGTTGCAAGAAGGCATGAAACACCATTGACAACCCATATGAGGCATGAAAAGGGGTTCACAGCTCAAAGAGATTCAAGAAAAGTTGTGACCCCCTGGGTGTATGACTCTTGCCACCCCTAGGGGTTGAAAACAACTAGTGTGAAACACAAAAGAGTTGCAAATGGGGTTGCATGGGTCTTTATCAACACTTTTGGTTCATTTGGGGAAATTTTAGGGGGTAATTAGGAATACCTACGCATCTCTGGACCACATTTGAGTGCTTCCACCCGAAATTGGGGATGTGGCATACATTGTGGGACATGAAAAGAAATTGGAAGATTTACTGCACATTCTGCCTCTTTTCAAAGCAAAGTATTTTCAAAAACCGTACACAATACTCACCCATTGGATAATTTTCTTTTTCTCAACCCAAAACTGAGAACACTCTTGAGTTGTTACATTGACCATTGAATTGAATGCTAAAGTGCCTTTGGATTTTTATTTAATTATGGTAAGAGTGGCAACACCAAGCCCCCCTGTTTTCCACATGGCTTTGTTGGAGCACTTAATTGAAATTTCCATTAAAAAAGCTGTGGCAGAAGATAAGGATTTGTGTAGGGATTTGAGAAATGAAACATTGCAAGCCCCAATTGCATCCTCATCTAGGGTTAAAATTGAGGGAAAAGATGTTTCACAACCAGAATTGACTTGTGGAGGTGGGTCACATCTCATGTGCCATTGGATCAATTTGGCTTGATGGATACTAATTTAAATATGTAATTATGTAACTATGAGGTGCCAGAAGAGCCCCTTAACCCTGTGACTGTGAGACCTGTTCCTAGCAGGGAAAAATTAAAATTATTTTGCCAAAAGTGGGCATCCATGCATGGCTACACTCTGATGAAATTCAATTCAAAGAGAGAAAAATATGTAGACCTAGCATGCAGAAGGCATGGTAAATAAAAAGGGCCTTTGAAAATCAAATGTTAAATGCAACCTCACAAAAGGAAATTTGGGTGTGATTTCATGATCTGTGCTAGTTGGAAAATAACACATCCCACATAACACCTCCCCATCATAAATGACCAAAAAAAAGTCATGAACCGTCTTAAAACCCCTAAGTGGATCCTCAACTGAGAAGAATCTCTGGTGTTGAGGAAGGAATGAGAGATGGGCTCAATACAATTTGACTCAAAAAGAAATTGCGCAATATTGATGATTGAGAATATGCTAACTATAACTCTTCCATTTCAGTAACTTGGATTTTTGGATTATTTGAATGATTTGTTGATTGGTGATTCCTATTTGATTGATGATTTGAAAGGTTGAAACTGATCCACAGCTGAACTCTTCTCAATTCTTTGAGAATATTAGTTAAATTTCATTTGGTTCACTTGAAGAATGTGAAGGGCATCTTTTAAATTCCCTGGTCAAGGATGCAAAAAATCCTTTTTATAAGCTTGCTGAGACAAGACTTGAGCCAAATGTCTTACATTCCATCCAAGGTAAACCCAAAATGAAAGAAGCCTTGGATGAAAATTCAAGATTGGAGCACGCTGAAAGGGAAGTTTAGAGGTAAAGATAGGTTAGAAGGGCACAAAAAAGACCAAAAACTGCAAGTATTTTATTTTGAGAGGTGTTAATTTTATTGGTTTGATGAAATGATGGGGCAATGCTATTTATATTCCAATTCAGGCTCAGAGTCTGAATTTCATATTTCAGAGGAAGAGACTTGTCAGCTTACTGATACCAGGAACTTTTCCGTCCTTTAGCTACAGAAAGTGATATTGGTGTTGGAATAATAATAATTCCAAGAAAATTACGTAAAATGCTCAAATGTTTGATTTAGAAGCAAGTGCAAAGTTTGAGTGGTTTGGTTGGATTGAATTGATTTAAATATATTTTTAAAGAGGGGCCACAGTTTATGCAAACAGGGGATCTTTATTGGATAACAACATCTCTTCAAGGGGCTCTTTTGAACGGTGTAAAGACCTTGGGACAATGAGGTCCTAAGTGATTACTCAAAAGGGGTTTACTCAAGGGGATTGTGTGGGCTGGCTGACTCACAGCACTTATGCCAGGAGGCAAGGAGGAGATAACTTACTAATTTAAGCAGACACTCCAAGAAACTTGGGGAAATTCACGGTTTAAAGGGTCTCAGGACAATTGTTGGGGATATTGCTGATATTCTTCAATGGAATCAACAATGGGTTTAGATTTATAAATTATGTTAACAGACTGAGGCCATAAATCACTTGTTTATCTTGAATAAACACTTGATCACAGATGGAAAGGGTTCTGGATTGATTACTTAAAAAATTACTAGGGTTTAAACCATCTAAAAGGGGCTGTTTATATACTTTTCCGGGGTAATAAGATCTTCTCAGGGAACGTAGAGAGGGTTGGACTTGAGTGCTGAGGCTGGCAGGCTATCCAGGGCTATTTTGGCATGTAGGGTTGGTTCTGTCAGCTGGCTAGCCTCGCCTGTGTCATATATCCATGTGAAATAATTTTCAGAAGGTATTTAAATATTAATTTGTTATTTTTATGGTTCACAAATATTTCCTTATTTTGTATTACTTTCTTTTGAGTGGCATGGGTAGAAGTGGGTATTTTTATATTCTACGCCATCTTCTGCACATTTTGGTAATTTTCAAAATTTTCTTTGTAAACTTCTTGATGTGTTTTGTGGTTCATAAAGATTTGGAAATCTTATTTACGTTACAACCTTCATTATTGTTTCTCACAATTTATTTGATTTATTGTTTTGATTTTCATATTTTTATTCAATTTTCTTAGGTTTCAAACATCTCCCTTTCCATCAGTCAACTTGTTACATACGCATGATGTATGCATGCAAGTTGTAGCATGTTCCTGCAGTACTGGGCTGTTGGAATTAGCACGACTGATGTTTACGCGCGCAGGCTTGACAGCTGCATGCGGGAATCCACCATCAGTCATTTTGCATGCAGTTTTCTTGAAATGCGCCTTCATACTGGGTGTCAGGCGTGTGTAAACATGCTATATGAATGCGGGGCTGCGCGCGGGAATTGTGTCATAACACAAATCCGCCTGTAACTCCTGAAATATACACAAAACCTCAATTCTGACTGAATTTTAGTTTTGAGACCTATACATGGCATTCTGTGTGAAATGTTAGAATGGCCAAAAAGTGCCATAGTGGTGCCGTGGTTTATTGGTTTTTTCTTCTGAAATTGTTTTAAAAATGTAAGGAGTTGGAATTCAAGGGTGGGGTCAGTGAGTGACCCTACCTATTTTTGAGTGGGGAATCCATTTCAGCAGTAATATATATGGATTTCACACTCCTTCTAATTTTACTATTTATTTTCTGTTTTTGATCTGCTTTGACAGGTTGCTCTTGTCAACTAGCAAGCTGACAAGACTGAAATTGAATTAGTCTCCCTTCATTTGGAATCATCATCCATTTCTGAGGAAGAAGAAGAAGTGGAAAAGTCCACCAGAAGCTCATCTTTGTTGAGTATTGGCTTCATTAATGTGATTAGAATGTTTGCTAAGTAATTTTTGATCATAGGAACCAAAAGTAAAATACCTCATTGAAATACCTGAGAACTTAAATAAGCTCTTGGGTGAGGGTTGTGATCCTGTTGTCAATGAAAATTGCGGATTTAAATTCATTTTGGACTCACTTGTGTAAGATTAAAATTGATGGTTTTAATTAAAAAGGGACTGATTTAAAAATTGTGGAAACATAAGGCATGCTATTCTGATATACTTGGTGGTATCAAAGAGGTTGAAAAAATTTAAAAAAGACTTGATATTAAAGACATCAATGAAAAGCTTCCCTCTTCAAAATGGCTTTTGAAATTGTATATGGTTCACATAATAGCAAATACTTATTGAAGGCCAATTTTTTTAATTTCATTGGCTTCATGTTTTACTTATACTCTCATGAAAATGGGTTTAAAATAACCTTTGGAAGCTACCTTTCTTGCCTTTTTTATCAATAACCACTGCTTTAATTCTTTACTTGAAGGAGATATTATTCCAATCCCGCACATTGTATCAATACAATCTCCTTTGACTTCAAAGAAACCTTCTGGTTGGGTTTATCATCTCAAATATAAAACAAATTTTCATTCCAATTCATAGACATATATCATTTAATCATTTGGGTTTTTGTCTAAAATTTACTTCTGACGGTGATCTTGTGTTTTGAATGAGATTTGATTGGTAAGTCAGTTCAAATTGTGATGGGCCAATCCCATCATAAGGAGTCTTTTTAATTCTTGCAATGAGATCAGATTAACATAAGTTGAACTCGTTTGTTTTGAAATTTCAATTTTATGGCTAGTTGATTGAGGTGGACTTGATACACGTCTTTTTTTTGTTTTTTTGAATTTAGGGCTTTTCCATTGAGATGTACTTGATACAAGTACACCTCAATGTACTATCCCTTTTTTTTGAGGGGTTTGATTTAGTTTTGCACTATTCCAATGAAATAAGTTCAAAATGTTTTGGGATGATCCCATCATAAGAAGTCTTTTCACTTCTTATGATGGGATTGGCTTAACACAAGTTGAAATTTTTTTTTGGAAATTTTTACCTTAGGGCTAGTCCATTGAGGTGGACTTACATTCCTCATTTTTTGGGGTGGATTGATTAACTTTATCAAATGATAAAATATAATGATATGAATCAAATTTATTTTTTTAATATAATTTAGTTGAATTTTGTTTTGATTAAATTCAATTTATCTTTTGAAATAGAATTGAATGTTTGCATTTGATTTTATTTTATTCAAGAATTATTTTGAGTTTTTTATTTTAGTTTATTTTATTCAAACATCATATTGTATTGTAATTCATTTGCAGACTTCATTTGATGTATATTGTTCCTTTCTATTTTAATTTTTATTTTTCCATTTTTTTATTTTTTTGGGGGAATATTCTTTTTATTTTTTTTAGAATTTTTAATTGTTTATGTTTATTTATTCGTAGGACCATGAATGTATATTCATGGCCCTGGAGTTGCAAAATTTTCACAAATTTATGCTAATTTTTTTCAATGGGTTTTAATTTGTTTTAATTTTCTCTAAAAAAAACATTTTTTTTGTTTTGTTTAATTTTTTATTTATTTTAATTTCTTTGAATTGAAATTTGGATTTTTCTTTTCTTTCTCTTTTTCTTTTGCTCACAGAAATGGACTCATGAATGCGTCACTAACAGCCATTTGAAACTCAGATGGGTTGCAAAGGTCTGTGAAATGTGCCACACAACCCATTTTTAGTTGTGAAAAGTTTATGTAGAGTTTCAAATTTAACACTTCCCTTTTATAAAAAGTTGAAAGTATGTTTTTATTATTATTGATTATGGAATTGAAAAATTAATAATTTGTATTATCAATAAGGATATCAAATATAACTTTAAATTAAGTTATGAAGATTCAGATGAATCCTAACTATTGCTATAGAAGTTCTCAATTTGTTCCATTCTTTTTGTAATAAGTTATAGTAGATATTTTAATCCATGATCTTGACTCTGTATAGATAGGTTGCATAAGGTTTATATTATCCATATTTGGGATGTATCAATACTGTGATATACTCCACTTATCCTTGAGTTCATCCACACAGAGATCCCATAGCTTATTTTTAAGGCATAAAACTTGTAAGATCATTGCTGGGAATATACCAACTCTATATGTGTAATATATGCCAAGACACCAGGTTTTAAGCAGTAAGCACATGCAGAGGATAAAAATTTATATTTAAATGAAGGTATCTAATTATTATGAGGTGTTCTGGGACTTCTAATTTTTCCATCTGATTGATAGTCAATTCCTCGGATCAATTAATTCAACTTTTTGGTATGTATATTGAAACTTTGCATTGAAACTCCCCTCAAATGAGTACATTAACTCACCTCAAATGAGTTCATCAATCATTGTGTATGATTTAATGAGGTTTTGAGACCTTGAAAAACAATCAGTGACCGCCTAGAACTCCCCTGATGGTTCCTTGAGTCCCCTGTGGGCTCCCGGTACCTTAAAATAGGAGGGTCTTTACCCTCTAGACCCTTCCTCAGTTATTTATTATTTATATTGATCCAAGAATACAGAAATATCAAACAAGCCAATTATAATAAATCTCAAGAATATGATTTACTTGGGACTTAAACTTTAGTATTAAAATCATCAAATAATAAATTCCTAAACTCCAAGTTTGTGTGGGAAGTCCTTTGGAGTTGTAACATTATTGCTACTTTCAAGGGTGTGAGTTTACTTCTGTAAGAAAGGCTCCTTTGGGCTTTATTAATTTAAACCTAGGTTCCTTATATCTTTTTCAAGATTAATTTTTGGAATTTCAATCATAATACTCTATTATTATTCAATATTTGTTGTTATGTAACAGTATTACTTTTGTAACAAGTCATTAAATGATTTAATTATTGGTTTTTATCTAATTTTTGAAGGTTTAACCAGGGACCAAGTTTAGCAATAGAGGTAAAATCCCTGAAGATTGTTGTGTTTTTTTCCCTCAAGGATTAATTGAGGTAGTTGTTTTTTTTGACTGGTTGAGATTTTCAAGGCTTTGGATGATGAGTGTTTTCTGGTGATTCCTGTAATTGGCCTCAAGGAGCTGGAATGATAGTTTATCAATTTTCTGCTCAATATTTTCAGCAGTGTTTCTTTTCTCTGCTGGGAGTTCAAAAGCATAAGGATCTGATGATTAAATCTATACAAAATTAATATTTAATAATAAATCAATAAAATAAGTAAATATTCAAAAATACAAAAAATATTTTTTAATAAAAAAACAATAGATTTTAGGGATTCAATCTTCACTTTTGAAGGTGGATGGAGTATTGAAAAACAAGGTGAAGTTGAGTTGAATCAGAAACAACCCCAAAACCATCTCTTTCTTGCTTTTGCATGAAAGAAATAGAAAACTTGGGGTGTGGAATAAATCATTTAAGGTTTACAATTAAAAATACCTCTTCACTGTCTACCACTTGGGAAAAAAATTTCTACTTGCAAAAGAAAGAGCCCTGTAGACAGCTTTTCTGTAAAATTAATATCAAATATGCATTACATTACAATGTCTGTTTTAAAGTCCTCTTCCATGCTTTTTGTTTTAATTTCTTTCCTGGAACCTTGGTATTCAGCTTCCAGGCTCCCTGGACATGGACTTGTCTGGATGTTGTTTTTTTGTGGGAATTTTAGAGCCTGAATATTTGTGCAGGTCTCAGGGGATATAGTGATTTTCACAGCTGCACTTCAAAATTTTGAAAGACAATATATTATTAAATAACTCCTAAACTATACACAACAGCTAATTTCAGACTAAAGTTAATTTGGGTAACATAAATGTGATGGTTCATGTGAAAATTAAAATTTCCAAAACTTGCCATGATGGGTTTTTGATATTTTGGTATCATTGGGTAGTTTCTGGGAAGTAGTATATCAAGGGTGTGGTTAGTGATTGAACCAAGCTGAAATTGCTTTGAGAACACACTTCAGCCATAATATTTGTAAAATACTGTTCCTTAATTTTTTTTATTGGAATTGTACCTTATTCAGATTTCTGAAAAAAGTTTCATCAAAAGAATTCTTAAATGCAGCAAAGGGGCTGTTCAAATTTTCAAACAGATTCAAAGGTTTCTCTTCAAGGCCCCCACTTTTCTTAACACCTCAAAGTCTTTTTAAGATGCGGATTTTCCGGTTTAAAACAGCCCAAATTCAATCAAAGACTCTTTAAGTCCATTGCAGAAGTTCAGCCCAGTCATTTTACTGCTTCCAGGCCATTTAAATGGTGGACCTCAATATATTTGAGAATGTTTATGCTTTCAAAATAATGTTTTAAGGCTTTGCAAAGCCTCTGCTACCCTAATTTCACTAAAGACTTTTGAAAGAATAAACCACCCGGGAGGTCATGAAATTGCATCCAATAAGCTTAATTTTATAAAAAATATATTAAATAAAAATTAAATTTTCATGAATGAATGCTATTAAAACATGGGGAAGGTCTTATTTTAGGGGAAAAAAAAATACCAAATGAAGCATATTTTGAAGGATTCAGTCCTTTTCTAACTTTTTTCTTGGCCCCTGGCTAGAATCATTCAAAAAGGCATCATTGGCTTTATCATAGTAAAATAATTACAATAATCCTGCCACATGGAATAATTCTCCATGGCATGGAGTTGGAATTAATTTCAGGTTCCCCCTTAAATGGCCAGAGGGGAGGGAGGGAGGCTGGCCCTTCTGGGGGCTTTCTTATCTCAGCCTCACCTAGACTTGGGTGAGGTGGTGGTAGTCTCCCCCCCCTATTTTTCCTATTTTTTTCAATTTTTTTTTTGTTTTGGAAAAGAATTAAATTTAAAACTTTTGAGCTTCCAACAGTTTTTTTTTCTTTTTTTTCTTTTTTTTTCTTTTTCTTTTCTTTTTTTTCTTTTTTTTCTTTTTTCTCTTTTTTTTCTTTTTTTTTCTTTTTTTTCTTTTTCTTTTCTTTTTTTCTTTTTTTTTCTTTTTTTTCTTTTTTTTTCTTTTTTTTCTTTTTTTTCTTTTTTTCTTTTTTTTCTTTTTTTCTTTTTTTTTCTTTTTTTTTCTTTTTTTATTGTTTTTTATTTTTTTATTTTTTTTATTTTTTTTATTTTTTTTTATTTTTTTTATTTTTTTTATTTTTTTTATTTTTTTTATTATTTTTATTTGTTTATGGTTAATGTTGAATTCACGACTCATTTAGCCATGCACACAGTTTGAAATGGGCCATGTGGAACGCCACCTAGTCCAATTTGAGCCTTGTACAACTGCCCACGTCTCATGGAGTCCTGCGGCCCACCCAACCCTGTCCGCCAATGTGTGGACTTCCACACGACTACATTCAAGCCGTGTGGAGTTGTAAACGGCTCAAAAGTAGTCGTGTGGCATTCCACACAACTAAATTTGAGCCATGTGGATTTTTACACGTCTCAAAAGTAGTTGTGTGGCATTCCGCACAGCACTGGACCGCCGTGAGCAAAAAAAAAAAAAGGAAAAGGAATGAAGGGGTACTAACACAACCCATAAAATAAATAAACCTTCCAAAAAAACATAAATCAACCAAAAAATCAAAGAATGTTCATTTTTTGGTTAAAAAACCGAATAAATAAATCAAAATCAAAAAAACTGGTACTATCCAATGGACCAGCCCTGAAGTAAAAAGACCCAAAAAAACCAAAGTAACTGGACTAGCCATAAAGTAAAATCACCAAAAAAAAAGACAAGTAACTTCACAAGCCCAGAAGTTAAAACACCAAAAAAAATACAACTAACTTGACAAGCCCTAAAGTCATTTCAACTTGACTAGCCCTAAATTCAAAGGACCCAAAAATTAAAGAAGTCTTTTGACTAGCCCTAAAGTAAAAGTGCCCAGAAGAAAACAAGTTCAAATTTTAATAAGCTGATCACATCCCAGGCTTAACATAAGTTAAGCTTGTGATGGAATCAGCCCAAGACAAGTTGAACTGACTTACCATTAAATCTCATTAAAAACACTAAATATAATGATGTTTACTCAAAACACTCAACATAATGATGATCAAGATGTGATAAAGCTTTATATCAATAGAACTTGTTAGCTACATTAGAATTACAATTTATATGAAACAAAATGATGAAATAAAGTCAAAGTCTATTACAATCTAGAATAAATTTGCAGTTGATATTTGAGATGATCAACCCAACCAGAGGCTTTTTTACAAACCAAGAAACCTGTTTTTGCTACAATGGGCGGGATTGGAATCATTTCTCCCTCAAGTACTAATGGAACCCAGTGGTTATTGTTTACAAAGGAAATGAACATTGGATCTGATTGATCAGTAACACCATTTTTCATTGGAGTATAAGTATCACATGACTCCAATGAAATGAAACATATAGGTTTGGAATATGTGTCTGCTATGATTTGAATCATGTCCAATTTGGCCAGCCATTTTGAGGAGGGAATCTTTTCATTGATGTCTTCAACATCAAGTCTTTTTTTTAATATTTTCAACCTTGTTTGAACCACCAATCATCTTAATGTAGCATGCTTTATGTTTCTCTAATGTTTCAATCATTTCCTTCCTAACTTTGAATCAACCATGTTCTTCATAAACCAGATATTTTGCAATGACTCTAAATCTGCAATTCCAATCTCCAATTGGATCCCAAACCTCACCCAAGAACTTATGGAATTTCTTGGGTACTTGATTGAGGTATTTCACGTTTGGTTCCTATCATTAAAACTAACTTAGTATTCATTTATTCAATTGAATCAATGAAAGGAATACTCACCAAAGATGAGCTTCTGGTTGAGCTTTTCTGCATGTTCTCTTCCTCTGAAGAGGATTCTGATTCCAAATTAAGTGATCCTGATTCAATTTCAGTATCTTCCTCTGAACTTTGAAATTCAGGTTCAGATTCT
>CM062613.1:47421543-47534043 GCA_025617555.3 Puccinia polysora | reverse complement strand
TGTGCCGTGCACACGGTTTGAAAGGGGCCATGTGGCACGCCACAAGGTCCAATCTGAGAGGTGTAAGACCCCCCACAGCTCAACAAATTGCGTGGGCCACCCAACCTGCTCCTCTGGCGCGTAGAATTCCACACGACTATATTTGGGCCATGAGGAGTTGTACACAGCTTAAATGTAGTTGTGTGGCATCCCACACCCCACTAGACCGCGGTGAGTGTCAGCCACGAGACAATCAAATGTGTCCAAATGACTGCACAACTCATATGTCTTGCTTGTATAGTGGTTAATTACTAACCTTTCCCAATTACCTGAAACCAAGGTCCCTGGTTCAAACCATCATGGATACAAGAATGATTACTGATCAGGAGTTTCATAATTATAAAATAATTTTTATAATATTTGTATTATTTTATAAGTATGTTTTTATGATTATTTAGTATGGAACTAAAACCTTGATAATGTATATTATTGAGATGGGGATCCAATATAACTTTTAATTAAGTTATGAGGACCCAGGTGCGTCCCAACTATCTATAAATAACTTCCCAATAAGTTCCTTTCCTTTGGGGACAAGCTATAGTAATCAATTTAAGCTATACTCTCCACTCTGTATAAACCAATCACATAATCTTAATATCATCTTCCTTGGGATGTGATTATACCTTTATAAAATCTCCTGATCCTTGAAAGCGTCCACTCAGAAGGTCCTGGGCTTAGTTGTAGAGTATATAACTTCTGGGGTATGCAAATAGGACGTTTTATACATTGAAAATCCCCCCCCAATGAGTACTTTTACCCTATTTCTCATTGGGCAGGATGTGATGGGGTTCTGAGCCCTGGAGGAAGAAACCAGGGAGAGGCTAGCACTCCCCTGATGATTCCTTTAGTCCCCTGAGGGCTCCTGTTACCTTAAAAGAGGAGGTTCTTCACCCTATAGCCCCTTCCTCACCAGTTATATATGATTATTTATTTGTGAAAGAATACGGCAAGATTTAACAAGCCCAACAACCTTAGTCCCAAGAAGGGATTGACTGGGGCTATCATCCTTAGTATTATATTCAACTAGAAATCTTATTGGCAACTTCAATTTCGAGTGGAAGGTCCTAATTGCAGTAGTAACCCTTGTGTGTTCCTAATATAAAGGGTGTAAGCTTATTTATAAGCAAAGCTCCTTTGAGCTTCAGTTATTTGGAGCCAGGCCCCTTACCTTTTATAAAGGTTTAAGATTTGGCTTTTTTCTCACAATACCTAGTTATTGTTTGAGTCTGTTAGCTTTTCAGCTTTTGTTTGAATTGTTTGAGTCAGAAACTGACTTTAACATTGGTTTTGACTTATTTTTTCAGGTATAACCATGGCCCAGGTTGGCAGTAGAGGTTGTATCCCTGACAGTGAGCCAAAAAAAAAAGAAATGAAAGGGTACTAACATAACCCATAAACTAAAGAAACCTTCCAAAAAACAGAAATCAACCATAAAATCAAAGAATTTTCATTTTTTGGTTAAAAAAAAAACAAATAATTAATTAATTAATTAAATAAAAACAAAACAAAAAAACTGGTACTATCCAATGACTAGCCCTAAAGTAAAAAGAACCAAAAAAAAGTAACTGGACTAGCCCTAAACTAAAAACACCCAAAAAAAGACAAGTAACTTGACAAGCCCTAAAGTAAAAACACCAAACAAAAAGACAAGTAACTCAACAAGCCCTAAATTAAAAACACCAAAAAAAATTCAAGTAACTTCACATGCCCTAAAGTAAGTTCAACTTGACTAGCCCTTAAGTAAAAGGGCCCAAAAATTAAAGAAGGGTAATGTTAAATTCACGGCCTGTGGGGCCCTGTAGGGCCCCACACAACCTGTGGGAGCCGTGTAGGGCCCCACACAACCTGTGGGAGTTGTTTAGGGCCCCTCAATGCGTGGGGGCCCATACACTATTCCATGTGACTTTTAATTGATTATTTATTAATTATTATTATTTACTATAAAATAAATAAAAGGAATAGAAGAAAAAAAAGAAATAAAATAAATAAAATAAATAAAAAAGAAATAAAATAAATGACAGAAATAAAAGAAATAAAAGAAATAAAAGAAATAAAAGAAATAAAAGAAATAAAAGAAATAAAAGAAATAAAAGAAATAAAAGAAATAAAAGAAATAAAAGAAATAAAAGAAATAAAAGAAATAAAAGAAATAAAAGAAATAAAAGAAATAAAAGAAATAAAAGAAATAAAAGAAATAAAAGAAATAAAAGAAATAAAAGAAATAAAAGAAATAAAATAAATAAAATAAATAAAATAAATAGAATAAATAGGAGAAATAGAAGAAATGAATGAAATAAAAGAAATGAAAGCAATGAAATAAATGAAATAAATAAAAGAAATAAAAGAAACAAAAGAAACAAAATAAAAAAAATAAAAGAAATAGAATAAATAAAATAAATAAAAAGTTGTTTAGCGTGCCACACAACTCAAATGGGTCATGTAGCATGCCACACGGCTCAAATGAGCCGTTTAAAGTGCCACATGGCTCATTTGTGATGTTTAGGGTGCCACACGGCTCATTGAACCGTGTACACGGCTCAAAAACCGTGGAAACGGCTCAAAAACCATGGACACGGCTCAAAAACTGTGTAAAGAGCCATGTACACGGCCCAATGAGCCGTGAATTTATCATTTCCCATTAAAGAAGTCTTTTTACCATCCCTAAAGTAAAAGTTCCCACAAAAATACAAGTCTTTTGACCAGCCTTAAAGTAAAAACACCAATAAAAAACAAGTTCAACTTGTGTTAAGCTGATCCCATTCCAAGCTTAACATAAGTTAAGCTTGTGATAAAATCAGCCCAAAACAGGTTGAACAGACTGAAAATTAAACTCTCATTCAAAAAACTCAATATAATGATGTTAACTCAAAAAACTCAACATAATGATGTTCAAAAAATGATAAACCTTTGTATTAATAGAACTTGTTAGCTGCATTAGAATTAAAATTTATATGAAACCCAATGGTGAAATGAAGTCAAATTCTATTACAATATAGAATAAATTTGCAGTTGATCTTTGAGATTATCAACCCAACCAGAGGCTTTTTTAGAAATCAAGGAACTTGGTTTTGCTACAATTGGAGGG
Organism: Puccinia polysora; assembly: GCA_025617555.3. NCBI lineage: Eukaryota > Fungi > Basidiomycota > Pucciniomycetes > Pucciniales > Pucciniaceae > Puccinia > Puccinia polysora. The sequence goes on along the minus strand of CM062613.1, from coordinate 47,530,919 downwards.
ATTGGAATCATTTCTCCCTCAAGTACTAATAGAACCCAGTGGTTATTGTTTGCAAAGTAAATGAGCATTGAATCTGATTGATCAGTAATACCATTTTTCATTTGAGTATAAGTATCACATGACTCCAATGAAATGAGATATATAGGTCTGGAATATGTGTCTACTATGATTTGAACCATATCTAATTTAGCCAGCCATTTTGAGGAGTTCATTGATGTCTTCAACATCAAGTCTTTGTTTAATCTTTTCAACCTCCTTTGAACCACCAATCTTAATGTAGAATCCTTTATTTTTCTCTGATTTTTTGATCATTTCCTTCCTAGCTTTGAACCAACCATGTTCTTCATAACCAAGAGATTTAGAAATGCTTCTAAATCCACAATTCCCATCTCCAATCCAATCCCAAACCTCACACAAGAACTCATGGAATTTCTTGGCCATTTGATTGAGGTACTTCAGGTTTGATTCCTATCATGAAAACTAACTTAGTATTAATTTCCCTACTCAGATCAATTAAATCAATAATCACCAAAGATGAGCTTCTTTTTGAGCTTTGCTGCATGTTCTCTTCCACTGAAGAGGATTCTGATTCCAAATTAAGTGATCCCAATTCAATTTCAGTCCCTTCCTCTGAACCATGAAATTCAGATTCATATTCTTCCAAATTTGACTAACAATTAATCATTAGTTAGTAAATAAGTTCTTTAAACCAAAAAAATGAACGTAATCAAAAAGAAAAGACTTACAATATTTTGTCTTTTCTTTTTTGGAGCCCTTTTAGTACATTTTTACCCCTTGAGTTTTTTTTCAACATGCTCAAACCAAGATGGTTCTAGCGCATATCTGTCAATTTTGGCCTGCCCCTACTTGATTGTAAGAATTTAGGTTCAAATCTTGGCTTCAATCAATATTTTTTAATCTTCTGAATGATATACTTAAATGGACCGCTTTGCTCATGATCTGGAGATTCCAAGATCATCGCATTCAATTTTTTACGTAACTTAGGGATGCTTAGCATTTCATTGACATTGAAATTGAAAAATTCAAAAGGATAAACCATTAGTGAATTAGGAATATTTATTCAAAAAGCATTCTTCACATAGTGATTTGAACAATCCAACTTAAGCCAACTTACAGAACTAGAACTGCAAGGTTCATAGTCCAACCTCCACTGAGGATGGAAATCTTCGGTTACCACAGATCCTCTGAATGCTAGACGGTCACCTATTTGGTGGGAACAGGGCAAACCCATATTCTTGGAGTATGACTTGGTGCAAACTTTGCCATCTTGATCATGTTTGAAATTCTCAAATTGTTCCCTAATAAGATGAATTGCCTCCAAAGAAAATTTGTAACCCAATGGTAAAAGTTCAGGTGGAAGAACTGTCCCTAACTTAATTTGAGAGTTATATAGTGATGCATGAACCAATTTAATTTGATTTGAAACGGTTATGTCAAGGCTTTTCCAAAAATCCAACAGTTTTTCCAAAGAGTTTGCAAGGAATTGTTTGGAGTCCCATGGGCCTCTTCAACCCAAGATGTTGTTTTGTTTCCAAAATCTAGTTTTATACAAGTCCACACTGTTAAAAACTGTTCTTTGATAGGGAAAATATTATTTTCCATATCCTTGAGTACATCCTCATAGTCTTTCAACAAACACTATACAAGTCAAAAGGTCAGAACCCAAAACTAGGAACAATAAGAAGCGGTGATTTGGACCCACTCTGAGTTCTTCATCATTGACTTCCGCCTCCTCCTTGGTCTTTGAGGCCCCATACTTTGCGCACAAAGTCATAAAGCCTTTCCATCCTTCAATTTCATTAACATAGCGTGCTTTACAGTTTCCTTGTATGTTTTTAGACAAGTTCCGAGTGCACCATTGTCTTGATGAATCAGGGAAACTAGATTCAATAGCACAAATAAGAGCTTTTTCATAGTCCTTCAAAAAGAATTTTGGAAGTCTCTCAGGATCATAAAAAAACTCCTTTAATGCATTTACAGACCAACTGTAGAACTAAAACGTTTCTTTCGTTATAAAAACACAAGCTTTTGTGAAAGTTTTCCGATGTTCTGTCATTCCTACAACATACAATAGTGGGGTTTTGTACTTATTTTCCTTATAAGTACAATCCAAAATAGAAATATGATGGAATTGTTTTGAAAGGTTTACTGCCTCAGGATGTGCTAAGTATAGGGCCTCCAAGTGACCCTCTCCACTGAACTTTGACTGGTGAATCAAACTTGTTTCTTCAAGCTTTTCATAGAGTACCTCCATAAACCTTTTACCCTTTAGTTTTGCAAGCGTTACCTTCTGCTTACTGTTATAGATTTTTTGGTAATCAAAATAATCCCGCCCATCAAATCTGCTTAATTTTCCCTTAATTTGGAACATATTGAGCTCATCTTTCATGCCTTCCTTAAGTAGATCAAAGGATTTCCCAGAGATTCTCCTCAGTTGAGGATGCACAGAGGTATTTTCAGATGGTTGATGTTTATTTTGCGTTTCTTTATAGGAGATTTGACACAAAGGGTCTGCCTTTGTGAAACTTGCATGGATTCAAAACTAGCACCCAACCTTCCTTGTGTGAGTTTTTCTAGACTGTTCAGTAAGAATTTTTCCTGAATATGAACCATGTCTATCACAGGCTAAATCCACATATTGGTCCTGCTTTGAGTTGAAAACTTTTAAAGAGTAACCATGCTTCATTTCCCATGTTTGAAAATAGTTTTGTGCCTCTTCCCTAGTAGGGAAAGCTCTCACAGGAGGTGGGTCAAGTGGATCTGTCATAGTTACATAGTTACATTGATGGCATGCACTCCATCAGTTTCAATCAAATTAAATATGGAAAAGACCAGTAAAATAAAATGTTACTCAGGAACAGAGGTCAAAACCAACTGTGAAACATTTTGTTCCTCAATTTTCAACCTTGATGAGGATGCAATGAGGGCTTCCAATGTTTCATTACCCAAATAATTTTTTTCTTTTTCCAAAACTTTGCTGATGGCACTATCAATGTAGACCTTCCACGGAGGCATGTCAGAAGAAGGAGGGCTTTCCACTGTTCACATGAAAAAAATGCAATGGTATACTTCATTATTCAATCCAACTTTCAATTGAACAAACAAAGTTTGCTCACTTTTGAGTTGAGAATGAATTTTTTGCAGATTTTTATATGATTTCAATTTTCACTTTACTTTCACTTTGGTTTCACTTTGAAGTCTCTTTGGGATTGCTAGGTGTGTAACAAAAGTCCCACAAAGTATGAGTTGATTCCAAGTTTGGGCTGAGGGATCCCAAGTTTGGTCCAGGGGGTGCCCACAATTCTGGCACAACGTTTGGGGGGTTGTGCACCCCCAAACACAGTGGTTTCTAGCCTTGTACAGGGGTAAACGGCTTGAATTTGCCTTGTTCAGGGGTTAAAGGGCTCATACACGAACACCTGGGGGTTGCCCATGTTTTAAACAGTCCTTGGTAGTTGTCTATGGGGCCCCACGGCTCATTTGAGCTGTGTAGGGCCCTACACGACTACCACACGGTTGGAGCGGTGAATTTAACATCACCCTTTTTTAAAAGATTATATGTAATCTTCTTGGTCAACTGCATGTTTAAAACTCACTATGAAATGGCTGAGGCATTGTTTGCCTTCCCGCCACTCCATTTTCTTCATCTTCTTTTTTTTCAATATATACATTTTTATTCAATTATTTTCAACTTTTGTTTATTGTCTTTTTTTTTGAAGAAAATTTGAATCAAATCCCTCTGTTCCATGATTTTTTCAGCCTTCCAAAGACAAGAGTGTGGTTGCTTTGTTCCTCCACAACAATCTCTCTTATTTTCTTATTTATTTACACATATTTTTTTTATTTTGTGTTTCAATTGTTTTGGAATTTTTTCCTTTTTTTGTCTTTTTTTTTTTTGTAGATTGTTTTTTATGTTTAGAGATTTTACTTATTTATGTATATTTTAGAGTTATTTGAAAAAAATGAAACTTGAATCATGTTTCATGATCCAGATTTTAGATTTCATTTGTTTCATTGGTTTGAAGAATTCAATGGAACCTTCACTAGGAATATCAATCTTTAAAATTTATTCTCCACAATTTTCATGTCTTGCCAAAGAATCCCCTCTAAAAAAGGGTAAAAGGGGAACCTGAAATTAATTTTTAATTCTCAAAAAGCAGATATTCATAGCCATTCTCTCACCACAGCCCTTTCAATCATCTAAATACTCAAAAATTAACATATTGAAAATTTTATAACACTACAAAAAAACTGCTTATTATCATAAAATAAAGAGAATAATATCTCTATCTCAAGAAATAATCATCAATCATGTTTTAAATAAGCATCTATCAACCCCTTTTGTAATTCAATTAATACCAATTATTTGGCCCAAAATCTCTCCAATATTTATCAAAAATTTCATCCTCCTCCTCAAACAAAATTCAAAACCTCTGAATCAATTAAATAATACTTTGAACAGTCGTTTTAGTAGAAAATATGATTCCTTGGTTGTTCCCCTGGGCTACACCGCAAAAGTGTTTTGTATCAAGATCCACATTATTTTGAATGTATGTGTAAGGCTTAAGAACCTCCAAAATATTCCCAAGGCCTTCAAACTTTTCAAAATGACACCTTTTAAAATTAAAACAAAACTCAAAGGATTCCATTTCCCATAGGCACTCCAAAAATTTTGTTTTTATTTTTAAACATTTTTAATCATGATCACGGTTTTTTTTATATCAAGTTTTTTTTTAAATGAATGAGTAATTTTTATATATATATATCAAGATCTGACAATTTTATTCCTACTCAAGGCCAAGAAAATGTTTTTAATTTCTAAAATTTACCCAATCCAGTAAACTTTCCCAATTCTATAAGTCTTCATTCAGAAACTGACGGAATGTAAGTGTAAGTGTATATATCCGTGGAAGAGGCCCAAAGAAATGTACACCCCCCAAATTTGCAAACAGTGTGCATGGAAATTGGGGGGTTAATATTTAAGTCTCCATTCAGAAACCAAAGGCATGTCAGTGTATGTGTATATGTCTGTAGAAGAGGCCCAAAGAAATGTAAACCTTGGTGCTTCAATACAAACCCCCCAACTTTCAGGGTTTACACTGTAATTCCAGCTCCAGACTAAATGTGCGCTGCAAGTTACAGTGTGTATTGAAATGCACACATACACTTAGAATTTTCCAAATGGCCATGTATGTCCCAGATTCAAAATACAGCGTTTGAATGCCTTTTGGCATGGTTGCGCAAGTTACACACCAGTTGCCAAACTGAGGCTAACACATAATATGATATCATTTAAAATAGTTCTTCTATTCAAAAAAATATTCAAAGGGATTCCGTGCATTCCCTCCCAGATTCATCCCAGATTTAACACAGTAATTATAGGTACCTAATATTTCTTTCAAGGGAAAGATACATTTCCAAACTTGCAACCCCTGTTCACTACCTAAAAGGGGTTGAGTGGCGCAATTTTTGACCAAAAATGGGTTGAAAACAGCCATTCACAACCCACCTAAGTTGCAAACGGCAATTTGCAAATCAGGTGAATTGTGAATGGCCATTTGCGACCAAATTGGGTTGTGAATGGCAAAGAAAATAATAAAAATTTGTAGAATACATTTATTTCATATATATAAATTTTCTTATAGCTTTATTTTTAATTTAATTGATTAAATTTTTTAAATATATTTATTTATTTATTTATTTATTTCATTTCCATTTATTTATTTATATTTTTTATATATTGATATTTTTAATTTAATTGATTAATTTATATTTAATTTCTTTTTTTATTCCTTATTTTTTGTATGAAAATCAAAGAAAAAAATAATAGATACAAAAAGTAAAAAAAAAGTTTTAAAAATATATATATGTATGTATGTCATAACTTTATGCAACTCCAATGGGTTGCAAACGGCAATTTGCAACTCAGATGGGTTGCAAACAGCCATTTGTGACTCAGGTGGGTTTCAAACAGCCATTCGCGACTCAGATGGGTAGCAAATGGCGTTTTGCACCCATTTTCAAACACAGGCTTGCAAATTTAAAATTGGCCTTCTTTCAATTTCTCTAAAATAATAGGGCATATCAAAGTTAGCAAATACCCCATTAGAAACCCACCATTTTTTTTTACCAAACCTGCCATTGTTAATGGTGGGTTTCTTCAATACACATACCACCTAACTGGTGTATTTCAAAATTGCGGGTTTCATGAAAATGGAAGATTTCAAACCTAAAACCAGCCATTTATGCACTATCATCCATTGACCATCCATCCCCTGAAAAACACCCATCCACACCTCCACCTCAGCAAATCCATGCCAATCCAATCTCCATTGCATCACCCCCATCTCTCACCAAACATCCTCACCCACCACCTTCACCTCACCCATGACCACCACCTCACCAATCACCACCATCTCACCAACACCCATCACCTCATACCATACCAAGCCCAGATGAAATTTTTTACTAAAACACTCTTCATCCCTCCTAACCACTTGCTCACTTCCCCATTTCCCTCTTTCCCACAATACCCCTTCTGGATCATGAGTTGCTCATTTTGATATCAATAATGAGCCACAGTCAATTTCCTAATTGGTTAGTTTAATTCTCTCCCTGGCGGTGAGTTTTTCCCAAAGATTATACAGGTTTATGAATCAAAACTGATGATGATCACATATATACTGTATACATAAGTATCTCCCTACAATTTATTGATTCAAAGATACTTACTAGTGTATGGAATTGCAAAGTGTGCATGTAAGTTTAGTTTTCAATCATCTTCTAATTATCAAAACTTCTCCTCACTCCATCTACCTCCATGAGATCCTGATGGGGGTTCTTGAAGTATGAACTCTGGTAGAAGAGGCCATGGTTACCAGGACAACAGCTAGATAAATAGAACTTACTTACTCTCAGAGCCTGTGCTAGGATAGATTAGCAGGTTGCACATGTGCATACTCACTCAGCTCTCCCACTAACACCTCTCATCCAATATGATCCAATCTGATCCAATCCAAGTGACTAAGTATTAGTCCTGACTAACTTACTGAATCCTATTCCCCCTCTGCCTGGTGATCATGTACCCTCCCTCCACCTGAATCACAATTTCTAGTCAATGTTTCAACTGCATTCCTGCTTGATTTGAATTTGACTGACCAACTCATCAACTGCCCCATTGTGGTGTTGTTATATAGCCTTGGATTTGGAACTGCACCGCAGTTGGCGCGCTCAGCATTTGGTAGATTGGGCTCAGCACTTGGATGCGCACAGTCTCAGCATTGGCCGCTGCAGGCTCAGAAGCAGAAGCAGTGGGCTCAGAAGTAGGCACCGCAGGGCCCAGCATACCCGGCATGGGTCGGGCTTGATTTGATGTGGCAGGCCGCGGCCCACTCGGACATTACAGACCCAAGAATGGAGCTGGCCCAACCAGGTTTGCGGGCAGCTAGTTTGGGGAGGTAGGGCAGGGCTATAGGCGCGGGCCAACCCATGGGGCAGGAATTAACGCTGTGCGCAAGGAGGATAGGGACAAGCGGGGGGCTCCGAGCAGGGGGCGGCAGAAAGCCGCATCATGAGAAGGAAAAACTGGTTGTAAGTGACAGTAGGTGGGCAGGGGAAGGATTAGGGTTAGGCTAGGGTTCTGTTCCTGGGGTTTCTTTTACATTTGTTGTTGGGCTGTCATTGCGCTTGTACTGAGGTTAGGGTTTAAAGGGTGGGCATGAATTCCTGGCTCTCAACCCAAGCTCTTAGGGGATCATCTTATATATCTTATGATTGGATCTTAGGGAAAATGATGGGAGGAGGGGATGTATTGATAGATTTATGGAATAGATGGATGGAAGGGATAAATAAGGGAGTAGCTCCCTCTTGATTTCCACACCGTCCAAGGATACAAACCTAGGTTATCACTTACTTATTTCTTGATTGATCAAGAACTGCCAGAGGACCATTGAGTCACAAGGGAGGTCATAATTTAATTTTGCAGCTGGGATATGACCAAGCACTAGTTTGTTAGTCAGCCACCCCCAACCACCTCAATTTTCATCATCATCATCAATTGCAGCTTGAGCTTGAATCCAACCAAGTCTGATTCCAGTTGGACTAGAAACCCCAATTTCACCCTCTCCTCCCTGCCAGGGTGAGACCAGAAGAGATTTTTTAAACCTCCTTGCTGCCATCTCCTCCCAATTGTAAGCCATCCATCTGCCTGGGCGGTCTTGTCTTGACTTGACCTGCGCCAAGCTGCCTGCCCCCCAGTCTTCAAATCAATCCCCATCAAGACAGATGCCCACCACCAGCCACTTGAGCCATCCCCTCTGCCCCGGCTGCTCATTGAATGCCATCCAAGGAGCCTCATCCATTGGCCCACCCACCCCTCAAACCTGGCCAAGCCCACCCCCAGCCTCTCATCCTACCAACCGCCGCCCCAGCCATGCTGGCCACCCTTTGCCCCCCACTGGCCACCATCCTCCCAAGCAATTGCCACCAGCCCCGCTCAGCCAGCCCAAGCCCCCCCAAGAAACCTCCACCACTGCCTACTCCTCCTCCTTGCGCTCCTCATGTTCAGACTCCGGCAGGACCAATCCCTTGTCAAACCAGCTGGACCTCTGCTACCTCTCCCTCAACCCCCACCTCCTTTCCTGCTACACCCAGCACTGCCATTCCTCCGGGTTGCTGTCCATCCCTCATCCCCAGGATGGGCTCCTGCTAAATCCAAACCAGGCAACCCTCTTTGCCTCTGGACCTCTACTCAACCATAGCCATCTCAAACCGGGTCACAAGGCCAAACTCTTGAACAATTCCAAAAGTGAGCCCTCTCCCCCGTTCAATTCTTGTAGCATCATCTCACCAGCTAACCTGGTCAAACAGTCACTCCTAAACTCATCAGCCCTTGATATACACCAACCAAATGCCAAGAAGATAAAAAATCTGGAGGTCATTTTTGAGTTTAGTTCCTTCTTTGCGCAACAAAAAATATGATTGGGACAGACAACATATGGAGTATAGATCAAGATAGTTGATTATGTTACAGAGTATTTTGTGGAGCAGTAGATCAAGTGAGATTTTATTGATCAATCCTTGATCCAACAATCAACTGGAATCACTAACATGAATGTTGGCATAATTATTGGCATAGGTGAGGAACTGCATACAATCTCCACTCCTCATTGTCTTTGGGCCTCCAGATCAGTCCTTGCCAAGCTTGTCTACTTTTAATGTTTTGTATTGACTCAAGTGTGTGATGAGCATAATGTGATCTGGGATGATCAATGTGGGCAAGGGGTGATTATCTGATGAGGCTGAGAAATTTTACAGGCACTGTGGCCCATCTGGAAATGGCACACTTAGATTAGTGGTTAAAGCATCACTCATCAATGGTGAGGTCATGGTTTCAAATCCCAGTGTGAAAAATTTTGGGTTGTAACACCACAACTGCCCTAAAAATGTAACCCAACAAGTTGAATCCTTTCTTGATTCTCACCCCAATTGAAGTATTTGGATGGGAGGGAACAAGACGGCAGCAGATGATTTGAAAAACATATATAGATGTGGAATTGCCAATCCATTGTCAATTGATCTATTAATCAATGTCCAATCAATCTCTCAATTGATCACAAATTGATTGAGAAACTTATTGGCAATTGATTTCTGGATCAATTTGCAATCAATTTAGCAATTGATTTCCATGGGGTATCAATTCAAGCGAATTTTATAAGATGAATTAAATCCCTTTTTTATCCTAACCCCAATTGTAGTATCTGGATGGGAGGAGATGATTTGACAAACATACAGAGACAGGGCAAGAATAGGGCTTTTCAACATTGACTAAAGGAAAAATTTTTGGATTGATAGTTCTTAAATTGCTCCCACATCTGTTTGGATGAAAGATCAAGCCTACCTTTGGTTTTATTATTCAGTTAATTGGCCATCAGTAGATAACCATTAAACTTAGAGGATGTTGGTTGGCCAACTGGTGTTTCATTTTCAGATCCAAAGAAAGTGTCATAGTTGGAGGGAATTTTTAGCCAGTTTACAAGGATAATGTGATTGGCTTGTGAGCTGACTTGAGAACATGGAAGCTGATGGGGGAGGATTGTTGGATATTGAGTTCCTGGGGATGTTTTCTTTGGTCCATTGGATTGTTTAGTGTACTTGCAGGGGGAGAATTGCTTAGGGGCCATTTAAAAAGAGTAAGAGGGATGAGGGTATGAAGTGATGAAGTAATGAAGGGATGTTTTGAAAGCAGGGATGAAGTTATGAAGCAATGAAGCAATGAGAGTTAGGATTTGATGAAAGCAGGGATGAAGTGATGAACTTATGAGAGGATGTATGTGATGAAAGCAATAGTGTTTGAGAAAGTGATTAGAATGATGAAGCAATGAGAGTGATGAAGTGATGAGGTGAGAAAGTTATGATATTGATGAAGCAATGAGAGTGATGAAGTGATGAGGATAGCAATGAAGAGATGAAGAAATGAATCAAATTTTTGGGTGAGGTTGGAGGTAGAATTTTTCCAATGAGGTCAGAGGTTGAAACCAGGGGTTATGATGTGGAATGATGGGTTGAGTTGGTGAAAGCCTTGAAATAGTTTATTTGAAAAAACCCATTTATTTTCAGGTAAATTTGACACGTCTGAGGTGAAATAAGTGGGTTTTTTCAATTTTTAATGGCAGGTTTGAAATTTCAGATTTGGGTTGAAACCCGCCATTTTTTAATGGCAGGTTTTCTTAAATTTAATACAACCTAATACAGCTGTTGATTGATTTATTATTTCTTTATTTTTTATTGATTTTTTTTTTTAATTTAAGATCCAAGCCTTGTATTTCTCCGTGAAATTGTACCAGGTAAATGAGGCAACCAGAAATGAGTAGAAAATTACCCAAGGTATCTCATTACTATTATATGGATGGTGAAGATGAAAATGATTTTTTGATCAATATCAACAAATTACTGTTTTGGATAATCAAAAAAATCAATATTAATATTTTTTATCCTTAAGCCATATATGAAGCCCCCTCCTGAACTATCTTTTCCAACCTATGATGAATTGATGAAGTTGGCCAAAAATTGTGCAAAGGATCCTGGTCATGCAATGAGAATCCTGACTTCACACATGGACAATAATGTGTACTTGAATTTCTCCTTGGGATTTAATAATGAATTCAATCCTGAACCATCATTGTTTCAGGAACCCTCAATGAGGCTTAATTTTGCTTTGAGGCTTTACAGATTGAAAAATCAGACATTTAATTCAATGGAATTTAGTTGTAAGAAATACCAAACACAACCATGAGCCCTGTTTTGATGCTATTGGTAAATCAATTCATTTAAGAATTCAAACTAAAATTTAATTCAAATTCAGATCCATGATTTCTGCAGGTATCCCTGCAAAAAAAATATTGAAATCCTTAAAACAGGTAGATGGTGAAGATTTAACCAGAAGTAAATATCTATAAAAAATGAAAAAAATAAGAAGTAATTTCTTTCTTGTGAATAATCTCTTCAATATGTCCTGAATCTGAACATTAAATCATCTAAGAACTGGATACATTCAGTTATGAGCTCATAAAATGAAAATTTGGCAGTCTTGTTCTTCTCTCACCCTTCATCAGTATCTTTTGCTGTAAGAATCTACCATGTTTACATTATGGATTTTGCATACCAGACAGACTGCTATAGATATTCCTTTTTGTGTTTGTTGTAATGGCTTCAAACGGCCAACAATTTTCAATTAAATTTTACCTGATGAGGAATTAAACCTAAGAATTCTGTTCTTGGGATTTTTCACAGGTCAGATTATGTTTGGCTGGAGAAGATATCCCCAGATTCTATATAAAATACAGAAATTTTTATCTTATGAACGCAATTCAGGATTGAGTTGGTGGTTATTCCCAAGAATAAATTGAAACTGATACAAATTTTGTTGATAGCGTGAAAAATGGAACTGAAAAACTTAATCATCAAAGTGTTACCCTCCTTTCCACTTGGCATATCAACAAGAACATATTGGCCAGATTTAAAATATTTTTCAAATCTGGGGATCTTTGGGATTTCTTATTTCCTGTTGGAACAATTTATTGGTTCAAGACCAAGGAAGGACTATGAGCTATCTGGCCAAGATTTTAGTATCTTTTTTAATAAGAACTGAAACTTCCAAATTACATAAGGAAAATATGGATCAAGCATGAGAAAAAAATTTTAGCCCTGACAACTTCAAACCACTTGCATCTGGGAAATACAACTAGTTGAAGGGCTTAATTTTCCCATTATTCTATAAAATGCTACTTGATTAATCCCACTGGGGATATTTTTAAGTTTCATGGAAGTATCAAAATGGAAATATTTAATAAAAACAAAGATATGAAGATCACCATAGTTAGCCAATCATGAAAAAAAATATTTATTATTTTCCCAGATTTATTTTTTCATTTGCACAGAATTATTTCTCATTATTTGTTTATCAAATTCAGAGGAAAAATATTTCAATATCTGTTGTTTATCAAATTCAGAGGAAAAATATTTCAATATCTGTGAGGCAAGTTCAAAATCATGAACAAGAAATTTCTTCAGGTGTATGGGCATCCCTTTCAGCCATATTTAAGATGACTTCAGGCACTCTGGAAGGCTAATTTAGCCCAATGAGATTAATGAAAAGTGGAATCTTCATATTAATTCTGAATTTAAGGTTCTCATTTTTTCAAAAACTGTGCAGAAAAGCAAAAAAATATTTTTTGTAGTTTCATCATGGTTTAGGATATTCATTTTTGGTCAAAAATTGTGAAGAAAAACTCAAATATATTTAGTAAGTTTCAGAGGTATTCCAGAAGATTGCAAACTCGAGATGTTGCAAGAAATTGAAATTTTTGTTTGTGGAAGGTACAAGTCACAAATAGTTGACATTCATGAGCCTCTGGAATCCAAAAGAGGAAGGCCCCCATCCCCAGCTCAAAGCTAAATTCAGTATTCAAAAAGAAGGAAGCCTTCATTTCTTGAAATTGAAGAACAGAGGTTTTTGAAAAAAATCAGACAACAAAAAATGCAGAGGGAAATGATGGTGAAGGAAGAGGAAAGGGCAAGAAAAAGGGATTTTTAAATTCAAATTACACTGCAGGAAAAGCAGAAAATCAGGAGGGCTGCTTATGAAGAGCACAATCAAATCAAGGGGGATGCTTATGAAGTACAGAAAATAAAAAATCAGGAGGTCTTCTGATAAAGCTAATTATGACAAAATCCACAATGAAGCTGAAATAAAGGGAAGATTAGAGAGGTAAAGTAAAGATTCTAATGATCTGAAGTTAAGGCAGGATCTAAACAAAGAACATGCTGAAGATTAGCAGCAGTAAATGCAGGAAGCAGTAAATGCAGGATCTAAATAAAAAAAATGCACAAGATCAGTGGCAGGCAAGACAAGATTTAGATCAAACAAATGCTGAATATCTCAAGGAAATAAAATATTTAGATAAAAAAAAATGATGAATATTTGAATTCAAGGAAATATTTAAATCAAAAATAAGATCTTCAAAAAAAACAAAGCATAATTGAAATGCAAGAAATTTCAAGCCATAAGGACAGAAAATGAAGCTCAAGAGAAAATCTAGTAGCTAATAAAAGCTGAATCAGATAAAAGGAAAACTCTAGCCTTGTGAGTTCAATCTGAGAGTTAGAATTCTTGTGAAAAAAAACTGAAGGCTTCAATGAAGCAATGAAACCATTTCATTCATCTAACATTTATTATATGCCAGTTGAATAATCTTCAAATCCTCCTATCTTTCATAACAACAACTTTAATCAGTCTCCTCAGTCACACTCAACCCTCAGCAATCTTTAATCCTCAGCAAAATCAACCTTCTACCACTGGATCCACTAGCTGCACATCCTGAAGTATCTCCCTGCATACCATTCAGAACCTAGGCAATCTCCCAGGCTCTCACTTGCTTTCTATAGCTTTGCGCATCCTCCCTCTCTCCTTAAACTCTGACTGGTATGATAAGTACATAATTTAAACCCATAGTACATACTCCTGGCTGGATAAAACATACTTCCAGTTCAGTACATGCCACACCTTTATGGACAGGCCCCTTACCCAATCTTTCAAGCAACTGCCTCCAGCCCAATTGATCAACATGTAATGCCATTAGGAATCCCAGCTCCAGAACCAGTAATCCCTCCTCAAGGCCTCCTCTCAGTTCTCACATATAATTGCCTCTCCTCCCTTCCTGGACTAATTCCCCTCATGGAATTAGTACACTACTTGTTATTGGTTAGTCCACCTTCCAACAGGTGTCATCTCAGCACAAAAAAGCCATCCAGCCTGCCTTACGCATCTCACCTATGCCTCTGGTTTTAATCTTATAGGATTCATTCATCAATCTTCTTCAAGAGCCTACTCCAGGATTCTTCTTCTCCTCCTTATCATTTTCATTACTCTACCTGTCATCATTGAAATCTATCCAATCTATCTCATCTCTCAATACTGATTTCTGTGAGCAGTATTTCCTGTGCCTTCAGCCCCTTGCATTCCAGGGGCAGTTGTGACATTATAGTAATTCCTTCCCCTCAAAACTGCCCTTCTCTATATCTCTATAGACATATACCATCCATCCCATTCCATGTAAGGGATATCACTGCCTATAAGTGTTTATGGTATGGGTTAGTGCATGATAAAGTGCTAGAAAGTGTGTGGAACTTGTCCTTTCCAAAGGAATATCCTGAAGAATTATCCATCTACATCAAATCCTACCCTCTGGCCTTGGGATTTAAACTCAACAGAAATTCCATGCTTTGATGGAAATTAAAACTTTGAAGTTACTTTGATGGAAATTTGATGCTTCAACATTACTTTTACAGAACTTCAAAAGGAATTTGGAAACTTCAAAAGGTTTTATCAAAACCTTGAAATAGCTTTGCTACTTTTAATTCAATGCTTTGACCGCTTTGACCCACTTTGACCTGCTTCAATCACTTTTAACTGCTTCAAACACCTTGACCCGCTTTGAACAGTTTGACAGACATGGTAAAGCTTCAAGACTCCCCTTAAGGATTTTCCCTTCCTACTTCTCCTCTCTGGACCCTTCTATTGGGCCACTTCCCTATGGAATGAGTGGAAAACATTCCCCCTTGACATGCAAAAACTTCAATCATCACCAGTCCACCTCTAACCAGGCAAGCCAGAGTACATGTTTCTACTATAGACATTCAGGATCAAAATAAATCTAATCCTCAAGCCTGTGGATGTACGCGTACCTTTTCCATTCTACCAACCCCAGATTCCAATCACATTGATACTGGAATCCTCCCTCTAGATCCTTCAACAGCTTCTCCATCTCCTGCTCTACCTACTGTCATACCCTTTTATAATCATTTCATTGGTCAATATCCCCAAGCAGGCTATGGATTGTATTCCCTATTGTACAATCACAGCATGATTCCTCTCCCTGAGGATGTGGCAGACAAGGAAATAAAATACTCAGGTTTTGACTGCAGGATCCTCAGTAATCATAACTCACCAACTGCTGTACCCCAGGAGAAGCTTCTCAACCTTCTTCTTCTACTAAAATCCCTGAACACCAAATTAATTTCCCCCTCAACCTCCTGCTGTGGATCCTACCCTCCTAGCCATACTCCAAACCATGACTTCAGCAGTAGCTAAGCTCCCTCAACCCCCAAAAACCAGTATTTCCCACTCTGGAACCTCCAAAGCTCCATTTAGGAATTGGCCAGGAAAATATGAAGGTAAAAACACCACCAAGCTCAGACCCGTTTTGCACGCTTGTGAAATCATCTTTGCAAACAAAAAGTTAAACTTTGTTGGGATAGAAGGAAAGCTTTTTTTGCCATCTCCTACTTATACAGGAATGCAAGCTGTTGGATCCAACCCTAACTGGCTCATCTCTCAAACCATGACCACTCCTTCCTGCTCAACTCCTGGCACCACTTCACCAAAAACCTTCATACTCTATTTGGCAATTTTCTGTAATAGCCAAAGCTGAGAAGGAACTTGTGAATCTGAGAATGATGGAATCTGGATATGCTTCCACCCGCATCACAGAATTTCAAACCCTCATGACTAAGGTCTCTGGATGGGGTAATAGAGCCTTCTATTTTCATTTTAATAAAAGTCTCCCACCTTGAATCCTGGACCAAACAGATGTTTACAATGGTTCTTTGAACACCCTTCAAGATCTTGCGGATGTAGCTTTTCACTAAAAAACTAGGTTAAACAAAAAATTCGAGGAAAATTCTTCCCATCCAAGCCACTTTAAACAGAAAAAATCCTCTCAGTCTGAAAAGGGCAAAGGTAAGGCCTAGAATCAAGCAAATCTTCAAAGAAGCAAGCTTCCTCAACCAAATCTACCTTGTACTCAGGTCCAGATGGCAAGCTCGATGCTGAACAAAAGGCAAGAGGAGAAGGAGGGACTATATATGTATTGTGGAGGGAAGCACAAGTTGGAAAACTGTCAAAAGAATCCTGTCTTCAATCCCCCTTCCTCTGCTCCAAAGCCAAAAAAAATAGGTAGTTCTCCTTTTGTACTCCAGTATTATCACCCTACTAATTCCAGGGTACAAAAGATAAAAAAGATTACTCTGAAAAATTATCTAAAGGCTTATGTTCCATTATCTTTCAGCATTACTTGAGTTATAGTGTTTTTATTGATTCACGTGCTACTCAATCTGTAGTTAATAATACTATTTTTTTGAAGTTTTCCTTGCAGCCAACTTCCTTGGTCAAACCTATTCCTCCTTTAAAGTTCAGTCCTAAAAAATCCCCTTCTAAAATAATTACTCACAGTGTAACCTGGGAGATCTAACTTCCTTCTTTTCCTAGCTTTGAATGTGACTTCCTTCTAGTTGATGCACCATTCTCAGAAGAAATAATCCTGGTAATTGACCTCCTTCACCATTGGAATCCTGAAGTGAACTGGAAGATGGGGCTGATCACCCCCAGACGCCAGCCAACTAATTATCTTTCCTCCAATCTTTTTGAAATAAAAATGGCCAACCTACCTTCAACTGGTTTCTCTCTTACTCTGCATTTGCACTGCATTTGGATTCAATTGCCCTCACATCAGAACCTATTGATCCCCAAAGAAAAATCCAATTCCCTTCATATTCAAAAATATACCACCTTGCTTTGATATCCACCAATTGCCTGACTGTTTCTCTGGAGGAAGAATTTAGTAACTCATCCTTGCATATCATGCAATTGGTTACTTCTTCTAACATTTCTGTTACTACCCATGAAGTCATTTCAGATGAATGGGACAATTTTTATATAAATTAAGACCCTGAAGAATTAGAAACTGTGGTGAAGAATGTTCCTGCTGATTACCATTCTCTTCCAAATTTTTTTCTCCAAGGTTAAAGCAGACAAACTTCCTACTCACCGTGCTTAAAATAACCGCATTGAAATGGAAGGTCAACTAACTCCAGTTGGGCACATCTATCTGCTATCTCAAAGTGAATAGTCAACCTTAAAAGCCTCTATGGCAGAGAATTTAGAGAAACATTTCATCTATTCCAGCACTTCAAGCACTGTAGAACCTGTTATTTTTTAAAAAAAGAAGGATGGGAGTTTGTGGTTGTGGATTGACTATTGCAAGCTTAACACTGTTACCAGAAAGAACAGTTATCCACTTCCTCCAATGAATTTCATACTGACTTTCTTTTCAGGTTCTTCTATCTTCACCAAAATTGACCTCAGATGCGCTGACAACTTTCCGTGCATCAGGGAAGGAGATGAACACTTAAAGGCATTCAGATCTCAGTTTGGAAGCTATTAATACCTTGTTATGCATTTTTTCCTGAATAATTCCCCAGCTTCTTTTCAAAACATTATCAATGACATCCTTGCTGATCTCCTCACAATCTATGTGGTTTTTTACCTTGAAAATACCCTTATTTTATCCAAGAACTTACAGGAACACATTTTTCATGTGTGTGAGTACTGACCAGAGTCAGAAAGCACAAACTCTATGAAAAAGCCTCCAAATGCAAATTCCATGCACCTTCTGTGGAATACCTTGGCTCTGTGATTTCAGGAGATGGAATCTTCATGGAAAACAACAAAGTAAAGACCATCCTTTCCTGGCCTATTCCTCAAAACAGAATGTCCTTGCAGTCTTTCCTGGATTTTTCTAACTTGTATTGCAGGTTCATCAAGAACTAATCCAAAAAGGTCTCTCACCATGCCTCCATTGCTGTAAAAAGCTCTCCTTTCTTCCTCACTCCTGAAGCTTTGGAGCAGTTTGAAAATATCAAAAACCCTTCACCCAAGCTACAGTTCTTCTCCATTTTGATCACCTACTTAGAAAATATTTTGAAACTGATACCAGTGACAAAACCCTATGTGCTGTCCTGCAATAGGTAACTGCTAAAAACACTAAACAACCTATTGAATTTGAAAGCAGAAAAATTTCCAGTGCTGAACTCACTTATGAAATCCATGAAAAAGAACTCCTTGTAATTCTCTTTTCTCTTCAGAAATGGTGTGCTTACCTCTTAAGTGTTACTGAACCATTTCAAGTTTTAACTGACCATTTTTCTTTGAAGTATTTTTTGTCCTTGAAGGTCCTCACCAGGAGGCATAATTTTTGGGAAGAATTCCTCTCTGAATTTAACCTTCTAATCACTTAAAAGCCTGGAAAATTCTCAACCATCCCAGACATTGTGTCATGTTGGGATAACATGTATCCAGAATGGGGAATGCCATATTCTGAAAAGAATTCTGGAAATTATCAACAGTTTCTGAAACAAAATGAAGTGGAAGCTTCCAAAATTGTTTTTATTTCTGCTAAAATATCTGATTATCAAATGAGTGAACCGAATACAAGTCAACAAGCTGACAAGTTACTTCAAGGTATCATTAAAATATTGAATAAGAATGAGGAAGCAGCTGATTATCTCTTAGACCCCTTTAGTGAGTTCCTCATGTTTCAGGGTAAAGTGGTCATACCTGACCAATCTAACCATCTCAAATTGAATATACTTCATCAGTACCATGAATCCCCTGTTGCAGGTAACCCTGGCCAACACAAGACTCTCAAACCTATCAAAAGGTCTTTTTACTGGGATTTAATGTCAACAGATGTCAAGAACTGTGTTTCAGCCTGCTACCTTTGCAAAAGGAATAAGACAAGGCATGAAAAGAAACTAGGAATACTCAAAACTTTTCCAATTCCTTATGGATCCTAGAATTCCATCTCTATGGAATTCATTTCTCAACTCCATCTCTCTAATTTATTTGATTCTACCCTTCTTTTTGTGGACCATTTCTCTCAGATGGCCCTTTTCATTACAAAAAACAGTACACTGACTGCAGTTGAACTAGCTAATATTTCCATCAGCCATCTCTTCTCCAAGCATGGGCTGCCTGCTTAAATCACAAGTGACCAAGGCTCCTTTTTCATATCTTCTTTCTGTAAAATTCTTTGTGAAAAACTACAGACCCAAAGGAACCTCTACATAGCTTACCCCCCTGAAACAGATGGTCAAACTGAAGGATTCAAACAAGCACTGGAACTATAAATTTGAATATACATCATTTATCACCAGGAAAACTGCAATACTTGGCTCCCCTTGGCAGAGTTCTCTTAAAACAAGAGCTTTCACTCTTATACCCAGCAATAAAATTTATTCAATCTCTATGGAAGTTACCCTAGTTTTGACTTCCTGCATGTGTTGGACAACCAGCCTACCATTAATTACCTAGATCAGATTCAGAAGAACCAGGTTCAATTAAAGGAAGAGTTAAAAGAGTATATGGATAAGTATAAGAACTATGCTTACCTTAAAAGAAAAGATATTCCAAAAGGTATTGCTCCTGGGAATAAATTTTGTTTATCTGCAAAGAATATCAATACTAATGGACCTTCAAAAAATTTCCCTATGAGTTGGTTAGGCCTCTTTCTAATTATTGAAAAAATAGGATCTCATGCTTTCAAAATCCAACTCCCTGATCAATGGTCATCCATCCACCCTGTCTTCCATTTTTTATTTTTCAAAACTTACTCTTCAGATTGAAACGCTCCTAGTCACCAACCACCTCCAGAACCACTTGAAATTGATGGCCAAGAAAAATGGGAATTTTCTCAGATCCTGGAATACAAAATTAGGCATGGAAAACTCCTCTATCTATTTGAATGGAAATTTCCCTTAAAATACTCTGAAAGAACCTCATTGGAACCAGTCTGCAACCTCACCAACTGTTCAGTCCTGCTCCAAAATTTCCACTCTCTCTATCCATCCAAACATAAATCCTTATAATCTTCCCATTCATCAATAATGTTTCCTTTATTTCCATCCTCATTATTCCATTCTCAATCCATTCATCCCTTTAAATCAATCAATCCTACTTCTATTTCACCATCAATCAAAGAAAGAAAATAATAAATTCAAATAAAATTTCCATCTACAACTCCTTCTAAATCTTAGCCACCAAGTTAGCCATTTTAGTAGCCTACGCACCAGATAGCTTTGTTTTCCTACTTTCATAATCCTCCTTATTCTTTGAAGTAGCTCCAAATTAATGAGTCACTCCAGACAAAGAAAGAAAATCCTCAAGCTCTGCTGTAACTTCCTTCTTCAGCTCTTTCTTCCTCCTTTTCTGCTTGACCTCTTCTCCATTTTCCAGACCCCATTCAAAGATCATATTAGTTCTAGAATCTTTCAAGAATCTCACAAGATGCTCTTCCATAGTTTTCATATCAAAAACTGTATCATCTTCAATGGCACCCATTGGTCCAACCACTCATCCCCCAGACAAGCATAGGACCCAAATTCTTCCCTATTCACCCTCCTATAATTGTTTCTTATCCCATCCTTGGTCAACAATATTCCAACCAACTCTCCAACAGAACTTGGCCCAGAGGATCCTTCTTCCATTTCCTCTACTTCCCTATCTTTGTCTCTGTCACTTATTCTTCTTCTTCTTCCCCTTCTTCTTCCATCTCTCCATCCTCCTCCTCCTCATAATCATCATCATCAGGCTCACCAGGAGCATCCTCATCTTTGTCTTTGTCTTTTACTTTGACTTTGAATTTGACAGGGCAAGAACCACTGTGACAGCCTCTAATGTCTCAGTGGGAGGCTCTTTGACAATTTGAAATCCTTTCAAACTTTGAACTTCAACATCTCTTTTAAACATTGACAACTCTTTGACCCCTTTGCTGCTAATTCAACCTTGCTTTGATTGGAATACCACCGCTTTGACCGTTGTTTGACAAGGTTCAACCTGTTTCAAACTTCAATTGTTTTGAACTGCAACCTTTGAACTTTGACCAATTTGAAAACAATATGAAAATATTCAACCAGTTTGAGGGTGGTTTGATCTACTTTGAAAGGGCCCCTATGTCCTGAGAGTTGGAAATCAAATTTATAGAAGAAAATTAAGGTGTTCCCTAGGGGATATCCAAGGCTTTTGGGTTCAATGGGTCCTTTTTTGAGGCCCCATTCAAGGCGGATTGGCCCTTATTTATCAGATCCAATCTTCCTTTCTCCATAAGTCTCATCTTTTACTCCAATTCCTCCCCTGGGAACAGTTAAACAACATCTTTTTCAGTAGAAATTCTCTCAGAAATCAAAAGACAGGAGAAACCACTCACCATCTGATTGACCTACCCTTCTGGATATTCACAGGGACACACTTCAGTATTAAGGCGCTTCTTTCACTTTTAAAATACCTCCAATGTCATCCTCCACCCATAAAACTGGTCCAAGTACCTTTCTTCCAGCTTCAGTGGCTCCAGAACAGGGTCTCTTGTACCTTCTGCAGTTTTCAAATTTTCCAGATTTAGGGGTGATTCTGGTGGTGCATATCTTCTCTGTCTCAAGGATCTGGAACAAGGAGGTTAGTATTGGTTGACAGGATAGTAGCCATTGGTCTTCTCCATGTTGAATGAAAGAGTGGGAAATATGTTGTAGGATCAAGGGGATGGACAGATATCAGGTGGTGATGGTGATGGATATGTTTGGGGGAAAGACAATTCAGTCATGGTTGTGATCTCAAACTACTTCTTACCTCTTCTTATTGGTTTTAGGAGCTACCACTTCCTCTTTTGTTTGGGGGGGGGGAGGGGCGGGGGGTACTTTCATAACCACAACTTGACTCAGCATCCTCAGCCACACCCAACCCTCAGCCATCTTCAATCCTAAGTAAAATCAACATTCTACCCCTGGATCCACTAGCTGCACATCCTGAAGTATCTCCCTGCATACCCTGCAGAACCTAGGCAATCTCCCAGGCTCTCACTCCCTCTCTATGGCTTGAAACATTCTCCCTCTCTCCTTCAACTCTAACTGGTATAATAAGTACATCATTTAAACCCATAGTACATAATCCTGACTGGATAAAACATACTTCCAGTTCAGTACATGCCACAGCTTTATTGACAGGCCCATTACCCAATCTGTCAAGCCACTGCCTGCAGCCCAATCAATCAACATGTAATACCATGGGGCATCCCAGCTCCAGCACGAGTAATACGTTCTCAAGGCCTCCTCTCAGTTCTCACATATAATTGCCTCTCCTCCCTTCCTGGACTGATTCCCCTTAAGGAATTAGTACAATACTTTTTATTGGCTAGTCCCCCTTCCAATAGGTGTCATATCAGCACAAGAAAGCCATCAAGCCTGCCTTACTCATCTCACCTATCCCTCTGGTGTTAATCTTATAGGATTCATTCACCAATCTGCTTCAGAAACCCTACTCCTGGATTCTCCTCCTCCTCTGTATCATTTTTGTTACTCTACCTGTCCTCATTGTAATCTATCCAATATATCTCATCTCTCAATTCTGAGTTCAATGAGCAGTATTTCCTGTTCCTGCAGCCCCTTGAATTCAAGGGGCAGTTGTGACATCATCCCACCTGAATTTTATTCAAAATCATCAGTTTCCATGAGGCCAAACAGAAGTCAAGTTTCTTTCTCAGCTTCCAAGTGGTTCTTCAAATCATAAGGAGTCTGTATATGATCCCCCAAGGGATTTTATTTTTTTTAAAAATTCTGTGGCTCATCAAGTTGTGGAAACCTTCTCAGATTTCAGAAATAAAAAAAATTGGAACTGAAAATAACACATGCTTTTGATAAAGGCCTTTTGAGGAACTTTGGTGATCCTGTGGCTTTTGATCAAGTTCTAGAGAGTAGTAATTCTGATGGGTTGAAGGCTTTGATGAAGAATAAGATGATCTTTACACATTTGGGTCATTTGTGTACCAATATATATGAATTTCAAATGGTCTGGATCTCCAAGGCAAAATAATCAACATTTTTCCCTTTTGATTGTCCATTGATTTTAAAATCCCCCTTTTTATCAATCTTTTGGATGAAGGTTATTTCATAGCCTTGAAAATGAGAAAGGGGGATTTTTCTCCAGAATGATGTTGTATAGGTCCACAAGGGGTTCTAAGAACTGTGAAATACAATTTCAGAAGTGCCTGTATCTGTGGAAAAAATTACATTCCTCATTAAAGCATGGTGTTATTGAATTGTATTAAAATTCTTTGGTATTCCTATACTTTTAATTGATTAAGTTTTTGTCAAAATATTTAATCATATTTGAATTCCCCTCACAACATAGATCAATTTCGCTTTTTATGTTTTTTTATGTTTTGTAAAAAGATGTTTCAATTTGATCAGAAATATTTATTTTTATTCAAAGAAATATTTTTCATATTTTTTAGGCCAATTTTGAATTTGCAACCCATCTGAGTTGAAAATGGATATATATATATATATATATTTAAACATTTTCTTTACTTTTTTTATCTCATTTCTTTGTTTTATTTTAATAAAAAAAATAAATCAATAAAAAATAAATTAATCCATTAAATTAAAAATATGAATATAAGAAAAGTTATAAAAAAAATTAAATAAATAATCAAATAACTAAATCAAAAATATAAATATGAAAAAATTTAAATAAATAAATTTAAATAAAATGAAATGAAATGAAAAAAAATGTCAAAAATAAACTAATTAATTAAATTAAATTAAAAATATAAATACAAATAAAATTAAATAATTAATTATATTAATTTTTTTTTTGCCATTCACTACAAAAAATGGGTTGGGTGGCCTGGTTTGCAACCCAGAATGGGTTGCAAATGGCCATTCACAACCCACCTGAGTTGCAAATGGCCGTTTGTGACTTAAATGGGATGCAAATGGCTGTTTGCAACCCAAAATGGGTCCCAAATTGTGCCAAGCAACCCTTCTTAGGTAGTGAATGGGGGTTGCAAGGTTGCAAATTTAAAATTGGCCTCATTTTTTGTAGTTTTCTATGTAATATTGGTTATTTTTGTTTGCATATTCAAAAAACTTTGAATCCTCAGCATGAAATAGCTATATTCATTATTTTTTTATGTTTTTTTATGTTTTGTACAAAGGTATTCAAATTCCACTGGAAATATTTCATTTTATGTAAAAAAGATGAACTCTTATCATTTTTCTTATTTTTCTTGCATTGAGTTTTTTTGAATATGAGTTCAGATTTGAATTCTTTGCATAAAATTGATATTCATTGAATTTTTACATATTGCATTAACTCAATTGGTGTCCACATTTAAATTTTCCAAAAGATTCCGTCCCAGACAGACCCCAAAGGGTGTCCAGAGGCCTTCTATTAGCCCCTCAAGGACTCAATCAATGTTTACAGGCCTTGGGGATCCCCAAAATCCCTTTTAATATGTGTCCTCCCACACCAGGCACTCCTGTAAACTTAAAAAGGTGTGACAAAACTTACATGTCTAAAATCATGCATTTTTTGTATTGCCACATCTTTTTAAGGTTTCAATGCCTTTCTGTTGTCAGAAAGCATGCCATTTTGAATTAATACACTATTTCGTTTCACTGTAAACATTCCAATTCTTGCTTTTGGCTTGATTTTAGGAAAAATTTCCAAAATTGGACCAATTTAAATTTTTTTCCTGAATTTAGTATTTTTTCAGCGTGGCTTTAGCCTGGGCCTTTTTATTTGTTTTGAATATTTTCCTAAGGCTTTTTTCAAATCACTGTTATTAATTTTATAGATGAATTTATTCCCAAAAATAATTGGGTTCAAAAACCTATGAAAAATTTGGAAAACATTGAATTATGTGTAAAATATTTTGTGCATGATGGTAATGGACTCAGATTAGCTGGGTCTTGGTTTCTTTTTTTGATCTTTTATAAAATATTCTGAATCATTTCTCATTCCTTTCAGGAACTCTTCAATGAAAGATTGAAACTTTTGATCTTGGCGAAAATGGTCCCAAATTTCTAGACACTCTTCATCAAGCCAATGCTGGTATACATCAATTCCTAGGATTGTAGAATATTTTCTACCAAGGGTTTTGAATATCCTTGGTATGATGTATAATTGAACTTTGGAGAATACCATCTCGGTAGAGGTAACCTCATCCCGTGCAACACATTGAAAAATTGGTATACCTCCAAATTTGTTTGAAAATAGGACATCTTCAAGCCACTTCAAAAATCTACGATATGAATATTCCTTTGCTTGCTGAATCCTCCTTGGAAATATTGCAAGTATTTTGCCATGAATGTATCCTGCTGCTGCCATTATAGTATTTAAATTCCCAATGACGACACGTCTGATGAATCTAATTTCACTGGAATTGTTCAAAAATCGCAGAACCAAGAACCTCTTGTTCTTGTCTTTGAACTCATTTACCTTTATGTGAATTTGTGGCATTGATTCTATGGTTCGTAAAGATTTCCCTGAGTAATTCTGCTCAAGAAACATCGACACCCTTTCTTCAATATTCTCTTCAATTTTTGAATCAATCAGATTTGAATCTCTCATTTTGTTGAGGATCGATGAATCCGGGAAACGTCTTAAAAGCTGCGGTGGAAAAAGGACTGTTCTCCAATCTACCAAGTTATCAAAGTCGCCTTGAAGAGCTTGAACTTGTTTCATATTCAACTGGCCTTTGGATCCAATCGTTTTTTTTTTTTCTCGTTCCTCTTCTTCGATTAGGAGTTTTCTGAGCAAATTTGAAAAGCTCCCACATTGATTTATGATTTTTTCCCATATTTTTGGCTTCGCATTCTTATACCAAAATTCCAAAAGAAAGATCGAGACACCTGGTGATTTACTCTCCGTCCTTCTGCACGCAATAGATCTAATGATCAGGTTTTGGACCTTGTTAAATTCAAATCTACCTCCCCCAGTTCGATCGCTGATCTTTCCCAAAATTGGCGTTCCATCTTTGCCCTCAAAGACTTGGGAAATAAGCCACGCCAAAGCTTGCCTGTGAGCCTCGGATTTTCCCTCTGGATCGATTTTCAGGAATTTCAAGAGCTGAGAATGGCTATAGAAAAACCATCTAATTAAAATCTTCAGGGACAGTGTTGTCGCTTTTTTAGTAAGTGAAATTTGTTTTCCATTTTGTATCAAGTTTACAGACGTGAAGTTGGGATCCGAGGATAACGATTTGTATCGGTAAGTTCCAACAGGCAAGTGATTGCATTGTTCAATTATTTCTTTTTCCACGCCTTGCCTACTGAAATAATCCATTGCCTTCTTCAACTGCTCATAATATGGCGAAATGAGAGCCAGGGGTACACGTCGAGCAGCCCGAGGGCTCAGTTCAGCATCTTCTCTCAAGAGGTATACCGAATCCATCCAACTATCTTCTTTGATATTTTGTGAGGTATTTCGGCTGTGCGCGCTTTGTGGATTTGACTGGCCTTCAATTTTGTGAGCATAACTTCCTATCACCCCGGGGCGTTTTCCATTCTGTAACTCTAAAACTCGGTTTAGGAAGACACAATATTCAAGTCAACGCGCAGGTTTGTTCCTTTGACTCTTGGAAAGATATCGGCTCAGACAAACCCGAACAATCCTGTCGGTTATCGTGATCCATGTCTGGTATGGGAAGCCGTCCTTGAACGTCAACCCACAGTCCTGGTGGCGGCGGGCCGTTTGCCAATCGATCAACCGATAGATTGCGACCGTCGATTGCGGGAGTGGAATTATAGGTGGGAGTTTCAGGAACGTGTTGTGGGTCTATTACCGTTTCATATGGGAAATTGCTAACTTTGTGGGATCGCCCCCTCTTGAAAACTTGGTGAGGGTCATCTTATTTTTTGGGGCCAAACGAGAAACGCAACTGATGATTGTCAGCTGAATCACGCGCAGAGTCACTGATGGATTGGATACCAGAGGAAGTTCGATTTGACCAGGATTCATGAAACGGTACCAATGTCGATTTCCTTGATCTTGAGCAACAATGAAATAACCCAACTTAATTGACCAAGGGAAAATTCACGTCCGGCGGGTTCTAAGCTCTCCAAATATTGCCACAGGTGGTCACCAGAATCCATTGTGGACTGTGAGTTTATAGACCGAGGGCGCTTCAGTGGAAGAGGACCCATTGCTATGACATGGATCGTAAGCATGCAGAAGACCCATGCTTTCATGAAGAAACTGATATTCGATGCCGACATCTCAAATCGAAAACCTGGACATTGCGTTCCCGGAGTAGCTACCGCGTCAAGACGAGAGACGTCACAACTGAGTCGATTTGCACCTGGGATCCAAATTGCGTGACTGATAAGGACTTTGCTCGCCCCGTTCCAGACGGGCGCCCAAACTTCGTAGACCGAAACAAGTTTCTTTTTCGACAAACTAAGCCACAGTCTTTAGATCTGTAGATTGTTGGGGATACGTGTTTTGCATTCAGGCCATCTTAACTGTTGCAGGACTAGTACTTGCACATTGGAGAGAGCGGGTCCTACAACTTGGAAAGGGGCAATCTTATACAGTTGGCAAGGTACAGCAACGGAGGTTTGTGAGACTGGGAAGCAATACGACAACACATTTCTCAATTGAAATTCCAGACATTAATGGAGGATCAGAGCAGCAAGACCGGAAGAATATGTGAGACCAGTAAGGCCTTGACGCATCACGCTAACACGGTGTGGAATTCAGTGTCGCATTAATTCCTGCGATCACCGTGTAAGAGCATCTACTGTAAGAGTTTCAGACTGAAAAAGGGTTTTTCTTTTAAGAGGTTGAGATCGCAGAAAAGAAAAACAAGCAAGAGGACAAGAGGTGTTTACCTGAAAAAGGGTGAACAGACGCGAGATCGTTTTACGACAGTGATGGTGTCGGGGAGAGCAGAACAATGAGTATGAGAGATTAAGTCGACAATGACAGGTTGGTCGGAATACAATCGTTCGAGTTCCCCAGAGTACACACAATGGATGCAACAACAACACGCATAAATAGGAAACGGACACAGGAAACAAATTGTGGTAGCGCCATTCATCCTGACATGCATGGTTAGGTTAAGTGATCATGCATATCCATAGCCGCGGCGATGCGCCAAGTTCATGCTTGCTTCTCAAGCCATGACGTCAGACAAGTTTGGGATTAGTCAAGTTTTCACACCCCCCGTGACGTCAAGCTTGAGAAGACCCAAATGATGTAGGGCCCTATTCAGTGTTGGTCAGCAAGTTGGTTTGGTCAGGAAATCCGCGAGCATGTTTGTGCTTTTGGTGTACTGCAGTTTGATGATGGATTTTGCTATGACTTGTCGGACAAAGTGAAGTTGTATTTTGACGTGTTTCATTCGGCGGTGATTTGAGTTGCAGTCTTTGTTGGCTGTGTCAATGCATGCTTGATTATCTTCAAACACAATGATGGGTCCAGGGTCAGATGAGATCAGTTTTGTTTCAATGAGAAATTGCCGGAGCCACATGAGTTTGCTGGTAAGATTGGTCAGGGATTGGTATTTGGCCTCTGCCAAGGATAGAGAGACGCAGGGTTGTTTCCTGGTTCTCCAAAGGATTGTGCAGTGATGGAACATTGTCAAGTAGCCCGGGACTGATCTTTGAGTGGCCCGGCAGTTTCCCCAGTCAGCATCTGAGTAGGCTGACACGTGTGCTGGTTTATTTTTGGGAAAGGAGAGAGAAAGATGAAGAGACCCTTTTAGGTATTTTAAGACATGCATGAATGCATGCCAGTG
The DNA here is from genome assembly GCA_025617555.3 of Puccinia polysora. Classification (NCBI taxonomy): domain Eukaryota; kingdom Fungi; phylum Basidiomycota; class Pucciniomycetes; order Pucciniales; family Pucciniaceae; genus Puccinia; species Puccinia polysora. Next base: position 47,501,931 of record CM062613.1, on the reverse strand, counting down.
TTGTATACCGGGTTGTTTGTAATGCTGGGAGAGGTTACTGACGGCCTATACTAGGTCAGGTCTGGTGGCGGTGCTCAGGTAGCTCAAGGATCCAACGGCGCTTTTGTAGTTGACATTCAAGAGCTTGGAGTTCTTGACGTCTTCATCTGATGCAGGCTCAAGGTGGGTGTTTGGGATCATTGGCGTGGCTGCAGTTCTACAGTTGGTCATCCCATAGTCGTGGAGAATTGACTCAGCATAGTGGGCTTGAGAGAGCTTGATTTTGTCCTCTCTTTGATTGAATTTCATGCCTAGAAGAAGCTTGGCCTTGCCAAGGTCCTTCATGTCAAATTCTTTCTTTATCTTGGTTTTGAAGCTTTCAACGTTGTTTCTGAAGATGGCCATATGGTCAACGTGTACAAAGAGCCAGATTGGGGAGACCCCTCCCTGGTAAAAGACGCAGGCGTCTGACACGGAGCAGGTGAATCCCGTCTGAGTCAGCCAGGTCAAGAAGCAATTGTACCAAGCCAATGGTGCCTGTTTTAGGCCGTAGAGAGCTTTCTTGAGTCTGAAGCAGAATTCATTGTTTGGACCTACTCCTTGGGGTATGGATATGTATACGTCTTTGTCTACGGGAGCATTGAGGAAAGCCAACTTCACATCCATTTGTTGGAAGTTGAGGTTCTTTGACGCCGCATGTACAATTGGTGCTCTCAGGGAGTTCAGTCTGCCAGTCGGAGCAAACGTCTTTGAGTAATCCTTTCCATGGATCTGTGAGAAGCCTTGTGCGCAGAGTCGTGCTTTATACTCCACCACCTTGCCGGTGTGGTCCCTCTTCTTTTTGAATACCCAGGTGGTACCTACTAGCTTTTGACCATTTCTTTCCACCTTCTCCCATACCTTCAATCTGTCCATAGAGCCTATTTCCTTCTTGATGGCAGCAATCCAGTGTTCTCATTTGTCCGATTCCATTGCCTCTTTATAGCTTCTTGGGGTGTTGTTTGGATCTGCTGCTGTGAGGTGCGCCTTTGGTCTTTGTGTGTAGGGTAGGATGTTGATGGCAGAGATATCTCCTTTGAGTCTTGTTGGGTGTTGGGGGCCAATGATTTTGATTTGCTTCCCACTTGTGCTTGATGGGGGTTCATGTTCCTCAGGGGCATTTTTGGGAGGCAGTTCAGTATCTGGTACCATAGTTTGCTTGGGATCTTCCTCAATGGTGTTCCTCAAAGTGCCGTGGCTTGAGTTATGTTCCCCGTTTGGAGCAGCGTTTGCCCGCAGGGTCCATGGCTGTTCCTCTTGGCAGTCAAAGAAGACATTTTCATCTTTGAGTTCAAATTTGTCCCACCTGTTGTCAGAGAGGCTTTCAGCACTTTCTTCTTGCAGCAACGGAAAAATTTCTTCTGAAAATTTGACGTGCCTGGTGATGACAACCTTTTTGTCTTGGAGGCAAAGAATTCTATATGAGGAAGTGTTGTTTTCATACCCCAACAGAATGCCTTCATCTCCGGTAGGTCCCAGTTTCCAGGCTTGTTGGTGTTTTGGAACAGATATGTATGCTTTGCACCCAAACACCCTTAGGTTCTTGATTCCCAGTGCTTTGGAAGTCCACAGGAAGTATGGCAAGCGGTTCATCCGTGAGGGTGTTGGTGTCAGATTAGAGAGAAAGACAGCTGTGTTCACTCCTTCCCCCCAGTAGCTCTTGGGTAGCTTTGATCCCTGTAGTAATCTTCGTGCCTTGTCAAGAATGGTTCTGTTTGCCCTTTTGGCAAAGGCATTGTGCTCAGGAGTTTCTGGTGGGGAGAGCAAATGGACAAACCCGCTGCTGTTGGCCAATTCCTGGAAGTCTTTGTTTACAAACTCTCTTCCTCGGTCAGATACAACTTTCTTTATCTTTTGATCATGGAGGTTTTCCATCAGATTTTTTAAGATGAAAAACTGATGGAATGCCTCTGATTTTGTTTTCAGAAACCTCACAAACTGGAAAGAAGAGGATTGATTGACCAAGGTCAAGAAATATTTGTAGCCAGAGATGGATCCAGGATTGATTGGCCCAACAAGATCTAGGTGGACGCAGTGCAGTCCAGTGGTGCGTTCACTTTGTCAAAGTGACTGAGGTAGGGCTTGGATGTGGAGTTTGAGGTCCTGCAGATTGAGCAGTTAGTGGAATTGGCGCCAGTGAATCCCATGGATTTGAGTACTCGATTGTTGGGGTGTCCCAGCCGGCAGTGCCAGATGTCTGAGTGTGCTGACACAAGATAAGCTTTTGGAATCTTTGGAACTATGAAGTAGACCACCATTAGTCTATCCACAATATTGCCTTTCAGAAGTGTCTTCTTTCCATCCAGAATTTGGAATGTTTTCCCCTCTCTGTTGATGGAGATTGAATTCTTGATGAGAGGCAGCAGGGCAATGAGGTTTTGTTTGAGTTTGGGCACAAACAGACAGTCGGACAAGCGGTGAGTGATTTTGCCTATGGTTATGGTAACATCTCCTCTTCCTTTGGCCAGCAGCTGACTGCATTCATCCCCGGTGGTGACAGGCCATGGAGCACAAGACTTGAAATTTTTGAACTTGTCAGGATTGTGGAACATGTGGTGTGTTGCTCCACAGTCAATTATGGCCGTTGACAAGTTTGGGAAAGTGGCAATTGCTGGATTTTTGTGTCCATCCATGTGGTAGGCAGCGGCAATGGTGATGTGAGCTGAGGCGCTGTTGGGCTTTTTCCTTTGGGGTCTAAGGTGTGGGAACTCAATCCAACATTTTGAGGCTTTTTTGTGACCATGGGGTTGTGTTTCCCATCCGCGCAGTAGTAGACAGTTTTTGCTTGGTAGCTAATGTTCCCTGAGGTGTTGAGTGCAGTGGCTTCAGGTGCTGGATTTTCCTTAGAGCGATCCTTTTATTTTAAGTGATGAACAAAACTCTGAATTCGCATGAGCCTATTTTTTGGATTTTCAACTGCTGATTTGTCCATGGAAAGTCTGTCGATGAGATGAAACAGATGAGTTTCTTTGCACAGATTTCCAAGAATTGAGTAGGACAGTATGTTTTCCGGGATTTGGATTTCTATTGAAGCTACGTCTAACAGAGTTTTTCTGCATCTTTGGATGAACTCTTGGAGATTTCCGTTGTAAGACAAAGCCTCCCATTCCATCCACACGCGTCCTCTATTCAGCGCTGTTGTGGAAGCATATTGACTGTTTATTTTGGTCCAGAGAAGTTAGGCGTTGTCTTTGGTGCTGGCATCCATGACTTCAATGAAGACTGTTTGGTTGATGCGACTGGTGATGATCCCAACAGCTTTGTAGCTGGCCTTGTTCCATTTATTTGTGATTGAGGCAGTGGCATCTTTTGTGGGTTCCTTTTTGCATACATCAAGGAGGTCTTTGGATTGGAGATGAATCTACATTCTTCCCTTCCATATGCTGAAGTTTGTGCCATCAAGGATGGGGATGAATGAGAGATCTTTTGTGCCATGTTTGTTGCTCATGTTTGAGGATAGGGTGTCCACCTTTTTTGCAATATTTTTGAAGTGCGTTGGGACTGTAAATCTGTAAGAGTTTCAGACTGAGAAAGGGTTTTTCTTTTCAGAGGTTGAGATCGCAGAAAAGAAAAACAAGAAAGAGGACAAGAGGTGTTTACCTGAAAAATGGTGAACAGACGCAAGATTGTTTTACAACAGTGATGGTGTTGGGGAGAGCAGAACAATGAGTATGAGAGATTAAGTCAACAATGAAAGGTTGGTTGGAATACAATTTTTTGAGTTCCCCAGAGTACACAAAATGGATGCAACAAAAACACGCTTAAATAGGAAACGGACACAGGAAACAAATTGTGGTAGCGCCATTCATCCTGACATGCATGGTTAGGTTAAGTGATCATGCATATCCATAGCCGCGGCAATGCACCAAGTTCATGCTTGCTTCTCAAGCCATGACATTAGACAAGTTTGGGATTAGTCAAGTTTTCAAATCTACCACCATCTCAATAAGTCCGCTCAATAAGTATTTACCCAATTGGGCCACCATTGTGGGCTTGATAGGGCTCAATAGTTGTCCACTGGACAAAATCCTGTCAAGCCCCACTGTAGCTTTTCTCCCCCCAATCCTCCCCCCCCATAACTCCGCCTTACCATACCCCCCCCTTTTGACTTGATCACTTCCATCAACAACCCAATCCCATTTAATGTTGCTCAGAATTGTTCTTGTTCTTTTTTTTTTTTTTTGAAATTAAAATGATACCAAAACAATCATTTTTGCCCTGTTTGGGGGCGTTCCCAACCCTTATCAAGCATGGATTTGAGCAAGGGACAATGGTGGGACCCCCTTTCCAACTCCTCTATAACTGTTGCGCGGGCCCAATTCATGGCAACAAGGGTGTGAAATCAGGTTTAAACAGTTATCCACCCTTGCATGCCCCAAAAACTTGTCAAAGTTGTCAAGGATTTTGTTGAGACAAGGTTAGATGCTTTAAGAGAATCTACCTGCGTCTTGATAAGTTGGCTTGCTAAGCGGTGTAAGACTCAAAACGGTGCTGAGCCGCTGGCAGTTCTGTGGAGGGGAAAAGGTACTGTTTAGGCTTCCCTCCTGAGTGTTACAAAAATATTTAAATGTAATCAGAATCAAGATCCAGAACCTTGTAAATAAGAAATCCATGGAAAGGATGAATGTTGATAGTATTCAGTAGCAATGGAAACAACACTATCTGAGAAAAGATGGTGCAGGAAAATACTTGAACAAACAAGCCAAAGTTTGGTTCAGAGTTCAATAGAACAAGGCAGTTGTAAGTAACAATGCCCACAAGCTAATAACTCTGGTTGTCAGCAGAAGATTAGGAAAGATCAACTCAATCCCAACCAACCTGCAGGTTCTCAATGAAACTTCCCAACTCTCCGCAATCAAGCCCTTGCGGGGTACCAGATAACTGTGGGTGTCTGTACAAAACAAAGCAATTTGTTTTATGAAGCTCTAGAAGCAAAGCAGTGACAAATTCAAAAAATAATAACCCAGCACTTCTCAAGGGACTTAAGAATATTGTGGCGGAATTTAACTTCAAAGAAATAAAGGGAGGTTTAACACTCCAGGTTTCAAGCTTAAAGAAACCTCTCAGTCAAACGTGACTGGTTCTGGAAAGGCAATAAAATGAATGATCAAGACCAAAGTGGCCAGAGAAAGAGATCAAAGGAGTGGCTTAAAATGCTCAAGAATTCAACCCAATGAATTCTTCTTCAACCAGCAAGGCTATTGGTTGGTGATAAGGATCAGGTCACAGAGGATAGATAAAAAATTTGAGTATGGAGGCTCAAAGATCAAGGGGCAATCAAAAAATATACCCAGGATGAAGATGCTCAGATTAAGGGGAAGGGCCCCACGGATTTATTACTTAGATGATGATTGATAGCTGATTGATAGGCAAAAAGGTAGGGGAGAGCCCCTCCCTTTATGGGCAAGACACCCTGTAGACTACTTACAAGATATAACTACAAATGAGTGCCAATTTTTTTTTTTTTTAAGAAAATGAAATGATGCGGGAAATTAGAAATGAAAAAAACAAACAATAAAAAAATGATTGGGAAATGTGAACAAAAATATGAAAGGAGAGAGACCAGCCCGCATCATGGATGACAGCAACAGCGGATGGACATCTGTGAGTTGGCAGATGAGCAGTGGGAGGGATGAACACCCGCAACAGCAGTTGCAGGGCCTTGAGGAGGGAGTAGGCAATGGGAGAGACTGAGGATGGTGATTGAGAGGCTGATCATGATGGGAAGAAGGCTTCAGGGGAAGATGAAGAATCTGTGTCTTCCAGCTATGAAAATATGTTCAAATCATTTCTTTTCATTTCTTTTCTATATGTTTTCCTTTTCCTCTTGTTTTTCCTCTTATTCTTCATTCTTGCCACTGCCTCCACTATTCATGTCTCGCAACCCGCTGCAAGTACTCACTCCAGTCCTGCAACCCGCTGCAAGTACTCCAAATCTCAACCGCTTGAATATAAATCTGTCCTCCTGGCTCAGATCCTGGGGAAGGTTTTTCCTTGTGCAACCACAAGATTGCACCTCTGACCCCAGGGTTCTGAGTCAGGTAAGTATGGCAGCCGACTCAATCAACTGCCAGATCCTCTTCAAACTAATCTGGATTGTTCAATCATCAGAATCACCGCTACACTCAACCAATGCCAACCACATTCATCTGTCACTGCCGCTGTTACTGTTTCCTCTACCTTTCTCTTCCTTTCTCCTCAAGCTCTCTGTACCAGAGTCTTTCTGGTTCTTTTTAGACTCTCAATTCTTCATATTTACAGTCCCAGGCGCTCCTTTAGAACCAGACAAAAAAACATGTCAGAGACCAAGGACAAAAATCAATCAACACCAAGCATCCCGCTCCCAAACAATACAAACTTTCCTTCCTGGTTCCTCCAAATAAAAAGCTACCTCCAAAGGAAGGGTCTTCTCAAATTGGTGGTGGATCCTCCTCCAAGTCCCCTCTCACCCACTCAACAAAAGAAGCTGTTTGAAGCGGCAGACATCATCATACAACATTTAGGCAATTCTGCCTTCAATGCGGCTGTGAACTCAGAGAACAATGGGGACCCACATGAAATTTGGAATGCCATCCTCTCAAGATATGCGTCTCAGTCCTCCAACAATCAAGGCAGGATATTGCTCAACTTTATTTGATCCCAATACAAAGGCAACCTCAACTTGTACATCAAAGAATGCCAGAAGCTGATGAATGAATTTTTTGTTGTTTGTCTAGAAGTACCTGCCGACATCTTTAGCTACACTATCCTAGCCAAAATCCCTAGTTCCTTCTACCACATGGTCAACACCATCATCCTTAACAACAATCTCCTGCAAAATCCCACTTGTGTTCTCAACAAAATTCAAGAAATCACTCACCTGGAATCATGCCGCACTTTGCCTAATGAAGTTACACTGGATCCGAATCCATCCACTTCCCTTCTCAAGTCCACGCAGAAGAAGAAGACCAAGCATACTTTTGCAAAGAACCATCACAATCCCCTCTCCAATCACTCAGAGGACAAGTGTTGGTTCCTACATCCCCATCTTAGACCTGACTGGAACAAACAGGCAAATTCCAACCTTCACACTTCTGTCAAAACGGCTGACACCCCTGCTGAACTGCACTTCAACTCGCAAATATATCTCACTCCCAGACCCAATCTATCGCAGCTCCCTGTTCTGGACTCCGGTGCCAGTCATCACATTGTCAATAACCCAAACTATCTGTTCAGTGTCACTCCAACTAGGATAGAGGTCAGAACTGGATCTCCTAACAACTCCCTCACAGCTACTCACGTTGGCTCCGCTAAATTGATCAATCATCTGGGCGCCGTCTTGTATTGCGGAATTTTCTGTTGATTCCCAAAATCAATTGATGCCTCATCTCTCTAATGCAATTGAAAGCAAAGAAGACGGTTATCACCAAAGTTGGCTTTTTGGGGATCAAGATCTTGTGTGATGACTTCTTGTTCATTGGTTCCACTTCCAACCACCTCACAGAGATCTGCGGAACCAGATTCTCAGAAAATCATCAACCCAAACTGCTACTCAACAAGCCAGAAACCACGTGGCATGCTCAACTGGGTCATCCAGGACCATCCGCCCTGAAGACACTCAATCTACCTTGCTCCTTAACTCCGACAGCTTGCAAGGTATGCCGTACGTGCAAAGGTACTGCTATTCCATTCTCTCATCACTTCATTCCCACCAACAATACCTTGGAAGTTGTTCATCTTGACTTAGTAGGTCCAGTTCAAGTCACTTCAAATTCCGGCTTCAACTATTTCCTTTTGCTCACTGACCAGTTCTCTGACCATTGATCCACTGCCCTGCTCAAGCTCAAGAGTGACTCTTACCTGGCTATCAAAGACTACATCATCTGTGCTGAAAATCAAACAGGAAAGATTGTCAAGAAATTCATCTCTGACAATGGTGGTGAATTTGTCTCTACTGAGCTCAAAACGTACTGCGCAGAGAAGGGAATTATCCAAAATTTTGCTCCATTGTACACTCCTCAACAGAACGGCCTCACAGAAAGATGCAATTGGCTAATCTTGGAGAAGGCCAGATGTCTACTGAACCAGAGAAATATTCCGCCAAAGTACTGGGACAAAGCTGTAAATACTGCGACCCATCTCTTGAATGTTCTTCCCTCAAATTCTTGTGACAACAAAATCCCGTACCAGATATGGCACAATCAAAAGTTCAACTATAACTGCCTCAAGGTCTTTGGATGCGCTGCGTATGCTCTGATCCCAAAGGCCAAAAGAACATTCAAATTCCAACCTACCTGCAAAAAGGCTGTCATTCTTGGGTACGCCAATGACTTCTCCTCATTTTGTCTGTTGGTTATGGACTCTTCTCAAATTTTTCTCTCTGCCAACTTCAGGTTTGATGAGACGCTCTTTCCTTCCGTTAAATCTTCCACCGGAAAAGTTGACTGTCTCAATCATTCTGACTTAATTCCTTCTATCTCTTCCCCCATGATCATTCCAAATCATACCTTGCCACTTCCATCCACCTCCATCTCTATTCCTGGTCCTGCTCCCATTGACCTTGCTTCTACCTCTAAATCTCCCTCACTTGACTCCATCTCCCCTTCCAACATCATCAATGGAACTCGCAGACCTCACTCCAAAGTAGGTCTTCCTGTTGTGTATCTTATTGTGGATCATTCTTACGTGGATCCTCAGAACCTTCAAGAGGCGCTTAAATCTAAGTACTGAGAAGAATGGATTGAAGACATGAAAATGGAAGATCTCAACTTGATCAGCTGACATGTCTGGGAAGAAGCCACCCTCCCTTCTGGAAAAGCTCCCCTCAAGTGCGTATGGGTCTTCAGGACAAAGCGTGACAATCAAAACAGAATCATCGAGTTCAAAGCGCGCTTATGTGTTCAGGGTTTCAATCAAAGATATTGCCCGGACTTTCTCAACACCTTCTCTCCCACTGGCGACAAAACCTCACTGCCCCTACTGATAGCTCTAGCCGCCTCAAGAAAACTCCGCTTCCGCCAAATCAATGTGAAAGCAGCCTTCCTGAATGCCCCACTCCAAGAAGACCTATACATGCACCCTCCGGCAAAAATTGCTGTCTCAAGTGGTAAGGTCCTACATCTAAAGAAGGCGCTATATGGTTTAAAAAAAGCTCCCCTTGCCAGGTACAGAACCCTCTGCAAATGGCTGGGAGAAATTGGCTTCAACAAATGCAAAGCCAATCACTGCGTTTTCTGGCTTGATGGGACATTTTTATACGTACACGTCGACAATATTGCTGTCTTTAGTGCCAATCCTGACCACTTTTTCAAGTTAATTGCCACCTGCTTCAAGATCAAGGATCCAGGATTGGCATCACTATTGCTTGTAATGAACATTATTCATCAAGAAGATGGATTCAAAATTTGTCAGAAATTTTACATTGAGCATATTTGCACTCAGTATCCACTTCCTACTCATTGAACCTTTTCCACTGCATTTAAACCATATGCTATGCTCTACTCCTGTAGCAATGAGGACCATCAAGAATATCTCTCATCTGGGGCCAACTACAGAAAGATCATTGGCAAGCTCAACCACATCAGCGTATGCACGCGCCCCGACAGCACCTTTGCTGTAAATTACCTGGCCCAGTTTCTGGTCAAGAAAAATCTCCATCACCACCAAGCTGCGCTTCAAGTTCTTAACTATCTGCAACACACCAGCTCGACAGGTATGATCTTCTCCTCAGCCGCCAACCTTCCAACAGACATGTTTTCCCATGTGGATGCCAACTGGGCCATGTTCCCAAGCTCGGGGCATTCTATCTCAGGCCTAGTTATCCAATGGCTGGGCTTTGTGGTGGCTTGGAAGTGCAAAAAGCAGCCAAAATTATCCCTGTCAACAACCAAAGCTGAATACAAGGCCCTTGCAGATGCTCTGAAGGAGATTTGGTGGGTCAAATCCTTTCTTCAAGAAATCTGTCCCAAAGAAGCCACCAAACCGGCCACCGTCTTTGAAGACAACGAAGGCGCCATTAAATTGGCCCTAAACCAAGCCAATCATTCTAGCTTCCACACAAAGCACATGGAGCTACGCTTTCAATTTGTTAGGAGCAAGATTGCTCATAATGAGATCAAGCTCCAGAAGGTGGCGTCAAAGAAGAACTTAGCTGACTTCCTGACGAAACCAGTAGCGCCAATTGCACTGGAACATGCGCTCACAAGTCTCAATATTGGATCATGATTTGAACAAGGGAGGATGAAGAATCTGTGTCTTCCAGCTATGAAAATATGTTAAAATCATTTCTTTTCATTTCTTTTCTATATGTTTTCCTTTTCATCTTGTTTTTCATCTTATTCTTCATTCTTGCCGCTGCCTCCACTATTCAGTTCTTGCAACCCGCTGCAAGTACTCACCCCAGTCCCGCAACCCGCTGCAAGTACTCCAAATCCGAACCGCTCAAATATAAATCTGTCCTCCTGGCTCAGATCCTGGGGAAGGTTTTTCCTCATGCAACCACAAGATTGCACCTCTGACCCCAGGGTTCTGAGTCAGGTAAGTACAGAAGCCTACTCAATCAACTGCCAGATCCTCTTCAAACTAATCTGGATTGTTCACTCATCAGAATCACCGCTACGCTCAACCTACGTCGACCACATTCATCTGTCACTGCCGCTGTTACTGTTTCCTCTACCTTTCTCTTCCTTTCTCCTCAAGATCTCTGTACCAGAGTCTGTCTGGTTCTTTTTAGACTCTCAATTCTTCAGAAGATCTTAGTCGGTCAAAATGGTCAGGAGGAGATTGATGGCAACTTGTGGTAGCTCCAACGGCTGCGGGTGATGAGCGCCAATGGGGTGGTGCTTGTATTGATGGAAGATCTGGCTTGGGATTGATTTCAAGAATGGTTTGGGGGGCTAAAGAGTGCCAAAGGTTCCAAAGGGGGAAAGCATCATCTTGCGGGCGTTGGAGAGGGATTGAACGGAAGTTTTTGATCATGAGGGCTGTTGAAGAGGACAAGGGAATCAGTGAACACGCACCCACAACAGGTGATTGACAGGTGACAGCGGAGGATCTTTTGGTGTTGGAGATCACAAATGAGGATGTACCAATTGTTGGGATGATGACCTTCTTTGGTGACCAATTGAAGGATGGATTGAGCAAAGGAGGGAGATGAGATTGGATGGTGGGGTGGGAGGATCAGATGGATCAAGAGAGAATGCTCACACGGGTTCTTTGGCCAAAAATGGTCAAAGGACTGTAAAGCATGAGAAAGGGGGGAATTGAACACAGAGCCTGGGGACTCAAACACCCATGGGAATGCTGTAGACTGCTAGGACAGGTAGAAGTTGGAGGAAGGAAAAAATAAAAAAATCCTATACCAAATAATTGGTTTTTTTATGAGATAAAAACTGAGAAAAAATATCAAATTCCCCCCTTTTCTTGAGGTGTACCAAATTGGTCAGCACAGAGGTGTGGAAAGAAAGTATGTGCTACACTTAATGTCCACACCAATCCCACTCCAGTACCAGATACGTCTCTAGCCCTTTAGTTACAATACCTGCTCCGCACCCAAATAGACACCTACGCTGGGGCTTGGTGTCCTACAGAAACTCCCTTAACTAACTTGTGATGAAATAACACTAAAAAACTTTCAGGGAATCCCAAAAAGCTCCACAACTGAACTATTCCCTGAAATAACTCCCAGCTAACTTGAAGAGATGGTTGTTAGGACCTTTATACACAGAAGACACTCTGATGGTAAAAGAATACTCCAATATACAATGAAGATAATAATAAAACTCCTCCCCCTCTAAACAGAAAAATAATTTTATATACAACCCCAAAATTACAACCCTGGAAACAATAGGAAACAAAAAAAGAATGATTTTCTACACCGCCTCCCTAATGGGCTCTGCAATGACCTGGCCCACTATTAGTCCTGAGCCTACTAGCCAATCCTTCCACATACATTAGATCCATTGACATCCTGCAAACTTTTTTGACCTCACCAATTGATTAGTTCCAATGAATTTTCAATGACAGATCCCCTTCAAACTTCCTTGGCAGATACCCATCAATCCTGCATAAGGCATAACAGAAGACCCCTGTCAATCTTCCATACGTATCCTTGTCAATCCTCATGCTGCCTCCTCAATTTTAGTGTTTGATTGTCCAAAGATTACATGTCTCCTGAAATCCCAATGCATATTGCATAGTCAGCATTTTTGACACATATTACATAGTTCCAATTGCCTGCTTTTGCATTCTTCCTCCAAAATCCACAGGTGCAGAAGAGGATAGTTACTGACCACAGGTACTGTTCTGCAAAAGGCAAAACTGCCGCCATTGATTCTGCAAAATACAAAAATTGAGTTATTCCTTCCACAAAAGGCAGAAAGCCAGACTCAGCTCACCTTTTGTGCTGCGCAATCTGCAACTGCACAACTTCTGAGCCCTATGTTTCCTTTTCCAGAGTCGGCAACTAGCTAGATTTTACTTTTCAAACCTATTGGGCTGCGGCTTCCAGGTCTGCACACTGCTGAGCCCCTGAGTAAAATGCCTACGCGTGTCCAACTTGCATCTTTTTCTATAAATAACCACCACAGCAGACTTATGGATGATTTTCCAATTGGGCCATCATTTTGCGCTGTGGAAACAAGAGGTGAAAACCCCCAAGAAGTTTTCCTCCAAGATTTGGAAGTTGATGGCCCCTTGTTTTTTGAAGGTGTTGAGTGCCCCTTTTGCTCAACCAGAAGAGAGAGAGGACGGGAATGAGAGATGAGAGATGAATTCCTTCCTTCCAATCCTGACCATTGTGGTGACCAAATCTGGACACCCTGGACCAGATGCAGAAAATTCAAAATCTTTTCTACGATTCTTTTATTTAGGGGTCATTTATCCAAAAAAAAAAAAAAAAAAAATGGAATTTTTTTTGTATCAGTATCACTCCTCCAATTTCCTCATCCCGCCAAGCATTCCTCTGTCCCAGTGGTCTAGGACAGGACTCTCTTTCTCTCATCACCTAGGCATTGCGTTTGATTCCTTCTCTCTTTGTTCCCCCCTTCCTTTTGGCTGAACGCACAGGCCAAGACCCGCTTGGCCCAAGATATCCCCACCGCACCACCCTGCACTACACTGCACCACACCTCCACCCGTTGCTTAGCCCGGTCACCTCCTGCTGCTGCTGACCCGGCTCCGGCTCAGCGCCAAGTCATCTCCGTCCTTCTAGCTCTAAACTCGTGAGCTGGCTTTGGTCTCCTGGCATCTTTCCTGCCTCCTGTCCATCAACCAAACATTAGAAAGAACCCAACAACTTGTCACGTTTGCTGGAATGGACTCTGAGTCTGTCTTCTCCGTCGAGCCCTCCACCAAGCTCTCTTGCTCCAAGTTGGCCATCCATCCATCCTCCTTATCCCATTATCAATCTCACCATCACCCTCAGGATCCCTTTGTCAATCTGGTTGAAGCTGCCGCCAGAGTCAGCTACATTGAAGAAGAATTTGGCTGGTCCGGCTCTGTGGGCGGAATCATAGGCCGCAATGATTTTCAGATCAAGCGGGATGTTGATTACGAGCGCAAGGTTGGTCAATCCTCATCCATCTTCCATCCTCCCTCCCCCCCATCATCCACCATCAGCAAGCTCAGACTCCCAGCCGGCTTGCCGGCCCTCTGGCACCAGTCAGCCTTGGCTCTGGCCAACCTTCTTGCCCTCTGGCACCTGTCAGGCTTGGCTCTGGCCAACCTGCTCACCTTCCTCCTGGGACTCTTCCACCTCGGCCATCTGCTTTCACAAGGCCTTGACAACCAACCCAAACATCCCCCTTGGTCCGCAAATCGGCCAACACCAATCCGTCGATCATTCGCACCCCCTTCAATCTTTGGGTGGGAGTGGAAAATAGTTGTCTACCGCCTGCAAACATCCGCGGGCCGTCTGGTTCACTTTTTTTCCCACCCCTTCCGCCTTTGGGTGAGGGGTGGGTGATCCTTGTGTTGTGGCGCGCACCCATCCGCGGATGGACGCAAGAGAGGTGAAGGGATGAGAAAAGATCCCACCCCAGTCAGGGAGGCTGGATTTCCACTGGCCCGCATGATCTATTTCTTCTGATAATCTGAAATCAAATAAAAAAAAAATCCGCTCTATTTGTAGAATCACTTGTACATAGTCTAACAGGGCCTCCTTCCCATATAAGGAGGGGCTCTCCTCTGCCTTTTTGGTATCTTACAAAGGAATTATCATCATTATCATCTTGAAATAAATCATCTGTAGGGTCTCATTCCCTTTTATCTGAAACTGAATTCTGGGTATATCCATGATTGCCCCTTGATCTTTGAGCCTCCATACTCGAATCCTGATCCTTTATCTTTATCACCAACCAATAGCCTTGCTGGTTGAAGAAGAATTCAACTGATTAAATACTTGAGTGTGTTACACCACTCCTGATCCCTTTATCTGACCATACTGGTCCTGATCATCCTTTGATTATCTTTCCCGAACTGGTCATGTTTGACTGAAGAGGCTTTATTAAGCTCAAAAACTTGAGTGTTAAACCTCCCTTTATCTCTTTTTGAAGTTGAATTCCGCCATGCTAATCTTGATTCCCTTGAGAAGTGTTGGGTTATTCTTGTTTGAATCAGTTATTGTTTTGCTTCTAGAGCTTCATCAAACAATTAGCTTTGTCTTGCGCAGCCACCCACAGTTATCTGGTACCCTTCAAGCGCTTGATTGCGGAGAGTTGGGAAGGTTCATTGAGAACATGGAGGTTGTTTGGGATTGAGTTGATCATTCCTAAGCTTCTGCTGACAACCAGAGCTATTAGCTTGTGGGTGTTGTTAGTTACAATTGCCTTGTTCTGTTGAACTCTGAAAAATCCTTGACTTCTTCTATTAAAGTTTTCCCAGAATCATATTGCCTCAGATAGTGTTGTTTCCCAGCTACCGACTACTATCATCTTTATCCTTTACTCTTTGGTCCCTCATTTGGCGGGTTCTGGACTTTGATCTTGGTTACATTTAACTATTTTTGTAACACTCAGGAGGGAAGCTTCAACAGCACCTTTCCCCTCCACAGAACTGCCACAGCCTAGCACTGTTTGGAGTCTTACATTTGGTCCCCCAGGCCAGGATCAAACCAGCAACATTGGGATTTACAGTCCCATCAATCCTTGACTTCAAAATCCAATCTCTTTCTTTTTTCTTTAGATCCGTGGAGGCAACTTGTTCTAGAAGTAAGTCCTCCCAATTGTGCACCATCTGGGCAAGATACTTGTTGGTTTTTTGATAAACCCTACTCTTGCCAAATTTTTGAGCCACTTTGGAAATCTGCTCCTTGGATCTTTTAGGAAACTTTGTGAAAATGGAATCTACCATTGCCTCTTCTGCTTGTCCTAAGATGGTTAAGATCAAGCCCCAGAACAAGAACTTAGGATTCAATGGGACAAATGTGGAATGCTTCTTGGACTTGTACGAGATGGCTGCTTTTGTGGAAGGGGTTAGCAAATTTGATATGGCCTACCAGTTACAATTTTTTATCTCCTCTGATGAAGTTATGCAAATCATCAAGTCGTTTGAAGGTTTTGAACAGTATAACTGGGCCCTTCTTAGGGAAGCAATGTTGGCTTATTGGGGAAAAATTGATGTAGCACGATTTACTTTGCAGGATCTATATAACCTTGTCTCCCAGTGGATCTCCAATGGTGGTGTGGCTTCAGCTTCTGATTATCAGTCCTTTAGGAAATCTTGGAATCCCATCCAATCCTACCTTGTCCAAAACAATCACATTGACACAGTGGACAAAATTCAAGTCCAATTTTTCCAATCTTTTTCTCTTGGAGTGCAGTAAAGGATCAGGGACAAACTGGTCGAGTCTGGATCCATGATCACTTCCAGGGATAATTGATTCAAGCTCCCTGTCTTCCTTATCCTTTGGGGAGTGGTGGATAAAGTTATGAAAGGTCAAACAGCCCTCACTTTTGAAAAATCTAAAACCACTGAACCAGTCCATGCTCCTTCTTTCAAAGAGTCAAACAAGATTATGAATAAAATGGAATCTGATTGCAGGCCCAAGAACCCTCAGCCTAACCAAAAAACTGCTACAATGGAAAAGATCTCTAAACTTCTCAAAGCCTTTGAAAACAAAATGGATCCAAAATTGCTGTTCCTAAACCTTCTAGTGCTGTTCCTAAAAATACTCTAGTCTGCTATTATTGCCACAGGGAAGGCCATGGAACTGGTTGATGTCTCGAACTCCAGAAGGACAAAGACAGGAAATTGGTAGAGCAAAAAGGGAATAACTTTTTCCTTCCTAATGGTGCCCTAATCCCCTTTGATTTGTCTTGCCCCATTCGTTGTGTGGTGGCCTCTTACCAGCCAACCCCTTCTATGAAGGCATCCTTGGCTTCTGTGGATTTCAAATCTTCTTGTGGTACTCTTCAACCCTGGTATCTCCCAGCTATTTCCTCCTCCTCTCTGGTTGGTACTTACCAATCCGATCCAGCTAGGAAGCAGCATGAGGAGCCCAAACCTCATAAAGCTCCTTCCTTGCCAACCTTGATCCTCCAAAAACCACCCAAACAACAATCCTCACCTGAGTCCTCTTCTGATGTAGAAGACATGGAGGTGGAAAAAGAACCACTCATGGAAAGGTCTCAAGATCACCCTGATCCTCATCCCTCATCTATTAAAACTCCTCAATCCCCTGATCCTGTTCCTGCTTCACCCAATCTTTCTCCCTCCACCCAGCCCAAAGTTTGGTTTGAGAGGGGAATTTCCAAAGATCACCCCAATGCTGTGGAAGGGGTATTAAAGAAAATTTCTGATCTTAAAATTCCTGATCTATCTGTGGCTGAACTCCTGTCGATCTCTCCATCTGTTGCTGAAGGAATGAAGAAATGGGTTTCTTGTTGACGTGTGGAAATTGGTCCTGAAGAACTCATGGTCTCCTCTGCAACTTTGATGGAGGATTCTGGTGGAACAGATCCCTCTTCTGAGTCTAGTCTTTACTCTTGTCCTCTTGGTTTTCTTCCCTGCTATCTTGGTGAATCAGCAAAAACGGTCTCCCTCCTTGTTGATTCTGGCTCTCAGCTCAACTTGATCTCAGATACTATGGCCTGCAAACTTAAACTCAGCCCTAGGGTCAGCTTCACCTCTTCAGTGTATCAAATAGGAAACCAGTCTTGCAAATTGGTTGCAATTGTTGAAGATTTTCCAGTCCGGATTGGCCAAAACATTGTTGGAACTTGTCATTTCTGGATCACACGCCTGGATGGACCTATGATCTTGGGTCAACCTTTCCTCACTGATTTTGCAGCAACTCTTATGTTTTCCAATCAAGTTGGGGAGAGAATCCTCCTCCCTGATTCTGATGGTGGAAAAATTGAGGTTCCTCTTTGTTGTTTGGGTTCTGGTTGCTGGGAAAGAGATTTCCCCGGTCATTTTCCTAAGTCATCTCTAAAAGGAAAACAGAAGGAAAATTCTAGTTCCTCTCATTTTTTATGGGAGTAGTTGATCCTACTAATAGTTGTAGTTCTTTTCAGCCTCAAACTTCAACTCAAGGGTCAACTCTCATCCTAGAGGCTTATTTCTCTTTCTTTTCAACATTTTCTGCTGATCTCAAAAATATCAAAAATCAAAAACAAATCAAAAATGGAAAAATCCAAAAATATTCCTGTTATAATTATGGCCAGCAATTAGCTTAGGCAAATGAGCAGTATTTAAAGCAAAAGAAATGCTGGACACTGTGTGTCAATAATGGCTAATGGGGCTCTCACAATGGGGCAATATGTTGGATGAATTCGATTGGATGATGAATGAATGATGGAAAACAGCAGGGAGAAGAGCTCCTTAAGTACAAAAGATTGGCCTCTTGTGAGCCCATGATACAACAAGCCAAAAGGCAAATTTTCCGCCCCAAAAGGGCTCTACAGGCTCTACTGGCCTTGTTACTTGGTTTGGACTAAATCAGCCCACATGGCATCAGTCCCTGTACCCTTACAACCAGCCTATTCTGGTTATTTCTGGTGTTTCCACCTCAATGGGGCTGAACCAGCCCCTTAACTGTTCAATCCCCTTGGCTGGTTGTCCTTTAAAACCAGCCATGATGACCTTTATTGCCTTGTTTACGGGCTGGTTGCCTCATGCAGCCAGCCCCTGGCCCCTCAAATGGGCCAGGTGGGACCCAGGGCAAACCTGGGTCCGGTCTCAGACTCACATGGGGGGGGGGGGTGACCAGCGGACATGTTGTCCCCCCCCTTTTTCTCTCAAATCCCTGGTGGGGGCGGTCAAATCCCCTCACCAGGGGCCCTGGGGGTTGATACCTCCAGGGCGTCGTCAAGTACGTTGGCCTGGGAGGTGATCAGGTCCCCCCAGGCCCATTGCTCCTCCCCCTTGGTAAAGGGGGGGGGGAGAGCGTCCCTGCCCTGCTCGGTCGCCTCGAACAATCGATGGTGGGGGGGTGATGAATTCCCCCCCACCTGCCGGTCGCTACCCTTGCGGCCGGCGCCGCCACCTCCTTGGGCAAGGGGGTGGTCAGGTCCCCCCTGCCCTGGCCGACCGCGCTGTCGCGGTCGGTCGCTGGCTGGTTCAACCCAGCCAGCCTGCCCCCTCCCCCTCGCGACGGCGAGCGAGGGGAGGGGGAGCGAGCCGGGGCCGCGAGCCCCGGCTCCGCGGCGCTGGTCGCCGGTCGCGACCAGCCGGGCCCGCGCGGCATCGCACTGCGCGGGATCCCTCGGCCGCGCAACAGCCCCGCGCGGGCCGTGCCGAGGAACACAGGCGGCCCCGAACGGGCCGCGACGCGAGCAGCGGCCCCCAGCGGGCCGCGACACGGGCGGCAACCCTAATGGGCCGCCCCAAGCCCAAATTGTGAGAAAAGACTACTTTTGCGGGCCAGCCCGTCTGGCCAAGTATGTCCAAAATAAACCTTGGGCCCAATTATGCCCATACAAGCCCATCTGGCCGTATTTGCCCATATACCCCATCGGGCCCGTTAGGGCCCGTGTACCAATGGGTCTGTTTCACGCGTTTTGAGGCCAGTTTCCCCAACTCTGTAACATCCACATGGGCCCGTATGGTCCGTGTGTGTGTCCAATGGGCCTCAGAGGCCCATTTGTGCATCCCATTTGGATTACACTTATACGTAGCACCCGCGTAAGTGCGTACGTATTTTAACACACCCCCTTAATCCAAAAGGGGTGACATCCGCATATTAGTCACAAAGCCTTGATGCTTGTTTCTGTCTAATGCCTTAGTCAAGATATCTGCAATCATTGCTCCAGTGGGCATGTACCTCAACACAATCTCATTGCAGTTAACTGCGTCGCGAATATAGTTATAGTGAACATCAATATGTTTTGTTCTTGAATGGAACACTTGGTTTTGTGCCAACGCAATGGCACTCTGGTTATCGGAATACAACAACGCAAACCCTTGTGGTTTATGTGTATCCTCTAAGACTTTTCTCAACCATTTTGCTTCCTGTGAAGCTGCTAAGTAAGCTCTATACTCAGCCTCTGTTGATGAAAGACTTATTGCCGACACCTTCTTGGACATCCAGGACACCAGATTCTTACCTAAAAAGAATACAAAACCACTTGTTGATTCCCTAGTGTTACCATCTGCCCAACTTGCATCGGAATAACCAACCAAATCAAAGTTTGCTGACTTTGTAAACAACAGTCCCAGACTGTGTGTTCCTTTAAGATACCTCATAACTCTCTTAAACGCTGACCAATGCCTCATGCTTGGCTTCTCTAAGTGTTGCGACAAGACCCCAATTGCAAACGCAATATAGGGCCTTGTACACTGCCCCAAATAATTAAGCCATCCGACAGCTGACCTGTAGTCATTCCCTGATTGAACAAACTCCAGATACTCCTCATCTGTAGACTTCTCTAAACAAATGTTTGACTGCATGGGAGTGCCAAACTCCTTTGCATCCTCTAAGCCATACTGCTTAAGAAGAGCTTCAATGTAATGGCTTTGGTCTAACTTAATACCATTCTTGCCCTTACTAACTTTCATTCCTAGCACCTGTTGTGCCAGACCAAGATCTTTTATCTTGAACTCCTTTTTGAGTGTCTCCATGACTCTCTCTTTACCATCACCAATAATGATAATGTCATCGACCCATACAAACAAGATTGCATCCTTTCTCACAAAAAGGCAAGGATCGGCCTCAGACGTCTTAAAACCAATCTCTATCAGTTTCTCACTCATGGTGTTATACCATGACCTAGCTGCTTGCTTCAATCCATACAGGGATCTACACAGCTTGAGGACATATTCCCCTTTATCTGCCAAAAGAAAAGTTCTAACACAGATTTTCTTCATGGTTTCTGGTTTAGTCTCTACTAACCATTCACGAAAACCATCAGGAATCGACATATAAACAGTCTCCTCCTCTCCAAGTTTTGCATTCAAGTATGCTGTTACAAAATCAGCTTGTCTGATTTCTTCACCCAACTCCACTGCCAGAGCAATGATGTACCTGAAGGTGGACAGCCTTCCAGTTGGTGAGAAAGTTTCTTGGTAATCAATACCCTCTCTCTGCTTGAAGCCCTGTGCAACACATCTAGCCTTGAACCTTTTCAAAACTCCATTTGTGTCAAACTTCTTGTTTAACACCAATCAAGACCCCACAATGGTCTTTCCTTTTGGAACAGAATCCCGCTTAACCACTTCAAAGACACTATTATTCTCTAGAGAATCAAATTCCTCAAAAATAGCACTCTTCCAGTTGGCTCTCTCATCAGAATTCATAGCTTGGCCAAAGCTATTTGGGTTAACCCTGTTACCCATTTCTGAACTCAACTCCAGGACTTCATTGAGCATACACTGTTCCTGAAATGTATCTTCCTCATATCCTGCGGCAGCATAATGGGATCTCCACTCCCCGTACCTGTCAACCGGTACTCTAACCCTACCACTCCTTCTAACCGGAGGTGGAGGCTCATCAGGTTCTGATTCCACAGAATCACCTGGAGCGGGTACTGAACCCTCTTGTGGCACGTCTGCCACCTCTTCATCTTCTGGAACCACATGTTCCACAGCTTTTGCTGGTGAAATAGGTGCTAATTCTATTTCTTGTTGTGGCTTAATAACAACGACATCTTCACTCCTTTTGAGTGGAAAGGTACTTTTGTCAAATTTTACATCCCTGCTACGGATAACCTTTCTTGTCCCTGGACAATAGATCCTATAAGATTTACTTATTAAATCATAGCCTACAAGTGCCCCTGTTCTGGCTCTAGGGTCTAATTTTCTGACCATTTCATTATGGTGGACACTATAATACACCAAGCAACCAATTGTTCTTAGGTGTGATGTTTTGGGGTACAACTTCCAAAACTGATAATGGGGGCACTTCCCATTAACACTTACAATTTTGTGCAACAGACACACCGTGCACATCAACTCAGCCCATAAGAACTTTGGCAGACCAGATTGAGACATAATAGTTCTGACTTTTTCCAGTAAAGTCCTATTCATTCTCTCAACTATTCCATTATTTTGTGGAGTACTTGCAGTAGTGACTATATGAATGATACCATGATCTTTCAACAGCCTCCCAAAATCTTTACTCACGAATTCACCCCCTCCATCGGTAATAACCCTCTTGATCTCCTTCATCAGACCATTCTGTTTCCAGACTTTGAAGATTACAGAAACCTCCTCTGTGGTCTGATCCTTAGATTGAATTGGTTTAACCCAAACATAATTAGTTGCAGTATCAACTAAATTGATGAAGTATCTTGCCCCACCAAGGGACTCTGGAGTGAATGGCCCTGCCAAATCAATGGAAAATTCCTCTCTAGGAACATCTGTGTGATCTCTACTCTTAGAGAACACATTTCTAGTCTTAGCCCCCAAGGTACAACTCTCACAGTTGCTGTCCTTTACCTTATGGCCACTTCTATTGTGAGAAACAGTGCTCAGAGCTGAGAATTTGAACAAGCTTGCACACAGAAGCTTATTCCGAACTTGTCCACTAAGAACAGTTCTCCCATTCATATCAATAACAAACCTATCTCCTTTAAGATAACGAATTTGGAAACCTTTTTTCCATAACACCCCAAGAGACACAAGGTTGTAAGGCAACTCTGGTACATAGAACACTTTATCAAAAGTAATTTGGAAACCCAGTTGATTTGCAAGAATAACTTTTCCAATTCCTTTAATCTGAATTGTTCTGCCTTTCTGACCAATATTTACAACCCCATCATAATCACTAAGATTTGAAAATAAATTTGGTTCAAAAAACATGTGATCTGTACAACCAGAATCGATCAAAACAAGAACATCCTCCTTCAATCCTCCTAGTAGGAAAGAAGCTTTATCAGTCACTGATAAGTTCTTATCTTTGAGGTTAAGATTACTCACTTCATAATCAATCAAGTCCATTTCTTGATCCTCATTGATTTTGGCCTTCTTGTTGGGACCTTCTTCCACAACAGCCTCTTCAATTGGAGCATCCAACGCCACCATTGCAACGTTTTCAGTTGTGAGATTGACCTCCTTGTCATTCCCTTCGGACTTCTTCCTTTTCTTGGCCTCCTTGCAGTCCTTAGCATAGTGACCCTTATTCTGACAATTGTAACATAAGACCTTGGACAAATCCTTTTTTGCCTTCTTGCGAGATTTTCCAGTCTTTCCAACTAGGGCTGTTCCAGAACCCCCCTTCATCTTGAATTGAAGGTCATCCTTTTCAATCCTTTTAAGCACATCCTCCTCCCCAGGAAGAGGATCCAATTGAGAAATGATTCTGACTAAGGAATCAAACTCTTTTGGCAGCTTTTGAAGGATTAAGAGTGACAAACACTCTGGATCCATGTTAAGTCCAGATGACTTGAACTTGGCTATATTAGACCTAGCCTCTGCCACAAACTGTTTACAATTCGAATATTGTAACTTGAACAGTTTATTAAAGGCTATACCCTTCTGGTGAACAGAATCACCAGCATACTTGGACTTAAGCAGCTTCCAAAGGATGCTGCCCCTCCTCCTCTCATCTTCCCTAAGAGTATCAGCAACCCATGTCACATGATTCTCATCAAGATGCCTAAGGATCAGATGGTAAGACTTCTTCTCCACTTCTGAACTGATCAGAGTGTCATCTGCATCCATAATTTCCCCACAGCAGATGTTATCCAGCTCACTATCCATAAGGACAGCCCAAGCATTATAGTTCTGACTATTCAGAACTATTTTGGTAGAGCTAACATCAGGGATATAGGACATCTTCTTGGAAAACTTGAGGTCTTTGAGGTTCTCCAAAGTAAGGTACAAAGGTCTAGATGGCTTGGAAGTAATGATGATGTTGGTACTGATAATGTGTTATAATTATGGCCAGCAATTAGCTTAGGCAAATGAGCAGTATTTAAAGCAAAAGAAATGCTGGACACTGTGTGTCAATAATGGCTAATGGGGCTCTCACAATGGGGCAATATGTTGGATGAATTCGATTGGATGATGAATGAATGATGGAAAACAGCAGGGAGAAGAGCTCCTTAAGTACAAAAGATTGGCCTCTTGTGAGCCCATGATACAACAAGCCAAAAGGCAAATTTTCCGCCCCAAAAGGGCTCTTCAGGCTCTACTGGCCTTGTTACTTGGTTTGGACTAAATCAGCCCACATGGCATCAGTCCCTGTACCCTTACAACCAGCCTATTCTGGTTATTTCTGGTGTTTCCACCTCAATGGGGCTGAACCAGCCCCTTAACTGTTCAATCCCCTTGGCTGGTTGTCCTTTACAACCAGCCATGATGACCTTTATTGCCTTGTTTACGGGCTGGTTGCCTCATGCAGCCAGCCCCTGGCCCCTCAAATGGGCCAGGTGGGACCCAGGGCAAACCTGGGTCCGGTCTCAGACTCACATGGGGGGGGGTGACCAGCGGACATGTTGTCCCCCCCCCTTTTTCTCTCAAATCCCTGGTGGGGGCGGTCAAATCCCCTCACCAGGGGCCCTGGGGGTCAATACCTCCAGGGCGTCGTCAAGTACGTTGGCCTGGGAGGTGATCAGGTCCCCCCAGGCCCATTGCTCCTCCCCCTTGGTAAAGGGGGGGGGGGGAGAGCGTCCCTGCCCTGCTCAGTCGCCTCGAACGATCGATGGTGGGGGGGTGATGAATTCCCCCCCACCTGCCGGTCGCTACCCTTGGGGCCGGCGCCGCCACCTCCTTGGGCAAGGGGGTGGTCAGGTCCCCCCTGCCCTGGCCGACCGCGCTGTCGCGGTCGGTTGCTGGCTGGTTCAACCCAGCCAGCCTGCCCCCTCCCCCTCGCGACGGCAAGCGAGGGGAGGGGGAGCGAGCCGGGGCCGCAAGCCCCGGCTCCGCGGCGCTGGTCGCCGGTTGCGACCAGCCGGGCCCGCGCGGGATCCCTCGGCCGCGCAACAGCCCCGCGCGGGCCGTCGGGCCCCGCGTGGGCCGTGCCGAGGAACACAGGCGGCCCCGAACGGGCCGCGACGCGAGCAGCGGCCCCGAGCGGGCCGCGACGCGAGCAGCGGCCCCGAGCGGGCCGCGACACGGGCGGCAACCCTAATGGGCCGCCCCAAGCCCGAATTGTGAGAAAAGACTACTTTTGCGGGCCAGCCCGTCTGGCCAAGTATGTCCAAAATAAACCTTGGGCCCAATTATGCCCATACAAGCCCATCTGGCCGTATTTGCCCATATACCCCATTGGGCCCGTTAGGGCCCGTGTACCAATGGGTCTATTTCAAGCGTTTTGAGGCCAGTTTCCCCAACTCTGTTGCATCCACATGGGCCCGTATGGTCCGTGTGTGTGTCCAATGGGCCTCAGAGGCCCATTTGTGCATCCCATTTGGATTAAACTTATACGTAGCACCCGTGTAAGTGCGTACGTATTTTAACATCTCAATCTCAACCCTCCTCTTAGGCGTCCTCCTCTATCCCACAATCCTTACTGTGGCTTACCTCAACCTCTCACTGGTCCATTCATCCCCTCTGGTCAGGTCACCAAAGAACATCTGGGAGTAGTCAACTTTGGACTAGATGGATGGCTTCTACCTGATGAGTTGTATTTGACCAAAAATGTCTTGGCTCTTAGGGAAAAAGCTATTTCTTTCTGTGAATAAGAGAGAGGTCTCTTGAAAGAATCCTATGGTCTGCCTTGTATCATCCCTGTAGTAGAACATGATCCCTGACAAAAGAAAAAGATCCCAATCCATTCTTCCAAAGTCAACAAGTTCATCAAGTTGGTCCGGGAATGAGTCCAAAAGGGTTTATACAAACAGTCAACTTATAGCTATTCCAGTCCTGTTTTCTGTGTCCTTAAGAGTAACGGTAAACTTAGAATAGTTCATGATCTCCAGCCTCTAAATAAGGTTACTATTAAAGACTCTGGTATTCCCCCTGCTACTGAAGAATTTTTTGAATCCTTCTCTGGGAGAGCTTGCTATGGTCTAGGTGACATTATGTGTGGCTATGACAAATGTTCCTTACATCCAATTTCTCGCCCTCTAACTACATTAGATACTCCCCTTGGTTGTTTCCAACTTACTGAATTGCCTCAAGGTGCCACCAACTTGGTTGCAGTCTATCAGGCTCAGATGGTTTGGATCCAGCAGGATGAAATCCCTGATCATGCTGGTATCTTTATTGACAATGGCGGAATTAAAGGACCAGTTTCTGATTATAACAATGAGCTCTTACCCTGGCATTCAGGCATCTGTTGATTTATCTGGGAATATGTGACCACTTTGGAAAGGATCTTGTTTCAAATCAAAGAATCTGGCCTCATTGTCTTTGGATCCAAATTGGCTGCCTGTGTCCCTGCTCTGGAAATTGTTGGCCATGGGGTCTGCAAGGAAGGAAGAAGCATGGCTCCATCCAAAGTCAACAAAATCCTCTCTTGGCCTACTCCCATCAATCCAACTGAAGTCAGGGGTTTTCTAGGTGTTGTTACTTATGTTCAAATATTTATCCCATCTCTATCCAAAATATGTGCTCCTCTACGTCGCCTGACCAGAAAAGATGCTGAGTGGATTTGGACCCAAGAATGTGAACATTCTTTTCAGCTACTTAAAATGATGGTTGGCAAAGACATAGTCTTGAAAAAGTTTGCTTATGGACCAGGAGCTGGCAAGATCAAATTGGCTGTTGATTCTAGTTATCAATCTGTTGGGGCTGTCCTCACTCAGGAAGATGAAAATGGTTGGGACCGTCCTGCTCTCTATGAATCCTTGCTATTTTCAGATGTAGAATCCAGGTACTCCCAACCAAAACTGGAACTCTGTGGCATGGCTCCAATGTTGAAGAAAATCCAAACTGTCCTCTGGGGTCAACACTTTGAGTTACAAGTTGACGCACAATCCATCATTGAAATGATCAATTCTCCCAGCCTCCCAAATGCTCCTATGACTTTCTGGGTGGCCTTCATCCAACTTTTCTCTTTTGATATTGTTCATAGGCCTGGAAAATCCTTCACCATGCCTGATGGTTTATCTCAACACCCCCTTGGAGATGAAGAATTGGATGTTGGAGTGGACTTTGATGAGGAGGAGCCTTTAATTTTTCCAGTCTTCACCTTTTCCTCCCAAGATTATTCTGGCTTCCAACAAGGTTTCTGGCTAAAATTAGAGCAGTACCTTTCCACTCTCCAAAGGCCTCCTGGTCTCTTGCCTAAAGATTTTTGATCACTCAAAAGGAAGTCCTCCAATTTCTTTGTCCAAGGTACTAGGCTTATGAAAAGAGGCAATCCTTGAGCTCTTATTGTTCTCACTATCCCCTATAAACAAGATTCAATCCTTGAAAGTCTCCATGGAGGCCTTGGGCATTGTGGGGAAACCAAAACCTATTGACGTATATACAAACAATTCTGGTGGCCATCTTTGAAGAAATCAGTCTCTCAATTGTGCAAGAGTTGTGAAGTATGTCATAAACAAAATCTTAGGCACCGCTGAAATTCATAATCCCACTGGAGAGTCCACTGTCTTTGGAAGGATTGCTATGGATGTGGTTCACATAAAGGCTGGTGGAGCTAAGTACCTCATTTTGGCTAGAGATGATTTTTCTGGATGGTTTGAAGCAAAATTTCTTAAGAACCTCAGCTCTGAATCAGTAGCAGCCTTCCTTTATGAGACTTGGAAAATGTTTTATGGCTTAGCTTGATCTTATTCAACTGATGGTGGCTCTGAGTTTGGTGGCAAACTGGCCAAAATGATCCAATTGCTTCCTGGTCAACATAGGGTGACCACTCCTTATTATCCTGAAGGACAATGCATGGTTGAAAGAGGCCATGCCCCTTTGAAGGCTGCTCTTGTTCAGTTGGCTGGTGAAAGTGGAAAGAATTGTTGCAAATTTCTTCCTCTGGTCCTCTTCTCTGATCAAATTTCAACTAAATGAACCACTGGCTACTCACCTTACAAAATCCTCTTTGGTCAAAGGGCTTTCCTTCCTCTTGATCTGGAAATGGAATCTTTCTTAGGTATTTCTTTGGAAAAGGTTTCTTCTACCACTAATCTATTAGTTGCCAGATACAAGCAACTGGAGAGAAGTGAAGGTGTTTGTGACAAACCTTATCAGAAAATGATGGATTCAAGGGAAAAAGCAGTCCAGTATTGGGAGGATAAGCATTACAATCAAGTCAGGGATCCCTTGAATCCTGGTGATCTAGTTTTAGCTTATAATCAATCCTTGGAAACTCAGTGGGGAAAGCTTTTTTCCAATTGCTGGAATGGTCCTTATTGAGTGGTCCGTCAAGTCAGAGGTGGATCATATGCTTTGGAAGAACTGGATGGTACTCAGATGACCAGAAGGTTCTCTGCTGATCAGGTCAAGAAATTTCATTGTTGTGGAGGCAAATTTGATCAGAAGTAAGTCCTCCCAATTTTGCACCACCAGGGTTATCTGCTGCATTTTGTTGTGAAACTCTACTTTATGCCACATACGTGAGCACCTGGGACACCTTATTCATTTTATCACAGTCAACTCTAGGATTTTATTTGGATGGATCAAGATATTCTTTTAAATTGCCCTCAAGATCAAATGGCCATTTCTTGTGTTCAATCATCTTTCCTTTCTTTTTTTTATGACATCAAGCTCAGATGCAGACTAGGGACAGCCTGTAAGTTGGGGAGAGATGTGGTGACCAAATCTGGACACCCTGGAACAGATTCTTATCTTGCTCTCATCACCTAGGCATTGCGTTTGATTTCTTCTCTCTTTGTTCCCCCCTTCCTTTTGGATGAACGCGCGGGCCAAGACCCGCTTGGCCCAAGATATCCCCACCGCATCACCCTGCACTACACTGCACCACACCACACCCGTTGCTTAGCCCGGTCACCTCCTGCTGCTGCTGACCCGGCTCCGGCTCAGTGCCAAGTCATCTCCGTCCTTCTAGCTCTCAACTCCTGAGCCGGCTTTGGTCTCCTGGCATCTTTCCTGCCTCCTGTCCATTGACCAAACCTTAGAAAGAACCCAACAACTTTTCATTTTTTCTGGAATCAACTCCGAGTCCGTCTTCTCTGTTGAGCCCTCCACCAAGCTCTCTTGCTCCAAGTTGGCCATCCATCAATCCTCCTCATCCTGTTATCAATCTCACCATCACCCTCAGATCCCTTCGTCAATCCGGTTGAAGCTGCCGCCAGAGTCAGCTACATTGAAGAAGAATTTGGCTGGTCCGGCTCTGTGGGCGGAATCAGATGTTTTAATGATTTTCAGATCAAGGGGGATGTCGAGTACAAGCGCAAGGTTGGTCAATCCTCATCCATCTTCCATCCTCCGTCCCCCCTATCATCCACCATCAGCAAGCTCAGACTCCCAGCCAGCTTTCCGGCCCTCTGGCACCTGTCAGCCTTGGCTCTGGGAAACCTGATTGCCCTCTGGCACCTGTCAGGCTTGGCTCTGGCCAACCTGCTCACCTTCCTCCTGTGACTCTTCCACCTCCACCATCCGCTTTCACAAGGCCTTGACAACCAATCCAAACATCTTCCTTGGTCTGCAAATTGGCAAACACCAATCCTTCAATCATCCGCACCCCCTTCCATCTTTGGGTGGGGGTGGAAAAGCGTTGTCTACCGCCTGCAAAAATCCGCGGGCCGTCTGGTTCACTTTTTTTCCCACCCCTTCCGCCTTTGGGTGAAAGGTGGGTGATCCTTGTGTTGTTGCGGGCACCCGTCCCCCAACGGATGCAAGAGAGGTGAAGGGATGAGAAAAGATCCCACCCCAGTCAGGGAGGCTGGATTTCCACTGGCCGGCGTGATCTATTTTTTCTGATCATCTGAAATAAAAAAAAAAAAACCGCTCTATTTGTAGAATCACTTGTACATAGTCTAAGAAGGCCTCCTGCCCATATAATGAGGGGCTCTCCTCTGCCTTTTGGCAGGGAGGAGGGGGGAATCATATGGTATCTTACCAAGGAATTATCATCATTATCATCTTGAAATAAATCATCTGTAGGGTTTCATTCCCATTTATCTGAAACTGAATTCTGGGTATATCCATGATTGCCCCTTGATCTTTGAGCCTCCATAATTGAATCCTGATCCTTGATCTTTATCATCAACCAATAGCCTTGCTGGTTAAAGAAGAATTTGAATGATTGAATTCTTGAGTGTGTTACACCACTCCTGATCCCTTTATCCAACCATAATGGTCCTGATCATCCTTTGATTATCTTTCCCAAACCGGTCATGTTTTACTGAAGAGGTTTTATTAAGCTTAAAACCTGGAGTGTTAAACCTCCCTTTATTTCTTTTTGAAGTTGAATTCCGCCACGCTAATATTGAGTCCCTTGAGAAGTGTTAGGTTATTCTTGTTTGAATCAGTTATTGTTTTGATTCTAGAGCTTCATCAAACAATTAGCTTTGTCTTGTGCAGCCACCCACAGTTATCTGGTACCCTTCAAGCGCTTGATTGTGGAGAGTTTGGCAGGTTCATTGAGAACCTGGAGGTTTTTTGGGATTGAGTTGATCATTCCTAAGCTTCTGCTGACGACCAGATCTATTAGCTTGTGGGCGTTGTTACTGACAATTGCCTTTTCCTGTTGAACTCTAAATAATCCTTGAATTCTTCTATTCAAGTTTTCCAGGCATCATCTTGCCTCAGATAGTGTTGTTTCCCAGCTATGGACTACTATCATATTTATCCTTTACTCTTTGGTCCCTCATTTGCCAGGTTCTGGACTTTGATCTTGGTTACATTTAAATATTTTTGTAACACTCAGGAGGGCAGCCTAAACAGCACCTTTCCCCTCCACAGAACTGCCACGGCCTAGCACAGTTTGGAGTCTTACACCGTCTGCTCTGATAAGATGATTGTATTCTCTCTTGTTCCCCCCCTAACACAGAGGTGGAGGCAAGGTAATCAGTAAACTTCCCTCAAACCTTAGCCAAAGTACAAGAGCCAAGACAACCCAGAAACCAACGGAAAGAGTAATCAGAGGCAGAAACCCCAACCCAACCCTATCCCCCTCCCCCAACACTTGTGCCACTACATCCACCCCATTTGTCCTTCTCATGGCGCGCACCACACCATACTTGCAGCCCCCCACGCCTGCCTGTAGCCACCCAAATCCTACTTGCTTGCCCATTGTGATGTCCACATAGTTTCTCCTTCTCATGGCGCTTTCTGAGCACTACTCGGAACCCCCTGCGCTTGTCTGTAACCATCCAACGCGCCTTCTCACAGACATTTTTTGGTCCCCAGTCCCTGTTACACCCAATACTGAGGCAACCGTGCATGCAGATGCATCTACTGAGCCTGCAGCTTTGCCCGCATGCTGAGCCATCTTGCGCTCATTTCTGAGCGCACTGCCCAAATGCTGAACCTTCTTGCACTCATTGCTGGGTGCACAGGCTCCAACCAGTTACCAATCCGCGGCTATAAAATACCACCACATCCCCCCCAGGTTGAGTTCTGTCCCCAGAGGTCTTCCCATCACTACCTCAACCGCACCTTGCACATTCACCCCTACCACCACCACCTCTGCCATGTTCCACCTCAAAATCTCCATCCCTTCCTGCCACCTGGACCAAGGCCCTCAACCCCACTGGAAGTGGCCCAAGAACCTCTTTCCCATGTGTTTCTTTCATTGTCACCATTGCCCAGGCAGGACCCCCTGCAAAAATTACCTGAGGCCCCTCCCTCACCGCCAGAACCTCCTCTGTCAAGCTTTCCAGAAATACCGGAAATCCTGGCTCTGATGGCACTCCAGGAAGTATACTTTGAGGAATTTGTGGGCTGGTTTAATGCTCTCCTTTGCGTTTTCCTCTTGGTTCCTGGGGCACAACCCACGGCCTCCCTGCAAAAAATTCTGGCCACCTTTCCAAATTTGATTGAAGTGTTGTGGTTGGACATGGTTGGGGTTATGAAGAAAATCTAAGCTTTGTGCACCTTTCCTCTCCCCTTCCCCCTCCCCTTCCTCCCCTCCCCTCCCTTTCATTTTGAATTTTTGTATCTGAACCCCCTCTCTCTGAGAGAAATAAATTTTCCTGCGCGCCTATCCATGAGTGACCCTGTGAGAGGGGCCTTGGGCTTTAAGTGAGTGAGAACCAAGAGAGATCTGAGAGTAGTCTGGGGTTTGATCTGCTTTTCACGCACGCAATTGTGGGAAATTGAGTGCCCCAGGAAAAGTATCCTAGGTCCATAGTGCCTTTGTAAGTTCCCCACAGCCTTTTTGGTGGGATTTTATAGATATGGATTGGTAACTGGTCACAGCCTGCAGCGCAAGCAGGCTCAGAATTTGGTCAGTGTGCTCAGAAATTGAATCAGGGATGGGGAACCTGCCTTGGATGGTCACGGAAAAGTTTGGGGGCTCTGAGTAGGGTGCAGTGCACGCCATGAGAAGGAAAAAACAGGTGGACGTGGAGGCACAAGCGTTTGGAGTGGATTTGGGGGGCTACAGGCAGGCGTGGAGGGTCCAGGTAGGGCTCAGCGCACACCATGAGAAGGAAAAATCAGATGGGTGTAGCGGCCCAAGTGTTGGGGAAGGGGGATAGGGTTCAGTTAGGGTTTCTGTTCCTTAGGATTCTTTCTGTTTTATGTTGGATAATATTTTTGCTTGTACTTAGATTCGGTTGCAGGGGAAGGGTCAAATACCTTTCCCACACCTCTGTGTTAGTGAGAGGGGAATATCATAGCATAGCTCCACCAAAGGAAGGAATAGATGATTTTACTCTTTCTCTCATTCTCTCTCTGAAGGGCGCATCCTTCTCCTTACAGATTCTTGGGACTAATAAATTCCAAATCTAAGGAAAACTTTAGGGAGGATCTCTCTCTTTTTTGCACATCTGGGGGTCTGGCCCGGAAGTAATCTTTTGTTCCCAGTCTTTCAAAAGTAAACAGGATGCTGCCAACAACCGTTCCTGGATCCAACATTCCACCCACTTTCTCTATGTAATCAGGACCCAATTCCCAGACTCAAACCCTCCCGCCACCAGCTGCTCTTGCTCACGTGGATAGGTTGGGTGGTTTTGGTTCCCCTTTTTCAGAGGAAGGTTTTGCAGACCCAATGAAGGCTTGTTGGCGTGTATTGCTCAGGCCAAGGGACTTTCACCATCTTCAGTCCAACACAACAGATTTGGAGCAATTTCTTTCTAGGTTTGAAGGGATCACAGATTCTGAGGGTGCAACAGGCGCCAATAAGGTTTGTACCATTTTCATCTTCATCGCAGAGGAGCAGAAGCTTTGGGACATGGGGGAGATGGTCGGTTACCCAAGCCAGGACTGGGCAACATTGAAAGGAAAAATGTTGGCAAGGTGGGGAAAGCACAATCCCCGTTTCTGGGAAAGCAATTTCAAGTGGGGCCCAAGAAAGTGGGCGCAGAGGGGTATGGAAACAAGAGGATTTGGTGGAGTACATGTCAAAGTTTGAACAGATCTATGGGTACCTGGCAAAGAATGAGGTGGTTGCGGGGTAGACAGGAGCAATAAAGCGGTGTAAGAATCCAAACAGCTCTGGAAGCAGGCAGTTCTGTGGAGGGGAAAGGTGCTTTTTTAGGCTGCCCTCCTGAGTGTTCCAAAAATATTTAAATGTAACTGGAATCAAGGTACAGAACCTTGTAGGTGAGGAATCAACAGGGAAAGGAAAAAACGTGATAGTAAATGGTAGGTACAGACCAAAACTATCTGAGCAAGATTGTCTGGGAACAAACTTGAAAAAATAAGTTAAATTTTGCTCAGAGTTCAATAGAACAAGGTAGTTTTAAGTAACAAGGCCCACCTGCTAATACCTCTGGTCATCAGCAGAAGATTGGGTATGATCAAATTGAAACCAAAAAACCTCCAGGCTCTCAATGAACCTGCCCAACTCTCCAAAATCAAGCGCTTGAATGGTACAAAATAACTGTGGGTTGCGGTAAAAAAGAAAGCAATTTATTTTTATGAAGCTCTAGAAGCAAAGAAATGACAAATTTGGATAGGAATACCCCAAAAATTCTCAAGGTACTCAATATTAGTGTGGCAAAATGCAACTTCAAGGAAATAAAGGGAGGTTTAAAAATCCAGGTTTTAATCTTAATAAAACATCTTAGTCAGACGTGACTGATTCCAGAAGGACAATAAAAGAATATTCAAGACCAGCATGGTTGGGAAAAGGGATCAAGGAGTGGTAGAAAAAACTCAAGAATTCAACCAAATGAATTCTTCTTCAACCAGCAAGGCTATTGGTTGGTGATAATGGATAAGGCCATAGAGGGACGGATCAGGGATTTGAGTTTGGAGGCTCAAGGATTAGAGTTTAATCGTGGATATACCCTGGATAAAAAATAGAGGATGAATTTCTTCAATAAGATTTATTTATTGATTATGGGAAAGGGGCAGGGTAGAGCCCCTGTAGACTATTCACAAGAGGATGAAACAAATGAGAGCTGAATGTTTTTTTTTAAAGATTGAAAGATGAAAGATTCATGATAGGAATTAGAAAAAAAATCTGGACTTGCAATTGAAAGAACATGACAAAAAAATAAGAAGGAACAAAAAAAAGAAACTTGAAAAGAGAAATCAGCCTGGCCGGCAGAGATGAGCTCTTCAAGATGAAAAACAGTGCCAGCCGCGCAGATGATGGCAAGAGCAGATGCAAGATGGATGGATGGGTGAAAGCAGGTGGAGCAGATGAGATGGAGAAGGTGGAGAAGAGTAGCAGTTGAGATTGCAAGCAAGTTTGAGAGAGCAAGCGCGCAAAGGCAGAGGTGAGTGGCAATCAAGGTCATCATAGAGGTTTCCATAGAGGCAGAAGAGCAAGGAGGAGAGTGCAAGAAGCAAGCAAGGTTGCAAATGGTGAGAATCTGAGAGGCAACCAATGTTGCAAGCAAGGTGGGGATGAGTAGCAATTTGAATTCCAAATGATAGGAGGAGGATGAAAGGCGGGAGTATCAATTGTTAGGGGGGATTGTTTGATCATATTGAGTTTATGATTTAAATTAAGTTTGTTGGGTTTGAGGATGGATGGATTGATGGAAGAGGAAGATGGTGGGATGATGGATGATGATCCTGGGTCAGTGATGATTGGGAGTGATTTTCTTGGTTTTCATTGCCATTTTTGTTGTGGGGATGATGATAGACCAGGGGATGATGGAAGGATCAAGATAGATGGTGATCAATGGTTTCTGAGGATGGATGGATGGATTGGATTGCTTGCGCACGCTTGCCCAAACAAATTTGAGTGCTGAGCACGGAGAAAATTAGTTGAATGCAAGACCTTGGGACTTGAACACCATAGGGGCCCTTCTAGACTGCTAGGACAGGGGGAATTGGATGAAAAGGGAATGGGAAAAATTTCCATACAGGGACAAGAATTTCCATTTTTTTTTGATAGACAGATGAAAGATTATGTATAAAAAAAATTCCAAAATTTGCCCTTCTCTTATGCAGTGTTCCAAACTTTTTACCACATCTCTCCCCAACTTACAGACAGTCCCTAGTCTGCATCTGGATTTGAAGATATGAAGTAAAAGGAGGAAACAAAGAAACTGAAACAAAGAATGGCCATTTCTTGATTTTGAAAGTGATTGAAGAGTTTAAAAATATCTTGATCCATCCAAAATCGCCCTAGAAGCGGCAGATATAAAACACAGAGGGCGTCCCAGGTGCTCACGTATGTGGCAAAGAGTAGATTTTTACAAAAAAAATGCAGAAAATGACCCTGGTGGTGCACAATTGGGAGGACTTAATTTTTTGATAAGTTGGCTCCACAAGAATGAAATTTCTAAACTTGATCAGAAGAGAACCTTCTGGCCAACTGAGTACCATGCAGCTCCTCCAAAAAATATGATCCACCTCTGAATGGACCTACCACCCAACAAAGACCATTCCAATGATTCAAGAAAAGCTTTCCCCACTGAGTCTCCAAGCATCAATTATAAGCCAAAACCAAATCAGCAGGATTTAAGGGATCCTGGATTCAATTTGAGTGCT
Source organism: Puccinia polysora (assembly GCA_025617555.3). NCBI lineage: Eukaryota > Fungi > Basidiomycota > Pucciniomycetes > Pucciniales > Pucciniaceae > Puccinia > Puccinia polysora. The sequence goes on along the minus strand of CM062613.1, from coordinate 47,466,594 downwards.
GATCTTCCAAATACTGCACCAATTTTTCTCTTTATTCCATCATCTTCTGATAAGCTTGATCACAAAAATCTTCAATTTGCTCCAGTTTCTTGGATCGGGCAACTAATAGATCAGTGGTTGAAGAGACCTGCTCCCATGAGATAACCAGGAAAGATTCCATTTCAAGATCAAGAGGAAGGAAATCCCTTTAACCAAAGATAATTTCATAAGTTGAGTAGCCAGTGGTCCATTTGGTTGAGATCCTATAAGAGAAGAGAACCAGAACTGAGAGAAGATTTATAAGACTTATTTCTAATTTTCCATTTTGACATGTTTTTGATTTTGAATTCTTTCCAGATCAGAAGAAAATGTTGAAAAAAAAGAAAAATAAGCCTCAGGGATGAGAGTTGATCTTTGAGTTGAAGTCCAAGGCTGAGAAGAACTAAAACTATCAGTAGGATCAACTTTTCCAATAAGAGATGAGAGGAATTGTAATTATCCTTCTGCTTCCCTTTTAAAATCAATTTAGGAGGGTGACAAGGGAAATCTCTTTCCCAAAAACCAGAATCTAAAGGGCAGAGAGTGACTTCAATTTTTCTACTATAAGCATCAGGCAGGAGAATTCTATGCCCAACTTGATCATAAAATAGCGGGGTACCACAAAATTCCTTGAAGAATGGTTGACCCAAGATCATAGGGCCTTCCAAACATGTGATCCAAAAGTGACAAGTTCCAGAAATTTTTCAAGAAATTTGAACTGCAAAATCTTCAGAAATAACAAACAATCAAAAAAATTGATTCCCTAACCCATAAACCACAGAATTGAAGCTGACCCTAGGACTAAGCTTGAGTTTGCAGCCCAAAGAATCCAAAATTAAGTTGAGCTGAGAACCAGAATTGACAAGGAGGGAAACTGTTTTAACTGAATCACCAAGATAACAAGGAAAAAAACCAAGAGGGCAGGAGTAAAGGTTGTAATCTGAGGAGGGATCTGTTTCACCAGAGCCCTCCATCAATTTTCCAGAGGAAACCTTTAAATTTTCTGGACCAACAGCAACAGATGGAGAAATAAACAGTAGTTGAGCTACAGATAGATCAGGAATTTTTAGATCTGAAATTTTCTTTTATACCCCTTCCAAATTATTTGGATGTTTCTTTGAAATTCCCCTCTCAAAACAAACTTTGGCCTGGGTGGAGGGAGGAGGCTCAGGTGAAGCAGGGACTAAGACAGGATCAGAAGGTTGAGGTGATTTAGAACAAGGAGTAGGAGCAGATTTGTCTTTAATCCTTTCCATGAGTGGTTCCTTTTCCACTTCCATGTCTTCTACATCAGAGGAAGGAGGCTCAGGTGAAGATTGACATTTAACTGGTTTTTGAATAATTGAGGAAGGCAAGGATGGAGCTTTATGACATTTGGGCTCCTCATGGCCTTTTTTTAGCTGAATCAGATTGATACGCTCCTGCAAAGCTAGAGGAGGAGAGGGCTGGAGGATATCAAGGTTGAAAATTATCACAAGAAGATTTTAAATACCCAGAAGCCAAAGATGCCTTTTTAGGAGTGGGTGACTTAAAAGACCCCACCACATGAAAAATAGGTCAAGATGAATCAAAAGGGATCAAAGAACCATTAGGGAGAAAGAAATTGTTGCCTTTCTGTTCCAAAAGGTTTTTCTCTTTATCCTTCCATAGTTCAGGACATTGACCAGTTTGATGACCTTTCCCATCACAGTAGTAGCAGACCAGAGTGGATTTAGGAACAGAATTAGAGAGTTTGTGAGTAGAAAGAGAATTAATCTTTTGATCAATTTTGTTCTCAAAACCTTGGAGTAGCTTGGTGATCTCATCTTTATTACTAGTTTCCTTGTTGGACTGAGGATTTGGTTTTGGCCTGCAACTTGCCTCCATCTTATTCATGATTTAGTTTGATTCTCTGAAAGAAGGAGCATGGACTGGTTCAGTGGTTCTAGGTTTTTCAAATGTTAGAGAATTTTGAACTCTCATGACTTTACCCACAGCACTCCTAAGGGAAAGGAAAACAGGGAGCTTGAATCAATTCTCCCTTTTGTTGATCATTTATCCAGATTTGACCAATTCATCCCTAATACTTTCCTGCACTCCTAGCAAAAAAAAAAGAAAAAATGAACTCAAATTTTTCCAACATATCAATTTGATCCTTTCAGATAAGATAAGATTGGATTGAGTCCCATGAATTCCTAAAAGACTGATAGTAAGAGGCTGAAGAAAAACTTCCATTTGAGATCCACTGAGAGACAAGAACATCTAATCCCGCAAATTAAATTGGGATACATCTTTTTTTTGAAAATATTCCAACATTTCTTCCCTTAGAACCGTCCAGTTATGGGATTTGAATCCATCAAACAACTCAATTTCTTCCATGACCTCATCATAGGAGATAAAAAATTGTAACTGGTAGACAATATTTTATTGACTTGCCCCGTTCACTTCAGCAGCCATCTCATAAGAGTCCAGGAACCATTCCACATTCCTTCCATTGAAACCTAATTTCTTGTTCTGAGGTTTGATCTGAACCATCTTAGTCCAAACAGAGGTGGAGGAAGCACCAGTAGATTCCACTTGAATGACAGATTTCCTAGAGGATCCAAAGACCAGAATTCCACAGCGGCTCACAAGTGTGGTAAGAGTAGGGTTTTACAAAAAACAACAAGAATCTTTCCTGGATTGTGCAAAATTGGCAGGACTTACCTTTGGGATAGGTTGCCTCCAAAGATTAGATCTAAGAAAAGAAAAACAGAAAAAAAAGGAAAGGATTGGATTTCAAATTTGACTCCAAAAATTGGGACTTAAAATACCAAGATTGCTGGTTCAATCCCGGCCTGGGGGCCAATTTATGACTCCGGAAAGTGCTGGCTGCAGGCAGTTCTGTGGAGGGGAAAGGTTCTTTTTTAGGCTGCCCTCCTGAGTGTTAAAACAATATTTGAATGTAACTAGAATCAAGGTACAAAACTTTTGAGAATTGCTTCCTCATAGTTTTCCCTCTACTTTCTGACTGCCGCGCGCCCTGGAAATGAGTGCGAGAACTCTATTCTGAGGGATGTTCCCTCCCAATAGTAGAGTGACTCTCAAGACTTGGCTCTAGATCTTTCTCTTTCTCTTCTGTTCTTTTTCTTTGAAAATTTGTCTCTTCCTTCTTGACAAACTCTCCTCTCTCTCCAAATACCCTCCCACAACAACTACCCGAATCAATCTATTTCTTCATTTTATCTACTCTTTATTTATTCTATCTTCCTTTTTTACTTTTCTTTTCCTTTTTCTCTACAAACAAAATCTTGCCTCAATCCATGATCTACCATCTCAGTTACTCAATTATGGTCCATGTGCTCTTGTCTGGTAAGAGACCTATCTGTATGATTTATCACGCCTAAAAACTCTGACTCCTGTCCATTTCAGCTATCTAATTATCTCTTCTAGCCTCATCTTCTCTTCTACCGCTCATGCTGTCCTGACTCTGATCATAGTCCTAGCTGTTGGTATCCTTTTCATCTTTCTTGTTCTCTATGCCCGCATTTGAATCAGCTGGTCTAATTTTGAAATCCCTGTCTTTAGCCTGCTGGTTTTTAGTCCCAAAAAATTCAATACTGAAAACTACACTGTTAAAAGCCAAAGAACTCAAGCTAATAAAAAATGAACAAACCAGTTGGAGCCAATGACTATTTTCATCAAGTTTCACTCAAAGCCTTGGTCGATGCCATTCCTCCTCTCAACAAAGAAAATTATTCTATTTGGCGAGACAAGATGTTGATGCTCTTTGATCTCAAGGAAATTAAGGATGCCATAACTAGGAATTCTGGCCAACTAAACATAAAGAAAGAGTGAGAAATCCAAGCAATTATTCTTTCTAAACTAGACAGCTTCACTCATGCCAACGTGGTCAATTCTACAAATATCTCATTGTCTAAGCTGCTCTGGGCCAAGATCACCTGTTGATTTGCCTCATCCAAAACTGCAAATAGAGCCCAAGTCTTCAATCAATTTCTACATGCTCCTTTCAACAAACATGCAATAGAAATTTTCATCACCAATACCAAAAAGGCACTTACGCGTATGGCAGATGTGGGTATAAAATTTCCAAAAGATATACTTGCTTATCTCATACTATTTAAATTCCCCCCCCTTCTGGAGAATCTCAAGCAGCAAATCATGCATGTAGAGAAACTGATTACGGTAGAAGTAGTTTTTAATCACCTTACCCAATAAAATAATGAGAGGAAGGCCCAACTGAAGATAGGCAAATCAGCTCCAGATGTCACTCTAGTAACCACCAAAGGCAGAACAGAGAAAGAGGACAAAAAAGTTCAACTCCAATGTAGAGAAGGCTACCACAATCCAAATGTTCCACATCCAGAGACATCTTGCTTTCATCTTCATCCTCAAATTTCACCAGGATTGTGGGTCAAACAGCAGAATGAATGGAAAAACAAAACAAAAAATAACCCAACCATCAACTACCATTCACTGCTCACCCTCTGGATCAACTCCAATAATACTCCAAATCTTTTGTTGGACTCCGGCGCAAATATTCATATATTCAACAATCTTAAATTCTTTAGGTCTATTAATATCCAAGACAACCCAGAGGAAATCAAGACTGGCAAGCTAGAAGTTAACCTGAAAATTCGAGGTACTGAAACGGTCCAACTAGAATGGAACAAATCAATCATAACTTTGGACAAGTGCATGTAAGTTCCAGATATAGTGGTCAACCTGATTAGCCCTGGTCTTCTAGCGAAGAAGGGGTGCAGTCCTTTCGAAGAACAAGATTGATTTACTGTCTCTCAAGGTAATGAGGTGGTTCTAAAAGGACTAATTTGTGATAACCTCTTTGTAATCAAGAAACCTCAAGTCGCGGGCAATAATCTCTCAGTTAATCTCACAAATCAATTCACCAGCTCTATTACCATCAAATCCCAATCTCTATTAGATTTCCATAAGATTTATGGTCACGCTGAAATTTTCACTCTCAAGCCTATTCTGAAGGATTGTTTTTCTAAGGAAGAATTAAATAACTTCCAATGTGATAGTTGTGTGAAAAGCAAAATCACCAAATCCCCCTTCTCAGAAACATTGACACCGTTTTCAAAGCCCCTCAAAAGGATCCACCTCAATCTGATTGGACAAATTCCTCCTCAATCTAAGGCGGGCCATCGCTACATTCTGAACCTTGCTGATAATTTCTGTGGCTATCTTGGGGCATTCCCTCTACTGTCTAAAGATGAAATCCCGGATGTTATAATCAATATCCTTGAAACAGAATATCAACGGCTCAATTACTACCCGACAAAGATTTTCTTGGATAAAGGCACGGAATTCACCAACAAAACTTTGAAGGACTTCGCCAAATCCAAACACATCAACTTAATCACGTCGGAACCTTACCATTCTCAACATAATGGTCAATTGGAACAAGCCAATTGAACTATTGTCAAATCCGCACAAGCAACTTTCTCCTCTTCCAGGCTACCTAAGAACTATTGACACATAATAATCCAAAGCTGCTGCTTCATGTTAAATCAAATCCTGAGGGAAGGTAATGATCAATCCCCCTGGGAACTCATGTTCAAAAAGAATCTTCCTACTAACTACTTGAAACCCGTAGGATCTCCGGTAATCTACTTGGGAAATCATCTGCAGAGAGGGAGGAAATTTGAAAAAAAAGGATTAGAAGGAACTTTAGTTGGTTTTAATCCAATTTTTCATTTTTACCTTGTATTAAGCTTATCCGGTGCTGTTGTTGAAACCAAACATGTCCAGTTCCTCAAGAACACTATCTCTCAATTTCCGCTTCTTGAGTCTCCTGGACTCAATTTCTTCTCTCAGGCTAGATTGGAATCTGACAACTCCGACTTCTCTTCCATTGAAAAACAATATACAATTCACGATTCGCCTCAAGTCCCTTCTGAATCAGAATCAGATCCCAAGGAGAATAAGTGTGCGGAATCCACAGATTCATCTGCTCCAAATTCCCCTTGTCATCCTACGCCAGCAGAAACTCCCAAAAAATCTGCATATCAAAGACCTAGACGTGAAATCAAGAAACCTCAACAATATGGCTTCCACCATTATTATGAACCCCCTTCCTATAAAGCCACGCGCAAGTGTCCCAAATGGCCCAAATGGAAAAAGGCTACAGAAACCAAATTAGAAGGTATAGAATTGCAAGATGTTTGGGAAGAATATTATGGAAATCCTGACAATATTCTAAATACAACTTGGGTCTTCAAAGTGAAGGAGAATTGTCATTGCAAACCAGTCAAATACAAAGCTTGCTTATGCATTCAAGGTTTTGATCAAGTGTTAGGAGTTTATTACAATGAAACTTGGGCACCAACCAGAAAAATTTCATCTGTACAATTTGCCCTAGTATATGCTTTGAAAGAAAAGATGAAACTCACTCAATTCAACTTCAAAGGTGCATTTCTTTATGCTCCTCTGGAAGAGACCGTTATTATAAGAACACCAGAAGGATCAAGTAGAAAATCTCCTTATCTAAAATTAAAAAAATCTTTGTATGGTTTAAAAAAATCTCCCAAGAATTGGTATGAAACCCTCACGTTGAGTCTCAAGGATATGAAGAGTCAACCAGTGATCCTTGCCTCTACCTCAATATCAAAACAAAAGAAATCTTATACTTCAACTTGGACGACCTAATCCATGTAGGCAACTCCAACGTCTTTGAATCAAGTTTCCTTAGGCAATTCCAGAATTTGTCTTCTCATCCACCTAACACCATACTTGAATGCTCATGGAGATCAAAGATGATTGAATCCTCCTGAGTTAACCTAATCATATCAATTGGGGACTGGAAGAGCTTGGCCTTTCATCTTGCAAAGACAAAATGTCTCGGCTAACCCAAAAATTTCTTTTCAAACCGGCCTCTGATGATGATCATGCAGAATTCTGTCAGCTAAATATCAACTACAGATCTGCGATTGGCCTTCTCAATCATCTATCACAGTATACTCGCCCAGAAATATACTTCTCTGTATCCAGTCTGGCTAGTTTCAACGCTAAACCCAGTATGAGTCACCAGCCGGAGGTCCAGAAAGTATGGAAATACCTTAAGACAACAAAAAATCTCAAACTTATCATGAAATACAATCCTGAGCAGAAAGTCGTCTTGAGCTTTAGCAATGCAACTTGGGGAGACAATCCTGTTTTTCAAAAATCTCAAACCAGATATGTCATCTTTCACTATGGAAGCCTGGTTATCTGGAACTCAACGAGACAAGGGAACATCACTTATTCCTCCACCAAATTGGAACTGAATGCCCTTCTTGATTGTTATCTCAAGATTAAATGGATCAGACATCTCATCAATGAGATTTATCAAAGCTTTGAGTTCAAACCCACATTGTATATAGACAACAAGGGCTTGGACAACAAGATAAAAAAATTTGGCTCTCACTCTAAGTCACAACATATAGACATAAAAACAAAAGGTCTTTGCAAAGATTTTACAAATCAGGAGTTCAAACTGGAACTTATCCCTAGTCAATCCATTGTCGCAGACTCCCTCTCAAAGGCTTCCTTGATCAGCTCTCTCAAATTGTTACAAAAAAGAATATTTACTATTTGAGACAAATAACCTCTTGGATGATCCACTTACCAGCCACGGGGAGTGTTGAGAATTGCCTCCTCATAGGTTTCCCTCTACTTTCTGACTGCGGCGGGCCCTGGAAATGAGTGCGAGCACTCTATTCTGAGGGATGCTCCCTCCCAATAGGAGACTGACTCTTGAGAAACGGTTCTAGATCTTTCTCTTTCTCTTCTGTTCTTTTTCTTTGAAAATTTGTCTCTTCCTTCTTGAAAAACTCTCCTCTCTCTCCGAATAACCTCCCACAACAACTACCCAAATCAATCTCTTTCTTCATTTTATCTACTCTTTCTTTATTATATCTTCCTTTTTTACTTTTCTTTTCCTTTTCCTCTACAAACCAAATCTTGCCTCAATCCTCAATCTACTGTCTCAGTTACTTAATTATGGTTCATGTGCTCTTGCCTGTTAAGAGACCTATCTGTATGATTTATCATGCCTAACAACTCTGACTCCTGTCCATTTCAGCTATCTACTTATCTCTTCTAGCCTCATCTTCTCTTCTGGCGCTCATGCTTTCCTGACTCTGATCATAGTCCTAGCTGTTGGTATCCTTTTCATCTTTCTTGTTCTCTATGCCCGCATTTGAATCAGCTGGTCTAATTTCTAAATCCCTGTCTTTAGCCTGCTGGTTTTTAGTCCCAAGAAATTCAATAATGAAACCTACAAGAACCTTTTAGTTGATGAATCAACGGGGAAGGATATAAAATTGATAGTAAAAAGTAGCTATGGAAAAACACTATTCAAGGCAAGATGGTGTGGAAAAGATTACAGAAAAATGATTTAAAGTTTGCTCAGAGTTCAATGGAACAAGGCAGTTCTAAGTAACAATTGTTGGTATTCAAGTATTTGCTCAAATCATTTTATTTATTTTATTTCACGTTATTCTACTTTATTCTACTTTTGCTCTATCTACTTTCTTTTACATTCCTTTATCTATTATTTTATTTCTTTATTAGCTCTCAACCCGCTTCCTTCATTCTCCTCCCGCGCGTCTCTCAACCCGCTGCCTTCATTCTCCTCCCGCGTGTCCCTCATATTCAACCGCTGCCAACACTCCATTTCTGAAGGCCCGCAAGACTTCTCCCCAGGATTCATTCTCATTCACCCGGACGTACCATCATCCTTCAACCAACTTCAAGTCCTCCCCAACATCAACAAGCTCACTCACGTGCTACCGGTACAGCTCAAGTTCAAGCTCACCCAATTACCAACTCCAAGAGCACTACACCAATTCAATCTTCCTTTATTCTTTCTTTCCCCTTCTTTCTTCTTCTTCACCGCTATGTCTAGTCAGCACGCTATCTGGTCCTTTTAAGTCTCTTATTCCTTCAGATTTACAGTCCCATGCTCTTCCAGTTGAGCTACCAAGGGGATTTACAGTCCCATGCTCTTTGAGTTGAGCTACCAAGGGGAGTGGCTTGAAGCAATGAGGCACAAAGAACTCAACTTGCTTGACTATCAATTCTGGGAAGAGTCAGACCTCCCCAAGGGCAAGCTAGGACTTAGATGCGTATGGGTTTTTTGGACAAAACAAGACGAGCAAAAACGGATTGTGGAGTTCAAAGCCCGCCTATGCGTACAAGGCTTCAGCCAACAGTATGGCATTGACTTCACCTCCACCTTCTTGCCCACTGGGGACAAGACCTCCCTCCGTATGCTCATTGCCCTGGAAGCTCATCTAAAACTCAAAATCCACCAAGTCAATGTGAGGGCCGCTTTTCTAAATGCCCCGCTGCGCAAAGAAGTCTACCTCACCCCTCCACCCTACATCTCTTTGGCAAGAAGAAAGCATCTCAATCTCAAGAAGGCCTTGTACGGTCTGAAGGAATAAGAGAATTGAAAGGACCAGCTAGCGTGCTGACTAGAAATAGCAGTGAAGAAGAAGAAAGAAGAGGAAAGAAAGAAAAAAGGAAGATTGAATTGGTGTAGTGCTCTTGGAGTTGGTAATTGGGTGAGCTTGAACTTGAGCTGTAGTGGTAGCAGGTGAGTGAGCTTGTTGATGTTGGGGAGGACTTGAAGTTGGTTGAAGGATGATGGTACGTCCGGGTGAATGAGAATGAATCCTGGGGAGCAGTCTTGCGGGCCTTCAGAAATGGAGCGTTGGCAGCGGCTGAATATGAGGGAGGCGCGAGAGGAGAATGAAGGCAGCGGGTTGAGAGCTAATAAAGAAATAAAATAATAGATAAAGGAATGGAAAAAAAAGTAGATAGAACAAAGGTAGAATAAAGTAGAATAACATGAAATAAAATAAATAAAATGATTTGAGCAAATACTTGAATACCAAAAACAATGCCCACAAGCTAATGACTCTGGTTGTAAGCAGAATATTGGGTATGATAAACTCAAACCCAACCAACCTCCAGGTTCTTAATGAAGCTGCCCAACTCTCCACAATCAAGCGCTTGAATGGTACCAGATAAATGTGGTTCACTGTAAAAAACAAACAAATTTGTTTTATGAAGCTCTACAAGAAAAGCATTAAAGAATTTGAAAAATAATACCACAAAACTTCTCAAGGGACTCAAGATTAGCGTGGAAAATGAAATTTCAAGGAGATAATGGCAGGTTTAACAATCCAGGTTTTAAGCTTAATAAAACCTACTATTAAAACGTTACTGATTCCAGAAGGAAAATCAAAGAATGATTGAGAGCACCATGTTTGGGAAAAGGGATCAAGGAGTGGTAGAACACACTCAAGAATTCAACCAAATGAATTCTTCTTCAACCAGCAAGGCTATCAGTTGGTGACAACCTATAAGGCCACAGAGGGGAAGATCTGGTATTTGAGTTTGGAGGCTCAAGGATCAGAGGGTAATCATGGATATACCCCAGATAAAAGATAGAGGATCAATTTATCAGATCAGATTTAGTGATTGATGATAAAATTGATGATGGGAAAAAGGCAGGGGAGATACCCTCTTTTCATGGGAAAGAGACCCTGTAGACTATCTACAAGGGGATGATGCAAATGAGAGCAGAATTTTTTTTTAAAGATTGAAAGGTGAAATATTTATGATAGTGATGAGAAAAAAATCTGGACTTACAATTGAAAGAATGCAACAAAAAAATAAGAAGGAACAAAAAAAGAAACTTGAAAAAAGAAAAAAGCCCTGCCAGTGGAGATGAGCGTGGCAAAATGAACAACTGTACAAGTTTCCGTGTGGTGACCAACTTGGTAAACCTTGAGAAAAGGGGGCAAAAATTTAAAAAACATTTCTTAGTTTTTTATCTTAACCATCAAAAAAAAAAAAAAAAAAAAATGAGGGTATGGGTAATCTCCTTCTTTTTCTGCCTCCCAACTTCTGGTTTTCCTAGTGGTCTAGGAAGGGCCTCCAGGCGCTCCAATTCCCAGATCCTCTGTTCAATTCTCCTTGTTGTGCTTGTGGCCCAAATTTTTGGCCAATTGCAAGTTATCATCCTTATCCTCAACAACACCCTCATTGAAATCACCATCTTGATCTTGCCATCCCACCAATCTCTCTCCATGTGGTCATTGCCATTGGCTTAGGTCTCTTCAATCAAACCTTCTCTTCCAATCAGCCATTCTCCTTGGCCTCATTGAATCATCATCAAAGCATCCCCATCAATCCAAAAGTTGGTTGATTTGGCTCCAATTAGGTCTCCCAGGATCTCAAAATCACCCTTTCCACAATTGACCTCTTCTCAAGTTATTCTGAATTGATTTGGTCTGACTCCCTGCAGGATGATCAACTCGCTCGGAACTATCTCTTCTTCCTTGCCAAATTCTCATCCGTCGCCATGCTCATCTCACCCCTCATGGTCATGCTTGAAATTGGTGCTTCAAATCATCAAGGGCCAATCCAAACTTAGGATTATTATCACTCCTACTCAACCACCAATTCAAGCCATCACCTGCGCTCATCACCCACAGCCATTGGTGTTGCTAACAGCTCCATGCTTCAGATCATCTCTCACTCTGAAGCACCCAATTGATTCATACCCCGCTCATCATCTTCCCCTTTTGGGGAAGGAGACTGCCTCCTTGTGTCATTGGTCAGGGCGGTTGTTGGCAGTTGTCACAGCCGTTTTCAAACTTGCGGACGCCCGTCAGGAACTTGCCACTTCTGCTAATCTCTGCCACGGGACTGTTTCCTCTTTTCAATATATCTTTTTTTTAGTTGGTAATTTTTTCCTGATGTAGGTTTTGTAGTAATTTGTGGAGAAATTGTTATTGAAGCAAACATGTTAAATGCAGTAACAAGTAATGAAACTGTAAAAAAAAACAAGTTGTGTGTACTTTGTTAGAATGAAGTGAACAAGATATATATACACAAACAATAAGCAATGGAGAATGGGTTTACCAGTGCTGCCTAAAAAACACTTGATATGGTTTGAAAAGTCTCAGGTCAGGTAGTAGGATTGAGAACAGTGGCTGAGAGATATGACCAAAACAATAACAGTTAAAGTGGGGAAAAAATATATGGTAGAAACTAGGGACATTGAGTAAGATTAATTGGAGAAACCAAGACAGATGTATCTACCTCCTCTTTGCTTTTTCCTAGCTCCTCCTGAGTGCTGAGATGGTCAATTGCTTTCTTGAGTGGGAAGGAAATGATGATAGTTGGAGGCCCAGGGGACTTGAGTAGGCAGATAGTTTGGTACTAGAAGTTGGGGAAGAGAAGACAAAAAGGGGAATGAAGAGAAAGGTAGAAACTGAGACTGATTGGAGTCCCTCAATTGTCTGGTGAGTAGAGAGACAAGACAATGGGACTATTTATGGAGGGGGCAATTGATTAGTCAGTTGGAGATAGGAGGCTGGGATAGAAGACATTGACCGCAGGAAGAGGGGCTTGGCAGGCAGGGGGTGACAGGCTTGGCATGGCAGACAGGTGAAAAGTGGATGGAATGGTTCAAGTCAATCTCCAACACTCCTCCTGATTTGGGCCATAACCAGACTCAACTGCTTGCGGGCAAGCTCAACTTTGATGGTACCAAGGGGCTTGGTGAGGATGTTGGCCATCATCTCAGTGGTGGGGACTTGGGAGACATCAGCAGTTGTTTGGACACAAGGTTGTGGAGATATTGGTACCTTACCTCAATGTGCTTGGAATTGGGGTTTAGCTGAGCTTAATTTCTGATGAAGTTGGCTCTGGTGTTGTTGTTGAAGATGATGGTTTTGTGTATTGCTATTCCAAAGTCAATGATGAGCGTGGACATCCATCTGAATTGCTTAGTGCAGTGGTTCATGGCTATGAACTTGGCCTTGGTAGTAAATTGGGCAACCACTGATTGTTTCTTTGAGAACCAGTTGATTGGATTATTGTACAGGGTGATGAAAAAACCCAAGGTGGATTTCCTTTTGAGTTCTGAGTTGGCAGAGTCAGCATCCGCCCATCCCTTCAGGTGTGTGCCAGGGTTTTCCAATCTCTTGTACTCAATACAAAGTTGCATTTTGCCAAAAAGATAGAAAAGTAGGTGCTTGATTACTGCCCAATGTGTTTTGGTAGGTTTGGATTTGCGGTGCAAAAGAGAGTTGACCGTGTGTAGGATTTCCAGTCTGGTGTGTAGGGCAAGGTGATTAAGCATGCTGATGGCTGTTTCCATTAGCTTCTTCTCAATGGGCGGTGCATCCTCCCTAACTAGCTTGGCCAGGTTCATCGGGGCTGGGGTTTTGACTGTATTAGAAGTCTTCATGGAGTGGTCTCCAAGGATCTTCCTACAGTAGTCTCTCTGGTGAATAAGTAGGCTGCCATCCCCCTTCCAGTCAAGGGTATAGCCAAGATGTTGCACCAGCCTTTCCTGAGTCTTGAGAGAGTAATGGCCTTTCAGTTTCCCAAGAAACTCCAGCGCTTCCTCCCTGTGTTGGGACACAAGGAGACCGTCATTGACGTGGATATGAAGGAACATGGTCCTTTCATTGTTGAGGAAGATGGACTCATCTGACTTGCAGGGGTGCATGCCGAGGGCCTTCAGGGTGGTTTCCAAGTGCTGTTTCCAACACCAAGGGGCCTTCTTTCTTCTGTACAGGGACTTATTTAGTTTCCAAACCAAGTCCTCTTTGCCGGGGACCTTGAATCCAGATACCTGAGCATCATAAACCGTGGCTTCAACATCACCGTAGAGGAAAGCTGTTTTGATGTCAAATTGAAACACAGCCAGTTCATGTTGGACCGCCATTGAGAGCAACACCTTTGGAAATTCATTCTGTCCCACACTGGAGTAGGTGTTTAAGTAATGCCAATTGTGCCGTTGATGGTTTCCAAAGCAAAACCACCTTGACTTGTGCCAGGTAACAGCACCAAACTCATTTTTCTTGCCTACAAGGCGCCAAATACCCCCAATAACCTTGTCATCTTTTGGAGGCGGAACCAGTGTGCCAGTGTTGCGTTTGAGGAAGGAGTGGTTTTCCTTGGTCATGGAGGCCAACCACTTGGGCCGTTAATCTGGGTCACCCAACACCTGAAAGACCAAAACCACCTCCGCCAGATTGGTTTCCTCATTGCTGTCCTCCTGAGGGGGTTGAGTGCGGGAGGTCATACCTTGATGGGATGTAGTTAGGATTTCAGAAGGCGTTATATCACCAAGTATGTGCCAAGGAGCAAGCAAGAATTGGGGAAAATATGCATAGCCTTTAGCAGTACATCATTTGCCCGTGTTGGACGCGGTTCCTGCAGGGTTAGCGGAGGATGGTGGGGAGGGGGGTTGGAGCACAGTGAAGGGGAAGCCAGGGATGGTTGGTGAGGTGAGAAATGGGGGTCAAGCAGTTGGGGACAGTGAGTGCTGCTGTTTTCCATGGAAAGACAAACGTTAACTTGTCTGTCAACGGGTTGGGAGATGGGGTGCTGAACAGAGACTAGAAGGGTGTGAGGATCTTTCTTCAGGGCTTTGGGAGAGTTTTATGGCACCTGATAGTCCGGCACAGAATAGTTCCGACTGAAAGTGATTGATTGTTTGAGTGGGTCCAGGAACCTGCATGCATCTGAGAAGAGCTTGTACCCAAGGAAGATCATCAGACAAGAGGGGGCTTGCACTTTTGAGGATGCTTCATGGTGAAAATTAACCTTAAGACCAAAAGGGATAAGGCAAGTTAGATTCCTCTGTGGTTCCAAATTACAGCTCTGTGTTTTGAGGACACTAACCGGAAAGGTCCAATTTAGCAATCTACTGGGGAGGAGGTTGATAAGCATGGAGAAGTACTTGGCCGCTTTGTCCCAATATTTGATTTGGGTGTTGGACTTGTTGGGTACTGAGGAAAAGCAGAATAGGAGAATGGTAGAAGGATCAATTTCATAGAAGTCAGTCAGAAATTAAAGGGAGAAATTGATTTAGAAAACAGACCATACCTGACGAAAAGCAGAATAGGAGAATGGTAGAAGGATGAGGAAAAGAAATCCTTCCACCAATCTCAAGATCTGTCCTCAGGTAGACACAGTGACAGCAGTGTCACAGACTGAGTGACATATGAAGAGACATGAGTACATGATGAATAAAATAATTACAGCCGCCTGTTTGAGATGGTAACTGGAAAGACTGAGTAGGGGTTTCTTGGAGTGTGTCACAGAAGAATGAGTAAGATAAAGAAAATAAAGAAGGATAAGAAAGGGAAACAGACAAGGAAGTATAGAAAGGAAATAAAGACATATGTGGGATTAATGATAATCCCAACAGGACTGAGCCAGGAAACACCGTATCTTGGTCAGGATTAGTTGATTAAATTGTTTGGCAAGACCATTAGTTTTAGGAGAGTTTTCTGGACCTTGTTTGACAGACACACCCTTGGCCAGGAGAAATGCGCAAAAGGAAGCGGAGCCGGATTCACCGCCCCTGTCAGTGTGAAAAAGGGATGGGTACCTGTTCAGCTTGTTGTGAATTTCAAGGAAGTACAAAGAGATATATTGCTCTGAATTTCTTTTTAGCTGTAGCAGATATATACGGTTGTATCTTCTGAAATCATTAATGAGCACTGGTATGTACCTGTAGCAGTGTTTGGAGGGGGGTTTTTTCTGAAGGACATTGGTATGTATGATGTGAAAGGGCAATGGAGCTTTTGGAAGGTTGTTTGAGTGGGGGGATTGATGTAGCTTGCATGACAGGCATATCTGGCAGTTCTTTGCCAGTTGATTAAGTTGGTGTGGGGTTAGACTGTTGTCTGCAAGGAACTTCTTTAGGTAGGAATCAGAGTGATGGCCAAGGGTGATGTGCCAGTGAGTGACTTTGGGGTTATCAGCAATGGAGTTAAGGGAGCCGTTGTAGTTGGCAATTTATAGGTTTCCTACCTGGGGAAACTAAAATACAACAGTGTTGGGCAGCTTGATGAGAACTGCTTGGTGACAATGAAGTACTTTAAGCCTGTGATCTTCAAGCTGTGAGGCTGATATCAGATTTTGTGGGCCAGACGGGGCATAGTAGACAGGATAAATTGAGGTGGGACCTATCATCAAACGTCCAATGTGGGCGATCCTGACAAAGCCTGTCAGCTTGCTACTATTGCAGAGCAAGCTGCAAAAGTAACATAAATAACATAAAAATAATAAAAATACAATTAAACTAAGAAGGAGTAGAAAAACCATAAATATTATTACTGAAATGGGTTCTCCACCCAAAACTAGGTAGGGTCACTCACTGACCCCACCCTTGAAATCCAACTCCTTATATTTTTAAATAATTAAGGAAAGAAAAACCAAAATACTACGGCTCCATTATTGAGCTTTTTGGCCAATTAAATATTTCACACACATTGTCACGTATAGGTTTCACACCTAAAATTCAGTCAGAATTGAGGTGTTGTGTATATTTTAGGAGTTACGGGTGGAAATGTGTTTTGTCACAATTCCCGCACGCAGCCGTGGCAGCCAATGCACCCGCGCGTGGCTGAGATATAGCCCTGTAACTTCTTCAAGGTCGTGTATGCAGCCCCGGGCCTCTGACAAGTACGCAGCTGTGGGAATAAGGGTTGACAGAGTGACAGGCGGCCTGAGAGGCTCAGGTACCGCATAAACATGCTACAACCTACACGGGAACATTCTACATATGTAATAAATGTTCCCGTGGATAATAGACAGTCCAAAAATACATAATATTACATCAAAATACCTAATATTATATAAAAATGCATAATATTACATCAAAATACATAATATTATATAAAAATACATGATATTATATAAAAATACATAAATCATCCTTATACATATTTTTTATTTAATATAATTCAAAGTACCAAGAATGTCGAAAATAAGACAATCACAACTTCTAAAAATATATTAAAATACTTTAATATACTTTTATGGGAATTGCTAAACTTCAATATTTTTGTGACATACTAAGGAAACTAATGATGTAAAAATATTACCTGAATTCACATGACTTATATTTTTGAGTAATTATCTTAGTAAATCAACTGGAACTCGAAAATAAGGAGTAAAATCAATATTATGACTTTTACTCCAGTTATATAATACATAATGAGAACTTACCTGACATCAAGATGTCCGTAGAAATGTCTATTTATATAATTATTAAATTACTGGGAACGTTTACTCAGGATAATTAATTAAATAATACATAAATAGGACAGATTAGTGTTATTCACACGTCCTAATGTCTATTATAAAGTGGAATAATTCCCATACCCTGTGGAATTAGATGCTACCCGTGCTATAGCACCAAGAACACATGGAAGGCTACCCCTGGTACCCTGCTAGCCTTAGTGTCCATCCCTTTGAGCACCTAAAACCCTCAGAAGGACAATATTGGGACTCCAAAAGCTATAAATAAAGGGCTCTTTTGAGGATATTGATGGTCAGAGACCCAGTTATATTCATATCCAGACACCGTGCCAAGGTAAGCAAGTACTTATAAGAGATAAGTAAGTGATTTATGGCAATTTCTGATTAGTAATATCCATCCTCAACCTCTTTTTTATCAATTAAAACTGCTGAACAACCTTATAACCCCAGTATACAGGTTTAACCCATCAGTACACGTCTCAAACAGATAACCAAAGGATTTAATAATATACCAGTAAGTCTTATTATCCTTTCTCTGTCTTGGTAGCTTGGCTACAAGGCCCTATCACTCCACTTTGTATTTTATATACATATTATCCTTGGGTAAAATATTCTTTAAACTCAAGAGCCCAAAGTAACCAGGACTACGTGTTTTCATACAGAGATCCCTGAAGAGAGGTGTTAAAGATCCCCAATATAATTGTGGCCCCTCTATAAAAATATTTAATAATCAATTTATTCATATTGATTTAAAACAATAAACAATAACCAAACCACTTAACCTTGCAATAAGCTTAATCCAAATATTTTACGGATTTTTGCTGCATTTATTAAATAATATATTTATTATTTATGCACTCTATCACCTCTGGTAGCTAAAGGATAGCAAGGGTCTCGCCATCCAGGAGGCTGACAATTGGGGGTCTGTCCAGGAAATATTCCATTTTATTATATTTAATACCTTGGACCAAACATTTCACAAAAAAATAAAATCAAAGATAAATTTATCTGACTTTATAAACGTGATTTATCATTAAATTCTTTTTCAGTGGATTTAAAAACCAATGCAGAATGAATAATCTATTATTTAAATCTTTTAAAGATAATAAAAGAAGAATATATTTAAAATCATAAACCTACTGGTTGGAAAGCTTTAACTCAAGCTGAGCAACTTAACATCTTTTCTGCACGTAAACACTTAGATAAACTCCTTGAACAAGAAGATCTTGAAAGGCGTATAAACTTTCAGGCTCTATTAAGGAAAAATAAAGCTTGGAAGAAATAATGTATAAATTAATTTTTGAAATATAAAAGTAAGTATACAACTTGTATTACCATATTATTTTTTTAAGAAAATAATATTGATATATTTTATTAACCAATCAAATACACTTTTTATCAGTGAACCCTCTTGTACCAGAAACCACCGCCACTGAAGTTGATTTATTGGATCAGGAAATCCCAGATATCTCTGGACGCCCTGAAAATATTGATTAGGCAGGTGAAGACCTCATTGGAACACACCAAGACCCCATAGGATTAACTACTAAGGATCAATTTAACCCCAATAAGGTCTTGTTACCTTTGAACATCAATTTAAGTGAGTTTTGCATAAAACGTATTTTTACGTATTTTTTCTGTAAAACACTTATAAACATATTATTCTAAAAATGAATAGAAGTAGCACAAGAGCCTCAGAAAGAATTCCCTCCTATGGATCTTTGCCAACAGCTCTCAGTAACCGTGAGACCACCAATAAGGACAACCATGAAGGGACTAGAACTGGTGAATCAAATTTTGATGGACAAGGAGCAGCACTAATCACTTCTGCCCTCTCCCAACCTAGAGCCGGAGAAGTTAGTAGAATCAAGCCACCCTCCTTTACAAAAATATTCCCTGCAGCAACCCCGGCAGAATCTGGCCAAGGAAGCCAGGATCAAAGAATTAGTCAAAGAGCACGTGAAATATTGGGAAGAATTCAAAGAAGCCCAAGCCAAGGAGGACATGGTATCTATGAAAAAGATAATATCCCAGGCAAAAGCCACCCAGATAGCTATTCAGAAAATGATTCCAAGGAAAGAGGTAGAGTCCTACGTAGAAAAGTGGAATCCTTGGGATCAATTATCCCAAATGAAAGGCAAAGGATCAGGAAAGAAGAGATCCTCTTCCCATCCCAAGCCAAAGGGAAAGAAAGACTGGGATCAGATAATATCCCTAGCTCAAAAGTGGAAAAAGGTTTACAACAATTAGCTTCTAATTCTGAGCCCAAAAAAACCTCTGATGTAATTACTTCCTTTTCTAATGATATGCGTCATAATTTTAAAGTTTTTTGTGAAAATTTGGACGGGGATTATACCCAAATGGATAAATTAACCTCAGTGGTAGCCAAATTGATTAATAAACAAACAAAGAAGGCAGGAATGGAAGAAATTAAAGAACACACAGAAAATTTATTGGAGAAAATTAATCAAGGTAGGATCAAACAGACTCAAAAAATTGAGAATATGCTATCAGGAATCCAAGAAGATTTTATTATGTCTTTCCACCCCTTAAAAGAAGAATTGGCAACCACCACTAACATCTCTATTCTATCCCTTAGTGAAAAATTGGATGCGCTTAATACCAAAGTGGACCTGCAACTTAATCTGATCAAAAATGATCTTAGAGACTTGAAATTCCGTCTGACCAACCCCTTGGGGAGTACTACAGAGGAACCAAAACCTCCCAGACAAACCACTACTCCTTAGGCACCACCCTTATCAGGATTGCATAGGAGTGATACCTTTAGACCTAGTCCTACTCCTGAGATGGAGCAAGCACTCAAACTGTTACCCCCTATTTCTGAATGACCCACGTTCTCCGGTGAAGGAGAATACAATCATATAAATTTTATTAAATTTATTGACTTTACCATCAACTCTTATGACCTACCAGAAGCTATAGCTGTAGTCAGGCTACCCAGGCTATTTGAAGGAGTAGAATTGGACTGGTTTATCAGTAAGAGAGAGGAAGTAGGATCCTTACCATGGATTTCTTGGAAACTTCTGATCAAAGAACAATTTGGTTCTAGAATGTGGAAAAGGAAAATGATGAAAAATTTCAAAAAGTCCTCATTTGACTTCACCAAGGACAAACCTCACAAATGGTGCTTGGAAAAGAAGAAAAGGTTGGATTGCTTCTATCCTGATGCTGATAAAGAGGAAGTAAATGAAAGAATCCTCAACCTGTGTCCTGGCAATCTTAACCATAGTGTAAGATGTAGGATGAGTATGGATGCGGACTTGCCCTTCTAATCAATGTGCTAGAAGAAGTAATAGACATGAATGGGTTGGACAAGAAAGCCCCTTCCAGACCCAAAGAGAACTATAACATCAACAAAACCAGAGAACAACCTCCTCTGATAAATGCCTCTGATAATAAGAAACCTAATGAGAATAGGGATAAAGACAGGATGCCGGCAACTTGTTGGAATTGTAACAAGACTGGGCACATGAGACAAGACTGCCCATTAACAAAAAGGAAGATAGCAGTCTCTGAAGGAGAACAGGAGGTTGAAGAAAATCAGAACTATGAAGATATAGGTGATACTGAAGGATCTCTTTCTGAATGTGAATTGATCCTGACCAAACCTGTTAATGTTATAGAAGGAGATATAGGCACTTCTGCAGAAATCAATAACATCCATGGGGATTCTAGATTGCCCCAACAATGGGATCCTAACATAATTCCCAGAAATATTATGTATTTCAAACCATTAACAGTTAAACCTATGAGTGGGAAAAGTTATACCACTGGTCAAACTTGTTATGCAACAGGATTGTATAAAAACAGAACTATAAGGTTATTACTGAATAGTGGAGCCTTTTGCTCATGTGTCTGTGCTAAATTCTTAAACAACTGGGACCCCAATTGGAAAGAACACCTTTTGCCCATCCCAAAAGCCAGGTTCAGCTCTTGCAACTCTACCATGAATGCTATTGGAGTATGGACTGCTCCTATAATACTACCTCACACTAAAGGATCTTTGAGAATACAAGTGGAATTTGTAGTATTTCTCAACGGACTATGTGACTACCTGATACTGGGCAATGATGCCTTATGTCTATATGGTATAGACGTGTTCCAGAGTAGAGGAAGATACTTCACAGTAGGAGGCAATTGGGATAAGAAGTTTAAGATATGCACTATTCAGTCTAACTTCCCTTCCTATACTTATCAAAAGCATTTAGAAGACTTTGACCAAAAATACTTCTCTTAAGCAGCTCTGAATATGAAACTTTCTGAAGAACAGAAGAAAGATGTATTGAAAGTCTGCTTTCAGAACCAGAATGCTTTTTGTACTAAAGATCATCCCATTGATGATATTAAAGGACATGATATGGTATTGAAATTGACCATTAAGCCTCCTTATCCTCCTAAATTTAGAATGCCAGCCTATCCTTCTAGTCCTAAGTCTAGAAAAGCTCTTGAGGAACATATCCAAGAACTGATAGACTTACAAGTATTAAGGAAAGTAGGGCATAATGAACAGGTAGATGTGACCACAACTGTGATTATAGCTTGGAATAATGACAAGTCAAGAATGGTAGGAGACTTCAGAATGCTCAAAAATTACACTTGAGCAGATTATTATCCTATACCCTGCATTGATCATGCTCTGCATAACTTGTCCAAGGCTAAGTACATCACTACTATGGATATGCTTAAAGGCTTCCACCAGATACCAATAAGCCCTGAAAGCAGGAAGTTTATGAGAATAATCTGTCATTTGGGAATATATGAATATCTTAGAATGCCCTTTGGTATAAAGAATGCTCCATCACACTTCCAAAGAACTATGGATACAGTCCTAGGTACTTACATCAGACAAGGATGGATGATGGTATATATAGATGATGTTATCATATACTCTGATGACTGGGATACTCACATTAACCAAGTAAGATTAGTACTCCAGACAATCTCCAGAGCAGGATTAAGGTTGTCCATGAATAAATGCAACTTTGGCTACGGAGAATTGAAAGCCTTAGGACATATAGTCTCCGGTCTAAATCTAGCTGCTGATCAAAATAAGATAGCTGCTGTCATGAATAGACGTATGCCTCAAAACAAAAAAGAATTGCTATCTTTCATTAGTTTTTGCAGTTATTACAGACAATACATACCAAAGTTTGCTATGCTAACTAAAAGTCTGTATGAAGTATGCAACAACAACACCCTATTTGAAATGACTCATGAGAGACTAAAAAAATATGAGGAATTAAAAATAGCTATGACCTCTAATCCTCTACTTATCCAACCAGATTACTCTAAGCCCTTCAAAATGTACATTGATGCTTGCATGGAAGGGCTAGGAGCTGCTTTACATCAGGAAAGGATTGAAGAAGACAGACCAGTAGAAAAAACCGTACTCTTCATATCTAGACAGATCAAAGATACAGAGAAGAGACATGGGGCCAGTCAGTTGGAATGTTTGGCATTAGTATGGGCTTTAGAGAAGCTACACTATTACTTATAAGGCTCCACTTTTCAAGTAATCATGGAATGCAATGCTGTAATAACTCTTATGAACATGAAAACTCCCAGCAGACATATGCTCAGGTGGCAAATTGCTATAGAACAGTATACAGGACAGATGACTCTAGTACATAAAGCTGGAGCTAAACATCAAAATGCTGATAGTCTAAGTAGGAATGCTTTGCCTAATAACTATAAAAAACCAGCATATGAACCTGAAGATCAAGATATCTTTCCTATCCTGAACATCAATCTTTTTGCATTGAGTGCTCCAATAATGGGGATCCAATTATGTGAATTAGATACTGCTTTCTTCAACCTAGTAAGGGATATCTACTCTCCTGAAATCAAGCTGCTGATTACCATTATGGAATGTGAATCCCCAGAAGCAGCTTTGATGAATAGCCTGCCTGCTTCACTACTTAAACCCTATAAAGCAGGAAGGCTTACCTTTTGGGATGGTCTCCTTTACTATAGACACCAACATTCCAGCGTATTAGTACTAAGAAACAAAGAACATATACAACATATACTCCAGGAATGCCATGACAACTGTTCATCAGGGCATTTATTCACAGAGAGAACTTTAGAAAAAGTAAAACAAACTGCTTGGTGGATAGACTGGGAAGAAATCACTACTGAATATACTAATAGCTGTGAAACCTGCCAAAAATCTAATAAAAATACTGGAAAAAGGTTTGGACTCTTACAGAAGATATCTGAACCTACAACCAGATGGGAAATCATCAATATGGATTTTGTCACCGGCCTCCCCCCTGGAGGTACTCATTCATATAACTCTGTCCTAGTTATACTTGACAGAAATTCCAAAAAGACAAAATTCTTACCTAACCACAAAGAAGATAGTGCTATGGATGTAGCTTTACTATTCTGGAATAGGATCATAGCTGATGTGGGTATACCCAAGATTATAATCAGTGACAGAGACCCCAAATTCACCTCTGAGTTTTTGAGGAATCTACATGATATACTGGGTACTACTCTAGCATTTTCTACAGCATACCATCCCCAAACTGACGGATTAGCTGAAAGGATGATACAGACCCAAGAAGATATGCTAAGGAGGTTTTGTAGCTTCGGTCTAGAATACAAAAACTCGGATTGTTATTGCCATGATTGGGTAAGCCTACTCCCAGACCTAGAAATGGCTTATAACAGCAGTATAGATTCTACTACAAAAGAAGCTCCTTAAATACTAGAAAGAGGATGGATTCCAAAACTCCCTAGGAATAACTTGAACTATAACTTAGCAAATATTCATCCAATATCTCTTGACTTTAAGAAGATGATAGATCTGGCAAATAATCATGCTCAGAAATGTGTAGAAGAAGCAGTAGAATACAACAAACAAAGTTGGGACAAATCACATAAAGAACTTGACTTTAAAATAGGAGATCAGATCTTGATATCTACAACCAATTTCAACAACCTAGCAGGCAACAGAAAACTGAAACCAGCCTTTGTTGGACCATTTGTTATCAAGAAGATGCATGGAAAAAATGCTGTGGAAGGAATCTTGAGTGAAGAATTATCAAGGAAACATCCAGTATTTCCTGTTAGCCTAGTCAAACACTTTAAACCAAGAGAAGGCAGCAACCTCCCTCCAGCAATAATCCCAATAGAACCTGACCCTGTAAAAGAAAAAGAGAAAGTTAGCAGGATATTGAGAGATAAGAAAGAGAGAGTACAAGGAAAAGATATCAGACTATACTTAGTAAGATACAAAGGAGAATCTGCAGACAAAGATGAATGGTTACCAGAAAATAATATACCTGATGGACCAATACATCTCAGAAACTACAGAGCCAGCAAAATGAACTGAAGCACATATGAAGTTAATTTTTTCTCCCAACTTCCTCCAGATTTTTTTCAGATATGGCCATATCTTGGAGTGGGGGAATGTCAGCTTGCTACTATTGCAGAGCAAGCTGCAAAAGTAACAAAAATAACATAAAAAATAATAAAAATACAATCAACCTCAGAAGGGGTGGGAAAACCATAAATATTATTACTGAAATGGGTTCTCCACCCAAAAGTAGGTAGGGTCACGCACTGACACCACCCTTGAAATCCAACTCCTTATATTTTTAAATAATTAAGGAAAGAAAAACCAAAATACTATGGCTCCATTATTGAGCTTTTTGGCCAATTAAATATTTCACACACATTGTCACGTATAGGTTTCACACCTAAAATTCAATCAGAATTGAGGTGTTGTGTATATTTTAGGAGTTACGGGTGGAAATGTGTTTTGTCACAATTCCCGCACGCAGCTGGGGCAGCCAATGCACCCGCGCGCGGCTGAGATATAGCCCTGTCACTCCGTCGAGGTCGTGTACGCAGCCCCAGGCCTCTGACAAGTACGCAGCCGCGGCACTACAGGTTGACAGAGTGACAGGCGGCCTGAGAGGCTCAGGCACCGCGTTAACATGCTACAACCTACATGGGAACATTCTACATATGTAATAAATGTTCCTGTGGATAATAGGCAGTCTAAAAATACATAATCTTATATAAAAATACATAAATAATCCTTATACGTATTTTTTATATAATATAATTCAAAGTACCAAGAATGTCGAAAATAAGACAATGACAACTTCTCAAAATATATTAAAATACTTTAATATACTTTTATGGAAATTGCTAGACATCAATATCTTTTTGACATACTAAGGAAACTAATGATGTAAAAATATTACATGAATTCACATGACTTATTTTTTTAAGTAATTATCTTAGAAAATCAACTGGAACTCGAAAATAAGGAGTAAAATCAATATTATGACTTTTACTCCAGTTATATAATACATAATGAGAACTTACCTGACATCAAGATGTCCATAGAAATGTCTATTTATATAATTATTAAATTACTGGGAACATTTACTCAGGATAATTAATTAAATAATACATAAATAGGACAGATGAGTGTTATTCACACGTCCTAATGTCTATTATAAAGTGGAATAATTCCCATACCCTGTGGAATTAGATGCTACCCGTTATATAGAACCAAGAACACATGAAAGGCTACCCCTGGTACCCTGCTAGCCTTAGTGTCTGTCCTTTTGATCACCTACAACCCTCAGAAGGGCAATATTGGGACTCCAAAAGCTATAAATAAAGGGCTCTTTTGAGGATATTGATGGTCAGAGACACAGTTATATTCATATCCAGACACCGTGGCAAGGTAATCAAGTACTTATAAGAGATAAGTAAGTGATTCATGGCAATTTCTGATCATTAATATCTGTCCTCAACCTCTTTTTTATCAATCAAAACTGCTGAACAACCTTATAACCCCAGTATACAGGTTTAACCCATCAGTAAACATCCCAAACAGATAACCAAAGGATTTAATAATATACCAGTAGGTCTTATTATCCTTTCTCTGTTGTGGTAGCTTGGCTCCAAAGCCCTCCCACTCCACTGTGTATTTTATATACATATTATCTTTGGGTAAAATATTCTTTAAACTAAAGAGCCCAAAGTAACCAGGACTACGTGTTTTCATAATCAAATCCCTGAAGAGAGGTGTTTAAGATCCCCAATATAATTGTGGCCCCTCTATAAAAATATTTAATAATCAATTTATTCATATTGATTTAAAACAATAAACAACAACCAAACCACTTTACCTTGCAATAAGCTTAATACAAATATTTTACGGATTTTTGCTGCATTTATTAAATAATATATTTATTATTTACTCTATCACCTCTGGTAGCTAAAGGATAGCAAGGGTCTTGGCATTCAGGAGGCTGAAAAAGCCTCCATAGGTGTTCATGGCCTTGGAGTATGGTTTGATATTTGAGAGCAGGTTTTTGTTGCAAAACCTTGACCTGGTGGCACCTGAGTCATAGATGATTTCCTTGCTGGATCCTTGTTGGTTAGAGGTTTAGTAGGCCGCGTCAGAGCCAGTGAAGAAACTGTACACTTTGGGGTTGTCATCAAGTTCAACTTGGTTGGCAGTGGGGATCAAGTCTTCTTGTGAGTCTTCTTCTGCATCGTCCTCCACAGAGTTGATTGAGGAGGACGTTTTGAGTCGTTTGAGCTTGGCAAGTAGATATTTGACTTGGTTTTACATCTGATTCAGCTGGGCTGATTGAGAAGGGTTGAGGTTGCGGTTATGAGGGATCCTTGTAGGGATGCTTGGTTTAGGACCATCCGGGTCACAATGATTGGTGCGGTGGTTGTGGCTTGGGGTGTTGATGGGACAATGGTTGGTGAGTTGGTTGGGTTGTGGGTTCTTTGGATGAGTGAGGTATACTGTGTTGGGTTTTTCACTTTCTCTAGGTGTGTTTTTGGCCATTATACAATTGTATACTTTATCCAACAGCAGGGTTTTGATGTTGTGGCACAATTGGATGAGGGAATTGAGGGAGTCATCTATCCTGAAACTTTTAAGGTGTAGTATTGCAGAGAGTCTGGAGGAGATACATATTACATTGTTGTCAATGGTCTCACCTTGAGCGTCCAGGGTTTCTTTGAGGATGAGGTATTGTTCACAAAAGGTTACCAAGTGCTCTCTAATGGACAAATTGGGTTGGTAAATGAGATATACAGGTTGTGAGATTAAGTTTCCAAGTATGATCAGTGAGTCTTCACCACAGGCTTTGGCTAGGGCTTTAAACTCTGTCTTTTTGGTTAGGTCTGACATAACTTTTGAGTTCTTGGTTGACAGAGTTGAACAGGAGCTTGATGGCTATAGCTGTTTTCTTCCAGAATTTCTTGGTGTCACTTTTCTCTGTTACCCATTTTGGTTTGAGGAGCTCTTCATGACCTTTACTGATGAGTAAATTTTCTCATTCAACCTTCAATTCATACCAGCTGTGTTGAGTGAGGAGAGGTAGCCTTGATTTAGATGAGTAGTTGTCCTCAGAGTCACTGGACTCAGGGATGACAATTTCCCTTCCCCAGTTGTTTGCCATGATGATCAAATAGGCCTTTAGATTCTGTTGTGCTATTTTCCAAAAGTGCCTATTGCTACCATGTAGTAATTTGTGGAGAACCTTTTATTGAATAAAACGTGTTAAACGCAGTAACAAGTAATGAAACTAAAAAAAAAACAATTTTTGTGCACTTTTTTAGAATGAAGTGAACAAGATGTATATACAAAAAAAAGAAGCAATGGAGAATGGGTTTACCAGTGCTGCCTAAACGACACTTGATATGGTTAAACTAGTCTCAGGTCAGGTAGTAGGATTGAAAACAGTGGCTGAGAGATATGGCCAAAACAATAACAGTTAGAGTGGGGAAAAGATAGATGATAGAAAATAGGGACATTGAGTTAGATTAATCAGAGAAACCAAAATGGATGTATCTACCTCCTCTTAGCTTGTTACCAGCTCCTCCTGAGTGCTGAGATGGTCAATCAATTTCTTGAGTTGGAAGGAAATGATGATACTTGGAGGTGCGGGGGACTGGAGTAGGAAGATAGTTTGGCACTAGAAGTTGGGGAAGAGAAGACAAAAAGGGAATGAAGAGAAAGGTAGAAACTGAGACTGATTGGAGTTGTTCAATTGTCGGGTGAGTAAAGAGATGAGAAAATGGGACTATTTATGGAGGGGGAAATTGATTAGTTGGTCAGAGATAGGAGGCTGGGATAGAAGACATTGAACGGGGGCAGAGAGGCTTGGCAGGCAGGGGATGACAGGTGAAAAGTGGATGGAACAGTTCAAGTCAATCTTCAACAGTTTTCATTCAATTGAAAAGTGGGATTTTTTTCTCATCACTGTCATTTATCATCACCAAAAAAAAAAATCAGCTTTCATTTTTATTTATCATTTGTAAATAGTCAACAGGGCCTTTTGCCCACAAAAGGAGGGGCTCTCCTGTTGAATGAACTGCTCTTCTCTTTCTTTCTATTTTCATTGTCTTTCATCTGTCTGCTATATGTCCTGTTCTTTTCATCCGCTCCATCTTCTCCTTCTCCTCTTCTATCATTCACATGTTACATGAAAGTCACAAGTACCATGCTTCCAACTCATTGACATCTTAACTGGGTTGCCAGTGGAGCATGGATGGCCTTGGGAAAGGCTTTTCTATTGATCTCTCTCCCTCAATCTTAAGCTCAATTCCTTTCATTTATCCTCCTTTTCTTTCTTTTACTTTTCCTCAAACTCAGTGCACCCTTCATCTTTTTATTAAACTCAAATCTCAACCCTCAAGGCTGCTTCTCTTTAAATCTCTGTCTGGTAAGAATTCCAACAAAACTTCTCTCTTCTCAAACCAATCAACTCATTCTTTCTACTCAAAATTGACAGTCCTCAACTCTTCAAGCCACTCAGCCTCTGTTCTTCACTACAACACTACCTGAACTCAATCAACTTGTCTTCCATCTTCTGTTGCTTGATGTTTGTCTTTAACTTCAGGTTCTCAGCTTGTGATTCTCATTGTGTGATAGCTGAAATAATTTTTCTTTTATACTAGCCCTCTTAAAATTGTGTTTTCTTTTTTTATCTACCAAAAATTCAACACGGTTGAAAGCCCCAGACAAATCTGACTATGCCTACTGGATGAGGCAACAAGGGCTTCCGCCAAATAATCCTCAAGGCAGCTTTCAAAGATATTCCCATTCTCACCAACAAAAACTACTCTATATGAAAGGAAAAGATGAAAATACTTCTAGAAGTCAATGGCGTAAAAGAGGCGCTGGAAGATGAAATAAATCTAAGCACAATGGATGATATGGAGACTTGGGTAATTCTCCTCTCAAAAATCAATTCCATAACTCACAGAAACGTAGTCAATCCCTTGAATATCTCCTCTGCCAAGCTTCTCTGGCAAAACATCAAGGAAAGGTTTTCTTTATCTCAAACAGCCAACCAAGCTTGAATCTTCAACAAATTTCTGTACCAACAATTCAAAACCAAAGCCATCAACTCCTTCATCAATGAAACAAAAATCTCCATGAAAAAAATGCTTCATGTTGGAATTGACCTCCCCAATAACATCTTTTCCTACCTCATCCTTTTTAAATTTCTGTCTTCATTACACTCTCTTTGGCAACAAATAATTCATTCCAACAACAGTGTCACTGTGGATCTACTACTTAATCACCTCACACAATTAGATAATGAAACTAAATCAAAATCAAAATACTTCACACACAACAAAACTGCGCTTGTTGCCTCTAGAAATTTGAAGAAAACAGTTCCTTGAGAATTTTTCTGAAAAAAAGGATTTCACAAACCACTGTCACCCAATCACTCAGAAGACAAGTGTTGGCACAAGCATTAACACCTTGCTCCAGACTGGTGGAAAGAGGCTCAGGCTAGCTGGAGAGCACAGATCAAATCAAACCCCAAAAACAAGTAAGTTGCACATTATCATGCCTTAATCTCAACCTGGATCAAGGAAGTTAACCCTAGCAACTGTATTACACTGGATTCAGGCGCCTCCTGCCACATGTTCAACTCTCCAGACTTCTTTGTCAATCTCAAAAACTACCCCGGGAATGACTCAATCAGCTTTGGCAAAGAAGGAGCCAAGCTTCCTATCAAAGGAAAAGGGAGTGTCAAGCTTTCCTGGACAAAGTCTGTGGTTACCCTCTCAAAATGCTTCTTTTTTCTGGAACTTGTTGTGAACCTCATCAGCCCTGCCAAACTCATCTCTTCCAAGGCATTTTCTCTTGTTTCAAATGGCTTGCAGTTCCAACTGTACTCAAAATTGGACCCAATCTTCTCACTCTTCATCCAGAAAAATCTTTTTATTCTCAATTTTTCTTCTCTTGTTGTTCAAAATCTAAAATTCTGTCACTATACTCGAAACAATTTCAACTCATAAAAACTTAAATAAATTCATAAATCTCTTGGACATGCTAGTCCCTTTTGACTCAAAAACCTCATTCCTAATCTTTCCTCCAAATCCCTCTCCAAATTTCAATGCAAGGACTGCGTCAATTCAAAAATCACCAATTCCTCCTTTAAAAATACCTTAAATCCAACCTCAGAACCCTTTGAACAACTCCATGTTGACTTGATTGGTCCTATAACTCCCTCTTTGAGAAACAACATGAACTATATCATGTCTGTCATTGAAAAATCCTGCGGCTTAATTTCATCAATTCCCCTTCAATCAAAATCAAATGCCAGTCACCAATTTAAAAAAATTTTGAACTTTGAAAAAAGAAACTGCTATCCGGCCACCATCTGCTCCAATTGCCATGGGGAATTTTCATCTTTAGAACTCAATGACTTCTTCCAATCCAATGCCATTCAACATCTCATCTCCAAACTGTATCACCATGAGCACAAAGGAAATATTGAAAGAGAAAACCAAACCCTTGCTGAATCTATTTTCGCCATTCTTTGTAGTTCTAAACTTCCTCTCAACTTTTGGGCTGAAATATTTAAAACAGCGTTTCTCAGCTTAAACCTGATTCCCAAAACTCCTAACTCTCCCTCACCCTTTCAAATTGTCGCCAACAAAACTCTCTGGTATAGTTACTTTCACCCCATTGGGTCCAAGATTGTCTATCTCAACAACAAGATTGCTTGAGGAGAGAAATTTAAGGATCACCAATTGGAAGGAACCCTTGGGGTTACAATCCCAATTTTCTTTCTTTCCAAATTCTTATTCCTGACAATTCCGTTGTTTCCTACAAACACATCAAAATTCTTAAAAACTCTCTTTCTCTTCAACCGTCTTCTCCTTTCTCCTCATCCACACCTTCCAAATCCCTTTTGATCAAATTTTATGACAATCTTCCTCCTCTCCCTCTTCTGACCTCTTTTTCTTCTCTCTGTCACACGACCACCCCATGTACTATAGGGCAATTCTTAGATGATTGTGAGTGCAAAGGAATGCCAAGTGCGAATAGCAAGACTCAGTTGAAAAGTGCAAACTTGGTTATGCCACTCAACAAACGGCGAGAGGAATGGAATGTGTTCCAAAGAAGGAAACTCAACCTGAGTCCAATGTGATAACTAGGTTGTAGCAAAATGCAAGAACGTATGAACTTAACTAACTGAGGAGAAAATCATCAGGCAAGGGGATAGCCCTCATAAGGTAATCCAAAGTGACTAGATACAACCTGGTGATGAGCTAACTACAGTTGAAGCGGTGAGGCAATGAATTACAGGAACGGGATAGGAAATGAAACAATAGTATAGATCCAAGGTCATAGCGTAAGTGCAAGAAAATAGAATCTGAGCGTACAATTTTATGAAAAATTGGGACAGAAGCCAGTGACCTTGAAAGTAATGCAAATGAGAGTAATAGTGTATGCAGGGTAGGGACTAGTCCAATTGCGAACTATACAGTAGTGATGGCTTAGTTAGACATAGATGCAAACTAACAAACAATGCATGACCAAAGATGGAAGTCCAAGGCTGGTGATTGGCCAGGGAAGGAGATTGGATCTCATAATGGATGGCCGACCGGTATGGAGCTAACCGGGAAGTTTGCAAGTATATACTGAGTTGGTTGCCAAGATTGGAAGGTCAGCGCAAGCCAGAGGAAATAGCGGATTGCACCATTGATGTTGTGCTTTTATTTTGTGTCACGCTTTTAGACTGAGGTAGATGGTACTGAGGAGAGGACATGTTGAAGTGGTGAAGACAATAATCCCTAAGTGCAAAGCGTGACACTCTTGCTCCCAATTCACCCAAAAATCCTCCACTATCTCCTGTACCTCCCTCTACTCCAATCACAACTCAGTCTGAAGAAAATCTGTCAGACTCGTCCTCTAACTCCTCCAATGATCTTGACCTCCAACTCAATCTCAAATACTGCCTTTGAGATAGATCATCTTTAAACCCTCCTCAAAGCTACGGATATCATCACTACTTTGTACCCAAATCATACAAAAAAGCCAAGAACTGCGCCAATTCTATCAAATGGGATGCTTCAATGGACATGGAACTCAATGGAATTGAGAATCTTGCATTCTGCAATGACTATGAAGGACCTGAACCTGTAAACCCCCTCAACACTACCTGGGTATACAGACTCAAGGACAACTGTCACAGGGATCCGCTGGTCTACAAAAGTTGTCTTTGCATCCAAGGTTTTGATCAAATTTATGGTCTAAATTATCAAGATACCTTTTCACCAACTGGGAAGGCAGCCTCTCTTTGAATTGCTCTCCTATTTAGCCTCTATCACTCTCTTCCCATAAAAAAATTTGATGTTAAAAGCGCATTCCTTCATGCACCACTATCAGACTTGGTAATCATCAAACTACCAAAAGGGTCTAAGCAAAAGTCAAAATATCTCATTCTAAACAAGTCTCTCTACGGAATAAAAAAAGGCCCTGGCCAACTGGTTCAGAACACTGACTACCTTGATTTGCAAACAGGGATTCCATGAATCAATCTCAGATCCTTGCTTTTATATTCAATCCGAATGTAAATCTGTTCTCTTCTTCAATGTAGACAATCTAATTCTTGTTGGTACTGGGAACAACTTCCAAATGGAATTACTAAATAGCTTTCCTCAACAAGCCATTAAAATCCAAACACCATCTTAGGCATGAAATACAAAAGGATAGGAAATAAAACTTTCCTTCCTTAACCCCAGCACATCAAAATCGGACTAGAAGAGATGAAAATGACAGGCTGAAAACCTTCATTGATCCCGCTCACCGTGAATGGTAATCTTACTCCTGCAAAAGATGAGGATCATGAAGAATTCAAGGATCTTAATATAAACTACCATTACGCTGTGTTTCTCATGAACTACATTGATTTTTTAACTCAACCTGATCTCAGCTTTTTAGTTTCAAGTCTTGCCAGATTCTACAAAAACACCTGGGATTAGCCCCTGGAGAGAAGTTAAACACTGCTGTAAATATCTAAAAGCCACCAAGAATCTCAAGCTCACTCTTCAAGTCAATGCTTAAACCACTCAAATAAAATGCTTCAGCTAAGACCTGGAGACTTGACGCTCCCAATCAGGTCATCTAAAACTTCTTTTTGGTTCACTCATATCTTGGAGTAGTTATCAACAACAGAATGTCATCCACTCAACCACCAAAGCCAAGCTAAATTCTCCAGTGGACTCCTTTGTCAAAGCCATCTGGATGAGAGAACTAGTTGCCAAGCTCTGGAAGGAATATGTCAAACCCAGTCTTCATCAATTTGACAACAAAGTTCTCAACAATAAACTTAAAAAGTTTGGATGTGATCCCAAAACACACCACATTGACATCAAAACTAAAGCCTTACGAGAAGAACTAAAACTAGGAAACCTCATTGTCAGCTTAATCCCCTCTTCCAACATGTAGGCCAAAGGTATCTACAAGGATCTTTCTCCTTTGTTGCTAGCCAAACTTGTCAGACTCATCAATCCCTCATTCTTTACCTCATCTTCAGTTTTACCATACACGGGGGGTGTTGAATGAACTGCTCATCTCTTCCTTTCTATTTTCATTGCCCTTGATCTGTCCACTACATGTCATGTTCTTTTCATCTGCTCCATCTTCTCCTTCTCCTCTTCTATCATTGGCACGTTAAATGACAGTCACAAGTACCATGATTTCAACTCATCCCCCTCTTGACTTGGTTTCCAGTGGAGCATGGATGGCCTTGGGAAACACTTTTCTATCAATCTCTCTTGCTCAATTTTAAGCTCTATGCCTTTTCTTTCTTTTACTTTTCCTCAAACTGAGTGCAACCTTAATCTTCTTATCAACCTCAAATCTCAACCCTCAAGGCCGCTTCTCCTTTGATCTTTGTCTGGTAATTATTCCAAAGAGTTCTCTCTTCTCAAACCAATCAACTCATTCTGTCTACTCAAAATCAACAGTCCTCAACTCTTCAAGCCACTCAGCCTCCGTTCCTCACTACCACACTAACTGAACTTGATCAACTTGTCTTCAATCTTCTGTTGCTTGATTTTTGTCTTTAACTTCAGGTTCTCAGCTTGTGATTCTCATTGTGTGATAGCTCAACTAGTTTTTCTTTTATACTAGCCCTTTTAAAATTGTGTTTTCTTTTTTTATCTCCCAGAAATTAAAAATCTCCCCTGATCTTTTGTCCCATCATCCAATCATCTTTCTTTTCTATCAGCTATCATCATCATCTAATTAATAAATGCTTGGGGCCCTTCCCCTTTCTGAGCATCCTTATCCTGGGTATATCTTTTTATTTCCCCTTGATCTTTGAGCATCCATACTCAAATCCTTTGATCCATCCTCTGTGAACTGATCCTTATCACCAACCAATAGCCTTTGTTGTTGAAGAAAAATTTATTGGGTTGAATTCTTGAGTTTTTTAAGCCACTACTTTGATCCCTTTCTCTGACCAATTTGGTCTTGATCACGCATTTGATTGCCTTTCTGGAAACAGTCACGTTTTACTGAAAGTTTTCTTTAAGCTTGAAACCTGGAGTGTTAATCCTCCCTTTATTTCTTTAAGTTAAATTTGGCCATGCTATTTGTTAAATCTCTGCTGCCTACTCTACCACCGCCTACTCACTAAATGACGGCGCGGATAAGTAGACAAGTGAAGACACTCCAAATCTGGTCCTCTTCTCAAGACTTCACTTGTCCGCAAAACTCAGCCAGGGGATCTTTCAATCACCTCAAATCTTTCCCGAATCTCAATCCGTCTCAATCCTGGGTCTTCTCATCATCCTCTGTACATCCCATCTTCTCAGTCCTTCTCTTTCATTTTATCCCGATCATCTCTTCTCATACCAAATTCTCCAACTGTTCTGTGTGCCTGCCCGGTGAGATATGACTCTTGATTTCTACTCGACATTTGACTTCCTCACGTATTGACCTCAATCTTCCTGCTAGTTTCATTCATCTTGATCCCTTCATTTGCTTCACTTCCCAACCTCAACTCAATCCTCTAAAGCTCATCAATCATCATTGTTGAACTACGTCTTGTCCATCAATCTCCGCCAATCTCTCATTAGATCTTCAATGCCAGATGTTTGTGATCGTGGTTTCATCTCATCTTCCTGTTCTTATTCTGATGTTCATTTTTTTCATCTTACAAGTTCCCAGTTTTAAGTTAAATCAATTCTCATCCTTTTAACACGGTTAAAAGCCAAACGGACGGCTCTATCAAATCTCATCTCATCGCCTAGATAATCCGACCGGGAAATGTCCACTGGCTTGATCTCCAAAGGGTTCTGGCAGGCTATGCTGAAGTCCGCACTAGACACTATTCCAAAACTCAGCAAAGAAAATTATGGCGTATGGAAGGATAAGATGGACGCGATTCTAGATGTTCGCAGATGTTCCTGGTTGATCAATGACAAAACCTCCAACTTGGACCACGACCTCAATGATGAAATCAAACTTCTTATCATCTCTCGGCTCGAACCTTCTACCCACAATAATGTCGTCACCTCGCATAACAAAAACTCTGCGAAGCTGCTGTGGAAAGCAATCATCGACAAATATGCCTCTTCTCAAGCATCCAACAGAGCTAGGGTATTTAATGACTTCTTCTACTTACGTTTTGGTCCTGACGAGATAGAAGACTTCATTACAAGGACAAAAGTTTGCATCAAGAAAATATCAGAGGTCGGAATCATCTTACCCAACAACATTCTGGCGTATCTCCTTCTTTTCAAATTCCCCCAAGCAATGAAAGATTTCAAACAACAAATCATGCACACCAATAAAGAACTTACAGTATAGTATGTTCTAAATCATTTAACTCAGCTCAACAATGAATCAAAGGCTCAGACGACTCGAGACTGCCAACATTCACGGACTGAGGTAGCTCTGATCAACTCGAGACCTTCGGCTACTCATAGTGACAAGCAAATTGAACATCGGAGGTGTACTGAGGGCTACCACAACCCAAAGCAGGACAAAAATCACTCGGCGGATAACTGTTGGCATTTACATCCCAAAGTCTCCCCCAATTGGTGGAAAGAAGACCAAGCTAAGTGGAGATTGCGGAAAAATCCTTCCAAAACAAACCTGGTCGCACATTATCTTGCCCTGCTAACGACTTGGATCAATCACGGGGATCCGAAATCAAAATTCATTCTAGATAGTGGCGCCTCAATCCACATGGTCAATGATAATCGTTATTTTAAGGAGATGTCTCCGTACTGCAACCAGGCTATCAAAAACGGGAAGGAGGGCGCCAAACTTGAGATTAAGGGTAGAGGTACAGTGGAGTTTGTCTGGGATAATTTCACTCTCAAACTTTCCAACGTCCTCTATGTGCCCAGTCTCACCATCAATCTAATAAGCGCAGGAGCACTCAATCAGGCTGGCTGTACATTACTTGCAAACAAAAACAAGTTCAGTGTCACAAAAGAAGGTATCGATGTCCTCGGTGGAACAATTGTTGATAACTTGTACTCACTGGAAACTCCCCAATTCAATCAAGACTATCTCACCCCTCACTGCTCTCACTTGACTTGGACTGCCGACAAGAAACTTTTCAAGATCCATTGCAACCACGGCCACGCTTCTATAGCTAGACTTTAAGGTTTCATCAAACATATCCCTCCTGAGGTTAAAAGGTGGTTTGAGTGCATCCACTGCATCAAGAGCAAAATCACAAAATCCTTGTTCAAAGAGACCTCCAAAAAGGCAACTAGGGAATTTGATTGAATTCACTTGGACCTCATGGGTCCTCTCAAGCCGCAGTCTAAGGCAGTTCATAGATTCATTCTCACTCTCGTGGACAGTGCATCGGGGTACGTTGGAGCTTTTCTTCTAACCTCAAAGGAGGAAACTCCTGAGGTCATTATTGACTTGATTGAAAAAGAGCATTGACGAAGAGGTTATTTTCCATTGGAAGTTTGCTCCGACGGTGGTACCGAGTTTGTCAATGGAAAACTCAAAACGTTTTACGACAGGAATCACATTTGGAAAATTATCTCTGAACCTTACCATCCCGAACATAATGGAAAGGCTGAACAAGCTAACAGAACAATCATCAAAGCTACTCGGACGTTGTTGAAGGACGCGCAGCTGCCTGCCTACCTGTGGCAAGAAGTTATCAAATCCAGCGCTCTTATGCTTAATCAGATCCCCAGAGAAGATCAGTTGGTATCACCATGGTTCCGGATTCAGGGTTACGCATTGCCAAATTCCTACCTCAAACCAATAGGCAGCCCTTGCGTATATCTACTTTCTAGACGCGAAAAGGGCCAAAAATTTAAGGAAAAGGGGGAAGAAGGAATTTTAGTAGGCTTTAATCCTATCTTCCGTTCATATTGCATCTTAACCAAGACTCATGCTATCATTTCTTTGAAACACGTCAAGTTCCTAACAATGGCTAGTCCTCTCAACTCAATTCTGACAATCTCAACCAACAATGGGGGGGATACCTTTAAAACGACGGGAGTAGAACTAGGTCAACCTCTAGGTGGGCTTCTTCAAAGAGACAATCCGGCCTTTACCAAGTATTGGTCGGTGTCCAAAGATGAATCATCCTCCAAGGATGATCACAACACCCCTTCGGATCAAGAGGTATTGGACCCTGAAGGGCCCGATACCAATGTGAGCCAGCCTCCAACAAATATACAAACTCAACCTTGTGAAACTCAGCAACCTAATTGTCCAACGCGGGTCCTCAGAGATTGATTGACTATCAAGCCACCACAGCAATATGGGTTCTTTCACTATTACAAACCTAAGAGCTATGAAGATGCCTTCGGATGTGATGAAAGTGACAGGTGGGTTGCCGCCATGGATAGCGAACTGGCCTCGATTGAATCATTTGACGTCTGGGAAGAATACAAGGGGCCCAAGCCTTTGAATCCGCTCCAAACAACTTGGATCTTAAAGGTGAAGGAAAACTGCCATGGGGATCCAATCAAATATAAAGCACGTCTGTGCGTGCAAGGCTTTAACCAAATTGAGGGGATTTACTTCTTCAAAAAATTTGCCCCTACGGGAAAACCCTCCACCCTTTGACTCCTGTTAGTCTACAAACTAAAATCTTCTCAAAAAGTGCGTCAATTCAACGTGAAAAGTGCTTTCTTACATTCAGCAATCGACAAGGAGGTTATCATACAAAATCCTAAAGGTTTGAATTGCCCTTCAAAGTTTCTCAAACTTAAGAAATCATTGTACGGATTGAAGCAATCCCCAAAGAACTGGTATGAGACTCTGACTACCTGGTTCAAGGAGATTGGATTCTACGAATCTGCTTGCGATCCTTGTTTGTACTTGTCAGAAGACGGCAAATCCCGTTTATTCTTTCATGTTGACAATTTGATCCTCGTGGGCAATGGTCAGGGTTTTGAACAAAAATTTCTACAGAAGTTCAAGGGATCGACAAGTCAGGACCCCAATACTATACTTGGGATGAAAATAGAGGTCTCATCCAACAAAATACTCCTCAGCAAACCGAATCACATACAACATGGTCTTCAAGAACTCGGCCTGACCAACTGCAAAGGATTTTTCATGCCGCTGTGGTGACCAATCTGGGACACCACGGAAAAAAAAAAAAAAAAATTTTTTTTGGTTGTACTCCTATGGGTACCTTTATTTCCCCCTATCACTCAACTTCTCCCTGTCCTAGCGGTCTAGGACAGGCCTCTTGCCTGTCTCTCCGCTTCGACCCTCTCTTCCTATGTTCAACTCCCACTTGTCGCGCTCCCGGCTCTGACTTTTGGCGACGCGAGCGATCGTCGAACCACTTTTGACAATCCCTTCTCCTCCTTCTCTTCATCATCATCACCCTCGTCCGATCCAACTTTACCATCCTTGACTCGTCATGATCCCAACCAGCTCAACGCTCGTCATCCATCGGACCCGCGTTCCCTCTCAACATCCTCCACGATCGATCATCCTCATCAACTCCAACGCACCCTATCCTCCAATCAAGCCATCCAGTCAACCTCCCCCATCGAGCCCCCTTCTCAAGATCCACTTTGATCCGGTCATCATCCCCTCAAACTTCATATTCCTCAACCACTTCAGATCTCCCATTCCTTCCGCCATTCCGTCATCAGCACTCCAACACGCTTTCAATCAACGTACCAACCAAGTCATGATCCCAAGGCCGGTGATCCAAACCAATCACACGCCCTCCTCGCCCATCATCCAATCCGACCGACGACCGCAAGCGACCGCTTGCGGCCGTCGGAACTTTCAACCCGTTGTCGCCGCCGATCGGGCGACGACGACCATTGTCGACACCCGCGACCGCTGTCGCGGGTGTCCATCTGGTTGCCCGCGGTCATTCTCAACGCGGGCGACATCTCTTTTTCCTCTCATGTAATTTTTTTTTATTATTTTTTCATTTTTCCCGCACCTATTTGTAAATCTCTCTTGTACAGAGTATACAGGGCCTCATGTCTATAAAAGGAGGGGCTCTCCCCTGCCTTTTGGCCCAGCATCAGAGCATCAGAGCATCAGACTATCCCATCCATTCTAG
Organism: Puccinia polysora; assembly: GCA_025617555.3. NCBI lineage: Eukaryota > Fungi > Basidiomycota > Pucciniomycetes > Pucciniales > Pucciniaceae > Puccinia > Puccinia polysora. The sequence goes on along the minus strand of CM062613.1, from coordinate 47,426,653 downwards.
GAGACCATCTTCAGTAATCAACTTATCTGTGGGCATCCTTCCCCACCTATCTGAGCAATTTATCCGGGTATATCCATGATTGCCCCCTTGATCCTTTGAGCCTCCATACTCAAACTCTGTCCCTTGAGACCTTGATCCTTATCACCAACCAATAGCCTTGCTGGTTGAAGAAGAATTCCTGTCTGTCTGAATTCTTGAGTGTGTTATACCACTCTGATCCCTTTTTCCGACCATACTGGTCTTGATCTCTCCTTGATCATCTTTCTGGAGCCAATCACATTTGATTGAAGAGGTTTTATTAAGCTTAAAACCTGGAGTGTTATACCTCCCTTCATCTTTAAGGTTGAATTTTGCCACGCTATTCTTGAGTCTCTTGAGAAGTGTTGGGATATTCTTGCTCAAATTCGTTATTGATTTGCTTCTAGAGATTCATAAACAAATTGCTTTTGTTTTGCTCAGCCTCCCACAGTTATCTGGTACCCTTCAAGCGCTTGATTGCGGAGAGTTGGGCAGGTTCATTGAGAACCTGGAGGTTGGTTGGGATTGAGTTGATCTTTCCTAATCAGCTGCTGACGACCAGAGTTATTAGCTTGTGGGAGTTGTTACTTACAACTGCCTTGTTCTATTGAACTCTGAACAAACCTTGACTTATTTGTTCAAGTCTTTCCCTGCACCATCTTGCCTCAGATAGTGTTGTTTCCATCGCTACCAACAACTCTTATCCTCTTCCCTTACTTTGATTTCTCATCCATAAGGTTCTGGACCTTGATTCCAGTTACATTTAAATATTATTGTAACTCCTAGGAGGGCAGCCTAAACAGCACCGTTCCCCTCCACAGAACTGCCACGGCTTAGCACCGTTTGGAGTCTTATACACCGCTCACTCATAATCTGCAACTCAAGCCCGCTACAGACAAAGAACACGAAGCATTCAAAGCACTCAAAATCAATTATTGATCCGCAATAGGTTCACTCAATCACATTGCGTGTTACACTCAACCTGAAGTCAGCTTTGCAGTATCGAGTTTAGCAAGGTTCAATGTCAAACCAGGACTCAATCACTGGAACGAACTGAAGAAAACATGGAAGTACCTGAAGGCAACTCAACACTATCAACTGGAACTCAAAATTACGGGTCCTGAGGCTCTGGAAACGTTCTCTGATGTGTCCTGGGCTGATGATCCCAATACTCTTAAATCGCAAACAGGTTATTTGTGTGTTGTGTTTGGAAGCCTTGTATCCTGGAACAGCTGTAGGCAAAAAATTTCACTTGGTCTTCTACTGACCCGGAGTTTAATGCTCTGGTGGAATAATTTCATGAAGCAACTTGGATTAAGGCTCTCGTTAACAAAATCTTTTCCTTATCTTTGTGGACAATCCCACTGAACATTGACAATAGCGGATTGGACAACAAAATTCGCAAATTTGGATCAAACTCAAAAACTCAACATCTGGACTTAAAGACTAAGGGAATGAGGGAAGAGCTTTCAGCCAAAAGAATCAAGATCAAACTGTTGAAGTCATCTGACATGCCAGCAGATTCACTGACCAAAGCATCTTCCCCTCAAAGCATTGCCCTTCTGTTTCCTTTTATTCGCTCTGATGCTGGGGAAACTTGTACTTGATTTTTTTTATTTATTGTTTCATTCCTATGTCTCTCATTGCTATATCTCATTGGGCATGGTGGGGTGTTAAATCTCTGCTGCCTACTCTACCACCGCTTACTCACTAAATGACGGCGCGGATAAGTAGATGAGTGAAGACACTCCAAATCTGGTCCTTTTCTCAAGACTTCACTTGTCCGCAAAACTCAGCCAGGGGATCTTTCAATCACCTCAAATCTTTCTCGAATCTCAATCCTTCTCAATCCGGGGTCTTCTCATCATCCTCTGTACATCCCATCTTCTCAGTCCTTCTCTTTCATTTTATCCCAATCATCTCTTCTCATAACAAATTCTCCAACTGTTCTGTGTGCCTGCCCAGTGAGATATGACTCTTGATTTCTTCTCAAAATTTGACTTCCTCATGTATTGACCTCAATCTTCCTGCTAGTTTCATTCATCTTGATCCCTTCATTTGCTTCACTTCCCAACCTCAACTCAATCCTCTAAAGCTCATCAATCATCATTGTTGAACTACGTCTTGTCCATCAATCTCCGCCAATCTCTCATTAGATCTTCAATTCCAGATGTTTGTGATTGTGGTTTCATCTCATCTTCCTGTTCTTATTCTGATGTTCATTTGTTTTCATCTTACCAGTTCCCAGTTTTAAGTTAAATCAATTCTCATCCTTTTAACACTATTCTTGAGTCCCTTAAAAAGTTCTGGGTTATTCTTGTTTGAATTTGTTACTGCTTTGCTTCTAGAGCTGAATAAAACAAATTGCTTTGTTTTTCACAGCCACCCACAGCTATCTGGTACCCTTAAAGCACTTCATTGTGGAAAATTGGGCAGTTTCATTGAGAACCTGGAGGTTGGTTGGGATTGAGTTGATCTCTCCTAATCTTCTGCTGATGACCAGAGTTATTAGGTTGTGGACATTGTTAATTATAAATGCCTTGTTATATTTAACTCTGAACAAAACTTTGGCTTGTTTGTTCAATTATTTTCCTGCACCATCTTGTCTCAGATAGTGTTTTTTCCATTGCTACCAAATAATTTCAAAAATCATCTCTCCCATTGATTCCTCATCCATAAGGTTCTGGTCCTTGATTCTGGTTACACTTAAATATTTTTGTAACACTCAGGAGGGAAAGCCTAAAAAGAACCTTTTCCCCTCCACAGAACAGCCTGCGGATAAGTCCTCCCAATTGGGCACCACCAGGGTCATTTGCTGTGTTTTTTTTGGGAAAATCTAATGTATGCCACATCCATGAGCACCTGGGACAGCCTATTTTTTTTCTCCAGCCACTTCTAGGGCTCTCTTGGATGGATCAAGATATCTTTCAACTTTTCAATCACTCTCAAGATCAAGAAATGGGAATTTTTATTTTCTGTCTCAATTTCTTTTTATTGCCCCTTTTTTTGAATATCTTTAAATTTGAGAAGCAGACTATGAACAGTCTGTAAGTTGGGGAGAGATTTGGTGACCAATTTGGTACACCTCTAGAAAAGGGGGCAAAAATTTCAAAAAAATTTCTTAGTTTTTTATCTTATCCATCAAAAAAAAAATTCTGTTGCTATGGGTACTCTGCTTCTTTTCCATCTCCTAACTTCTTGTTTTCCTAGTGGTCTAGGAAGGGCCTCCAGGCCCTTCTTTTCCCAGATCCTCTGTTCAATCCCTTCTTGTTGCGCTTTTGGCCCAAATTTTTTTCCAAGCACAAGTAATCATGCTCCTCCTCAACAACACCCTCATCAAAATCACAACCTTGATCTCCCCATCTGAACAATCTCATCTCCATGTGGTCATTGCCATTGTCTTGGGCCTATTCAATAAATCCTTTTCTTCCAATCAGCCATCCTCCTTTTTCTAATTGGATCATCATCAACCCATCCCCATTGATCCAATGGTTGGTTAATTTAGCTCTGATTGGGTCTCCCAGGATCTCAAAATCACACTTGCCAAAATTGACCTCTTCTCAAGTTATGCCAAATTGATTTGGTCTGACTCCTTGCAGGATGATCAACTTGCTTGGAACTATATCTTCTTTCTTTCCCAATTCTCATCTGTTGCCTTTCTCATCTCACCCCTCATGGTCATGCTTGGCATTTTGCTTCAAATCATTGACGGTTGATCCAAACTTGGTATTCTTATCACTCCTACTCAACCACCAATTCAAGCCATCACCAGCGTTCATCATCCATGGCCATTGGTGTTGCTCACATCTCCATCCTCCAGATCATCTCTCACTCCAAAGCACCCAATTGATCCATACCCCGCTCATCATCTTCCCCTCTTGGGGAAGGGGACCACCTCCTTGCATCATTGGTTGGGGCGGTTGTTGACAGTTCTCACAGCTGTTTGCAAACATGGGGATGCCTGTAAGCAACTGTCCACTTCTGCTCATCTCTGCCTCGGGACTGTTTCCTCTTTTCAATATTCATTTTTTTATTAGTGATTATTTTTTTCCTGATTTAATTTTCATTCAATTCCAACTTGGGATTTTACTTCTCATCAAGGTCATTTATCATAACCAAAAATAATAATATTTTTTATCCACTTTCATTTGTAGTTATCACTTGAAAATATTCACCTGGGCCTTTTTCCCATAGAAAGAGGGGCTCTCCCATGATTTTTTTCCATAATCCAATCATCTATCTTATCTAATCATCATCTAAGAAGTAACTACATGGGGCCCTTGCCCATTCTGAGAATCCTTATCCTGGGTATATTTTCTGATTTCCCCTTGATCATTGAGCCCTCATACTCAAATCCTTTGATCCATCCTCTGTGACCTGATCCTTATTACCAACCAATAGCCTTCGTGGTTGAAGAAGAACTCATTGGGTTTAATTCTTGAGTGTTTTAAACCACTCCTTTGATCCCTTTTTCTGACCACTTTGGTCTTGATCATTCATTTGATTGCCTTTTCGGAACCAGTCAAGTTTCAATGAGAGATTTCTTTAAGCTTGAAACCTGGAGTGTTGAAACTCCCTTTATTTCTTTGAATCTAAATTTTGTCACACTATTCTTGAGTCCCTTGAGAAGTGCTGGGTTATTCTTGTTTCAATTTGTTACCGCTTTGGTTCTAGGGCTTCATAAAACAAATTACTTTGTTTTGTACAGCCACCCAAAGTTATCTGGTAAACCTCAAGTACTTTATTGCAGAGAGTTGGGCAGGTTCATTGAGAACCTGGAGGTTGGTTGGGATTGAGTTGATCTCTCCAAATCTTCTACTGATGAACATAGTTATTAGCTTGTTTGCATTGTTACCTAAAACTGCCTTGTTCTATCAAACTCTAAACATAAATTTGGCTTGTTTGTTCAAGTTTTTTCCCACACCATCTTGTCTCAGATAGTTTTTTTTCTGTTGCTACCAAATACTATCAAAAATCATCTCTCCCATTTATTCCCGATTCATAAGGTTCTGGTCCTTGATTGCTGTTACATTTAAATATTTTTGTAACACTCAGGAGGGCAGCCTAAAAAGCACCTTTTCCCTTCCACAGA